>CM052440.1:120208729-120222540 GCA_028533085.1 Varecia variegata
GATATATTTCAAATAGGTTAGAGACTTGAATATGAAAGTTAAACAATGAAGAAAATAGAAGAAAATGTAGGGAATTATCTTGGTGATCTTGGGGCAAAAAATATATATAATCATGTATTTTATATATAGGTAGATATCCATACATATCTCTATCTATATATATGTGTGTGTGTATAGAAAGTTGAATAATACCAAGTTTTGAAGAGAGTACAGACAAATAAGAACAAATGCAGAACTGATGGGAATGAAAATGGTAAGGTTTTCCTGGAAAGCAATCTGACTGTATTTAGAGAAATTATATGTGTTCATGTCTTAATCCCACTATAAGAATATATACCAGAAAAACTCTTGAAACTTCTATAAGACACATGTACAAGCAGGCAATGGGATTTGGAGCTGATTCACATTTGTCACAAGAGGAATCAATAAATAAATAGCAGCGAGTGCACATTGTGGAATGCCACAAAGCAGTTAGAAACAATGTACTAGATGCACACGGGCCAACGTGGAAAGCCCTTAAAAACATAATGTTGCATGAAAACATTTAAAAAAAAACAGAATGAGATCAATAGCATAATACTAGTAGCAAACAGTTTAAGTGCATGTATATATATACACACACGCACACATTTATATATGTATGCACAGTATATGTATATATAACATGTATATGTGCACACTCATAAAACCATACTATATATTTTATATATACAAGGACATGTATTGAAAATAATATTATATTGGTTGTCTATGGGATGAAAAGAATGGGAATGGAGATTAGGGATAAAGTAGAAAATGAAATAAAACAAGAAAGGGACCTTGCTTAGAAGAATGTCGTGGTGTACTACACACTGATGTATATAATTAATTCAATTCTGTAACTCAGAGCAACGACCAAAACAAGAAAACATAACATAGAATATAGATCTATAAATCCCCTCATTTTCAACTCTGGAAACTGAGCCCCTACGAGATTAAGGTCTTTGCTCAGGTCATACAGCTAATTAGTGGCCACACCAAGACAAAACCCAGATACACAGACTGCTTCACCCCATCACCTCCTTTATATAAGCTTTAAGCAGTAAATATAATCATGGCATAAAAATTGCCAGGGAGTGCAGTATGCTATAAAATGTACTATCACATATTCTAAATCAACTTTACTATAGCATAGATTTGGTGTGGTAGATATTTTGGGTTTTGTCTGTCCAACCTCTTTTCCTTTGGGGACTTGCCCCTCCCTGGCTCCATATGATCCTGGGGGGCTGCTAGTCCCAGGAATCCGTTCACAACCACCCCTACCACCAAGATGGGCACCAGATCCAAGCTAATCCAAGTATACCCTCTCCCAAGGAATTGAATCTCGAGCAGAACATGGAAACTGATGCAGGTGATGGCCCCAACCGAACGAGAGAGCCCTGATCTCCTGCTCTCCAGATGGCTGGAGCAGATATTCCTGTCTTTCCCAAAGTCTGCTAGTTCAGCTCTTTCTTGAATTGTGTAGGCTGCCCAGCCTCGCCCCAAAATGTTTCTGTTGATTAAATTAGTCTGTGTTGTTGTTAGCCTGTCTAAAAGTAATATGCTAATTACAACAAACTTGAAACATTCAATAAACAGTCATTTTTCATGGTGCTTTGGAATGTGACTGGGCTGTGGAGAGGGTTCATCTGGATGGCCCATGTTTCTTAAAACAGATTTTCATGAAAGTATGATTTATTTTTTTTAAAAAAAGGCTTTTTATTCTCTAGCAAACAGTGAAATTCAAATCCTTTCCACTGATCAGTCATTCCAAAAGAGACGTTTTCATATCTTAATATTTGGAGGGCACATTCAGCATGCTGAATGTTAGGAGAACTGGAATTACTTGAAGTTTGTGAAGCTCTTTGACATCTTTCTTTGCTATCTTCCTTCCTACTACCTCTCCCACTTCTCTCCTCCTTGGAAAGAAAATATAAATCTCTAATAGCCTGCTGGTGGTATGTAGACAAGGGTGTAATATTAATTGGATGACTGTGTATGTTCTCAGGAAAAAATTTTTTTAAAGACTTTTTTTTCCACCACTGACTCACTGCCCATGTGGAGTCTGCTACAGAAATTAATGAAGTGAATAAATATTAAATATATTATGAAGTAAAATCCTGCCATAGCTACACAGAACATAGATTATAATAGCACAAATGCATATGCTGCTTTTGTCTCATAGAACACAAAATGTTTCACGTATTATCTCACTTAGTTCATAACATCCCCATGAGAGAGGTAGATAACCTTTGGTATGCAGCACCTTTTCCCTGGATGTCTAGAACATTCTGAGAACATTCTAGAACATTCTATTTCTCCTCCTTAAATGTATTATGGCAATGGGATGACAAGGACTAACCTCCCTGCTTTAAGGCAATGGAAAAAAGGCTCAAGAGGGACAGCGATTTGTCTGCTGTCAAACTGCAATTTGGCCACAGAAATAGATAGTGTGCTACTCAAAGTTATCTCCCATAAAAATCACTTAAGGAAAGGAGAAATAAGATGCTTAGGTCAAAGGGAATAAAGAAGGAGATAAAAGAGGAGTGAAAGTGGTGGTCACCTCACTTCAAGTTATTGAACTACCTTCACAAGACAAACTAGAAAAAAAATCTGTTGGTAGCTAGGACAAGGTCAGGTTTGCAGGAGAAATGAGTCCACTTTAACCTCCTTCCTTCCCTTCTACCTAAGGTGGGTCAGATAGCAAGGAGTGAGGGTGGGGGAAGGGAAGAATGCCAGATGACAAGGCAATAGTCCAATTGCCTTGAAAGGTCAAGTAGTCCTGATTTTGCATTTGTTTTGTGCAATTAAAGGCGGGAGAAAGATGACCATGTCTTTCTCTGATGAAAATGACCATCAATTTCCAATACAGATTGCCTATTGGTCATGGCTTGGCAATGCAATAGTGAAGGGTTAGAAACCACAGGTGTCCTCAGTGGGAGTAAAAAATACCATCTATTACCTTAAGATCTCTGGCATGATATTTTCTTCCACCAAATTTGAATTTTTTCAGAGGACACTGGAGCTCAGAATATCACTTTTACAACAAAAGCAAAGCCACGTTTAAACTACTGTTAATTCTCCCAGCAGTTACTCCAAAGGATGAAGGGGCTTTTGCACCAACTCCTCATACTCTTCTTAATACAGAGAAACCAATGGTTTAGAGATTTCTGTGAAGTATTTTTGAGCTGACACATCGCCGTATGCATTCATATGGCTTCTTTTTTTTTTTTTTTTTTTTTTTTTTTTTTTTTGAGACAGAGTCTCACTTTGTTGCCCAGGCTACAGTGAGTGCCGTGGCGTCAGCCTAGCTCACAGCAACCTCAAACTCCTGGGCTCAAGCGATCCTCCTGCCTCAGCCTCCTGAGTAGCTGGGACTACAGGCATGCACCACCATGCCTGGCTAATTTTTTTTCTATATGTATTTTAGTTGGTCAGATAATTTCTTTCTATTTTTAGTAGAGTCGGGGTCTCGGCTCTTGCTCAGGCTGGTCTTGAACTCCTGACCTTGAGCAATCCACTCGCCTTGGCCTCCCAGAGTGCTAGGATTACAGGCTTGAGCTACCGCGCCCGGCCCATATGGCTTCTTTATCTTTGCACCAACAAATATCCTAGCAAGACAGATAAGAAAAGTGGCCACCCATAACAGAAAACAAATTTTATGTGGATCTGGAAAAACTCTTTTGAATGAGAAAAATGGTCACTCATCAAATGTGATGTGGAAGTTGTTATTTTGGTGAATCATATACCTATTTCTACTACGGAAACACGTCACATGGAATAGTTTGTGCTAGGACAGGAAGACAGACTCTCTAAATAAAAATGGAGCAATGAAGAACATTTCCTCCTAGCCACTTAGTGTGTCTCTAAATGCATTGCTACCTGGTTTTGTTTATACAGATAAGAGGACATTTTTAACTTACAAACTAAGCAAAAGAAAGTGCTATAAGTTGTTACATAGAACCTCATTTGTGTGGACTTTTGGATCAGAAATGGAACTAATATTAGAGAAATTTGGAAATTGCATTATTTTCAAGGAAATTAGATTTTAGCTACGTAAAGGACCTGTAGCGTATTGTTGGTGCTCCACTCATACCACTTTGGATTTCTTTTTACCATTTCTGTGCTGATCTAGCCCTCACCCCCAACATTCACCTTGCCTGCCTCCAGGGGCCAGAACCGCATACTCTCCCCAACGAGGCCCACCCTCAGGCTACTGGAAGAATTGCTTTGCCCACTAGAGTAGAAGGGTGGTCCTGGGATGTAGTCCCCTGCCTCCTCTTCCTCCTTCCACCCCCATACAGCCATTAGTAGAAGTGTGGCTGGTGCTGAACTGTGGACACCCCAGTCTCTTTCAGGCTGAGGCCCAGAAAGATATTATCTGAAATCCCACTTTGCTTGGCCTGCTCCTTCCCTGTCCAGCTTTCCCTGAAAGGAGCTCCTTAATAAATTCACTTGGCCACAGATCCTCTCTGAGCCTGCTTCTGGGGAAACTAACCTAAGGCAGTAGCTCAAAACAACTACTAGTAAGACTCTGCCATGTGCATTCCCTACTAATCCATAATTAGGGGTAGATGTGTATATGTATTGCTTAAAAAGAGAATTTCCTCTGAATTCATTTATATTAAACAACTAAAATTCTACATAGTCTACTAATTACCTTCCTAAACCTCTCTTCAAAGAGAATATAATACTAAACCTCAACCTATTGCATGTGAATAGCAAATTAAAAATTAGAAGAATACAAATTAGTGGAGATTTTAAAATTATATTTAGATTTAGAGCAGTTTTAAAGATTTGTTAATTTAAAAAATTAAGTCAAATTCCTTTCAAGTGATTTTTTTGTAAATGTTTCATTTATTATTTTTTTGTGCCCCTTGCAAGAGATTTGGTTACTTTAAAACTTAGATAGAAGTTGCTTAGCTAAAAGGACTTAATCATGAGAGAGGACAAACCATGGAAATATTAGGGAGAAAGTCATGATAAATCATGAACATTTTTTAAAATGAGTAGTAAATGTTTTTTGACCCACTTCCAACTCATTAAAGTCTCTCTGAATCCAGCCTAAATCCTTGCCTCAGAACCTTAATAGCCTTTAGTGGGAAAATTGAATTAACTTTTGAATTTAACTTGTAAAGGTCAAAAGGAACATACTTCTGATGACATAGGAAATTAAGTATGTGCTATTTCATTTTCCATTGTTTAATGCATAATATATCATTTATTTTAAAACAATGAGGGAAAAAGCCTTTTCGTGCAGAATAATGCTCACTTTTTAATTAGAAAAATATGATCATGTTCCTTTTAGATTAATTTTGTCTGTATTCTCTGAGAAACATCCATATCTAATATGTGTTACACTTTGAATAATAAGTAAACCTATAAACAAGCAAGAATAAACAGGAGAAGGGAAGCAGTATGCAAGCTTCAGGGCAAATCCAGAAGGTACATCTATTTTTTCATTCCATAAGTATTTATTGAGCACCTAGTATGTATCAAACACATATATGTATATGCCTTCTCCCCTCATGAAACTTGGTCTAAAAGTGTTTCTTCTCAGTTGTTATCCTCCTTGACTTTGCCGTATTTGACACTGTTGATCAATCCAGTCCTCTTGAAATTATCTTCTCTCTAGAGTTTGGAAGAGAGTCTAGACCTCTGAAATGTTGATCCCTCCTGGATTCCTCCTGTTTTTCTCAGTCTCCTTCTGCTCCTTTCTTTTGCTCATCTCCAAATGTTGATCTTCTCCAAGTGTCAGTTCACAGGGGGCTTCATCTACCCCCTACAAGCTACTAACACCAGATGAACATTCCCCATCCCGACTCATCATCTATGGTCTAGATGCACATTTTCAACCGTCCACTTCACTGCACCACCTGCATAACCCGGGTGCTTCATATTCCAGGTGTCTCCCTCCTCTCACCAAAACACAAGCAAAGAAAAAAATTATCCTTCCCTGTCTTCCCAAGCCGCACAAAACCCAGTACCCCATTAATGCCAAAACCTAGCTGCCTTAGATCAGAAACCCTGTTCTCTGGACCATTTTTATAGTCCTTACCTGATCTTTTGATCTCTGATATCTCTTCTCTCCTTTCTGCCAAATCACGATTCATGTAATGCCACTAAGCTTATCAATTATAAATGAGATGTGAGCCATGTTAATCCTCACTTTAAAATCCTCATAGCCCTTCGTTAATTTTGGTGTAAAATCCTAACTTCTAAAGAGGGTACGCAATGCTCTTCCAGGACAACCTCAGCCTGCCTTTTGCGCCTTACTCTCCATCTGTATCACACATCCCGCAGCGCTGGGTCATCATTGTTCCTTGACATCCCCAGGCATTTCCAAGCCTCTGTTTTTGTTCATGTAATTGTCTCTGTCTGCAACGCTTCCCTACACCACCTCGTGTCTGACTCATCCACGTAACTGAGAGCATCTTGAAAATAGGTACTGACTTTTATTCATTTTTGTACCTTCAGAACAGAGCCCTGTGCTTGGATTCTCGTGTATGTTCAATTAATATTGAACGTGGATGTTCCCACTTTCCTTTCCTGTCTCATCACTAGCCTTTTGCCCAATTCAACCAATTTTCTAGTCATACAAATTATTCATCATGACTGAACATATCCAGCTTTTTCATGCTTCAGCCTCTTTGTTCCATTCTATTCATCCTCTTAGAGTCCACTCAATCTAGACTAATCTTCCACACTCTAGAGGCATATTCTCATTTGCTCTGCGAAGGTTTCGCCATCGCTTCTCTTCAGACACACCCAAATGGAATTAATCATCCTCTTTCTCAATGGCTAATTATCTATAATACAGTACTTACCAGATTGAATCATAGACATGTATGTCTTGGTCTGTCATACTGAACTGTGAGATACTTATCTTTGTCTCATTTAATATGCAGGCAGAAATCAGCATAATTCTAGGTATCCAATAAGTGTCTAAAAGTTTGAATTGAAATATGGACCAGATAAGTTGACGCATAGGATTCTTATATTCTCATGATTCACAACCATGGCTAACATCAAAATATCATGGGGAGTTTTTATAAAATACTGATGCCCCTGTGCCATCTCCAGATAACCTCATTTCATTGGCCTGGGGAGAGCCCAGCACAGCCTCTGCTGCCACATTCCATAGGGGTCGTGACGTTGGCAGTGAGCAGCGGTGGCAGCACTGGAGAACGAGTAGGGGTCGGGTCACATAGCTGCATGAATACCAGCCCAAGGAAATCCAGGCACTCACTCGCTCCGGGGCTACATCCCTCACCATGGGTTCTCTGCTTGACCAGGGTCCTGGGAAACTTGAATGAGTGGTAATTTTTTATAATTCCTCTCTCTAAGTCAAGATGCACAGCACTAAAAAGTCCTTTCTCTCTCTCTCTCTCAACTCAGCTGCTTCAAACTAACACAGGTATCCCCTGTCTGCCTCTTGGTTTATGAGAAAGGCTTATGATGGGACATTATAAGCACCATTATAAGTGTTCTCAGACCCCTTTCCCCACCATGGCTCATAGCAGTCACTGATGAGCCTTTCTTACAGCTCAGACCCTCCTTAGCTTCTGAGTCATTTCGACAGAGACAGCAAAAGTTACAACAGCTCCAGCCCCACACTTAGCAGGCTCTGGCATTCCATAGAGCTGGCAGGCAGAACATTCGGTTCCAGGGACATGTCCCAAAGAGACTGCCTCTGAATCCCAGCACGGCTTGTGGTTCATGTTTTCCGCCAAAGGTAGTCCCCCTGGCTATCTTACCTGCTAGTGTATCATTTGCTTAGGAAGGACAGACAGATCTCATGGAACCACTGATTCTGCATCATCCCTCCACTCCTGAGCACCACCATATAGACCTATTTATGCTAGATGTCATCCTATGGTCTCCCAGCTTCAAACAAATTCTTCTATACTCTGCTTCATGATGCTGAGACTAGGACACTGCAAACCACATTTCTGCTTTACTGGCTGGCCCTGTTAGACTTTTTTTTTAATGGAGGTGTTAGAAGGAGACTGCAGAGCTTGAAGAGGAAAAAAAAATAGTACTTCTTTCTATTCACCCCTGAAGCCTTACTGTTCTGACAGCTTTGACCAGCAATGCCTCTTCTCCACTGTGATCATTCCAGTTAATCCCAGTACCAGCCATTGAATCCAGTTTGCAGTTTTTTCTAGTTTCATTGTGCTGTCTCAGGGACAGCAGCAGTAGCCAGTATCTATTCTTTAGAAATCTGGATCTTAGGTTCACAGGGCTCCTCCTCTGACCACCAAAACCAGACCAGCCAACCAGCAGTGCCACCCCTTCTCGGAGGTCTGAAGTCCAGCCCTACTGGAGGTCTACTCCAAGCTTTTAAGTTTTATGACTCCAACCACTTCCTCTGTTCTCTCAGCCCTCCCAGCCCTAGGGGAAATAGAGCCAGTTTCTACAGTTGTTAACTTGGAGATGCCTTTGTGTTCTCTTTCTGTCTTTTCAATTCTTCACTAATTAAGTAACAATTCTTTATGTTAAATTCTCACTGTTAAAATAACTGGGGTGGTTCCTCCTTTTGATTGCACCCTATTATTCTAGGCCTGCCTCTAACAGCAATATTGGCCTTAATTATGTTGCAATGACTTAGGTACCTTGAAACTCTTAGCTGTCCTCCTTGGAATCTGCCTCTGTAACCACAACCAGAAATGCTTGAGTTATGGTATTTAATCCACCACTCATGTAGTATAGCCACAAGTTATGGGCTAAATAACTTGAATTTTACTTATTTACAAATAAAGGATGATATTAGTAGACTATTCTTTTAGTAGTAATGAGTAGAACCAGGAGACCCTTGTAAGGAATATGTTCATGGCATCTTCAATTTTATCAATACTATCACGTACATATGCACTGGCTTTCTTTCCAGGGCTATCAGTTCCGCCTGAAGTCAAATGTAAAAGGACAACTTGCAATGAGATGTGCTGGAAGGATGAGATAAGCTCCCTCTCTAGCTAAACAACTCACCCTCACACTATGACTTCACAGGGCACATGCTGTAAAACTCTCCCTCAACGTGCCTTAATATGATGTTGATTTTTAGATTTATTCAAAGGTAGTTGAATTTTTAAATAGATAAACTTATAAAGTATTGATATGTATAAGATACCAGAAGTGATAGTGCTTAATGCATGACAATCTATGCTAACATTTTACATGCATTGTTTTAATACTTACAGTAATTCTATAAAGTAGGTTATATTATTATATCTCTTATTGCAGATGAGAAAACTGAGACACAAAGAGGTATAGTAACCTGTTGATATCATACAACTTTTAAGTGGCAGAGGTGAGATTCTGGCTTCAGGATCCACAGCTGTTTGCCACCCTACTGTGTTGGCTCCACATGTACACTTTGCGTGTGAAAGTACCTCCTGCCTTAAAGGTGACATATAATTTGTTTTCACTGACAGTCAGATGAAACAGTCAGATTGCTTTCACAATGGCTTAAGGAATGATTATCATTTGCTGCAATTCATTCAATAATTTGATGATTGGAGATTGTAAATATGCTTTTCTATATATTACAGTTCCCAACTTATGAACTTATGAAAGCTCATTAGCAAATCATGGTTTCTGAATAGGATGTATTTCCCTGTGGGAATTACATTAGACATGATCATAAGTTTCCTAGGCCAGTCCACAAAAAATGTGGAGTTGCTCCTCATATACCCAGAAAATTATGACTTAGTAGTAGTTAACTAGAAAAAAAAACAGAATTGATTTTTCCTTTTAAAATTATAAAATTCATTTTAACAATAATTTTTAATATTTTTTAAAGGCTATGGAACTTGGTGGGGACATAGGAAGGCCAGGTTTCTTTTTGGGAAAGAGAAGGGAAATGGGAGATAACAGAAGTGACCCTGACCCTGAAGCATCCCTCAAAGGGAAAATACCACTCCATCGTTTCCTACCTGCCTGTCTGCACATCCTCCCATCAGCACGGAGTATGTTCCCGAGAGGGAGAGGGGGTAGAAGTCAGGGGTCATGAGCCTATCCGATAAATTCAGCAGCCATCCATGCCACCAGCCAGGGACGTAGAAGAAAGGGGCTTCAGAGTCAAGGTCAAGAGGGAAAATAGGCTGGTTCTCAGGGCCATGAAGGTAATGAAGGTCCCCATGAAGGTGGGAAACAGACAGGAAATTCCTCTGAGCCACAGCTTTGTTACCAAAATTCAATGGGCCAGATCAAAGAATGAAAAGAAGAGGCCTCTTTAAGAAAAAAGCACTTCAGCTATGATATCATCACAGATAAAAGCCATGTAATAAGTGAGCTACAGGTAAATTGGGCATATTATTGGGACCATTCCTACATAGTACTTTCAAGAATCACACTTAACCTTGGCGTCTATTTAGTTGTTTAGAAAAGACTTTAAATTGGTCTTGTTTCCAGGGATAATCTACTACTCAAAGACACTTTTAGCAAAATGCTACCAATAAAGAATAATCCCAACTGTTTAATTCTGAGACACTTTGTGTTTTTAAGCTCAGACATTAATCTTTTAGTCGACAAGTTTGTATAATATCCTGCACCGTGTGGGGGGTACTGTCCTAGGTGCTGGAGGATACACCTCTGAAGAAAACAGACAAAAATGTCTACCTTCAGAGTCTTTGCATTCTAGTTTTACAATAAATGATGATTCACCAGCAAATAAGTTAATGTACAAAAAATGTTTCTTTTTATAAAGTGGCAATCCAGAACTTCAGGGAGTATTTACATTAGTAAATAAGTAAGATTAATGATGCCATCTAGATAGTGACAATATTGTATAACTTTAAGGAGACAATGTGGATTCCCAGACTGATCAATAAATTGTCCTCTTAAAGTGATGTCAGACAAATGTGACTTATACTGTTTTTAATTTGGCTTATAGTTTTTGGATCATACATATTTAAACTGCTTAAAGCTATTGTTTGGAGCACAAAAATAAAAGCCAAAGTGAACATAAGAAATGCAAAGTATATACCATGATTTGCAAAGGGATTTTTTTCCCTGCTACTCTATAAATTCACACCTATTTGAAGCTAAAGTTAAAACTGGTCTTTGAATGTGTTTTACTAATACAATATGTAAGAAATTTCTACTTCATCAAATAAGTTCCAAATATTGTCACTTGAACATATATCAGGAGACTTCTCTGAGTCTGTTGGAAGTTCTTAATTCAGGAAATAAAAACATGATACATAGCTTTCTACCGAGGGCTGGAGGACATTATCTAATAATTAAAAGAAAGAATTCAATACTCTAAAGAAAAGGGAAGGCCAAGATGTCAAAACTTCTCTCAAATAGAATCCTATGGATAAAGCCCAGCTAAAGAGAAGGAAAGAATTGGGTTTGACCACAACTTTTAATAGACATTTTTCTATAAAATAGATAATTCAAGCCTATTAAAAAGATAGATATAAAAATTTAAGTGAAATCAAAGCAGTAAAATATGTAAATGGGAATGAAATTTAATCAAATTTGATTAATTTTGACTCCATTAATTCAGAATTTGAGATAAATTCATGAGGCATAAAGTTTATCTTTGTAGTAATTTTGGGTGAAAGATATTCTAGGTTAATGCTTCTCAAACTTCATAGCAATCACAGGGGATCTTGTTTATGTGCAAATTCTGATTCAGCAGCTCTGCAATGGGCTCCCAAGATTCTGCATGTCTACCAAGCTCCCTTGAGATACTTTCGCTACTGTCCACAAACATACTTTGAGTAGCCAGAATCTGAGTAAATCAGTATAAGCTAGATGGCAAAACACACTTTCACAATATTCTTGAGGGAACAAATGACTATTTACAAATGAGTCCATGTGGTTCATTAAGACAGTGGTGGTCAGAGTTATACTTGGCAACATGTTGTAAACAGCTAATTGTAGTTAATTCACATTGTTAAAAATGAAAACAAAGGTTTTCTTTAAAAATACTCTACTTTGCCAATTTTTCATGCTACTTTTATTCATTTATATAGATAGCCCTCATTTTAGTTAATGAACATGTGGCATTTGGACAACTGAAAGCAAAAAGGAATAATATCATTATCCATCTTTAATTCTTCTTGGGTTCATTTTCCTATTAGGTTTGAGATCTTCTCATTTACTTACTCATTTACACATTAAAATAGAAAAATGCTGCTGAGAGCAAGTCCTTAGGAGACTAATCAAGTACTGATCATAAGATGTCCTTCCTTCATCTCACCCCAACCTTGCTAATATAAACAGATAAGATTTTTTTAAGGTCACTGTTATTATGTAACTGTAACTATAAATAATAATGCGTTAAAGGCTCTGAAGTGGTATATTTATGGGTCACTACCATGGCTGGCAATTAGCTGAGGTTATCCAAAAGCTTTTGACATACCTTGATCCCCATCATGTGCCACATTGTTGAAGCAAAGAATATTGAGAAGTAATGGAGACTGTACACTTCCCTAATTCCAGGAAATGCTAAAGAAACAGATTCTGCAGGATATCTGTCCTTACTCACCAATGATGATCTGGCTTTCTATGGCAAATGAATAGTCCCTCCACCATAGGAAAATAGAAGCAGAAGACAGAGAAGAAGGTGCAGTGACAGTAGTATGCAGCAAGACATAAGTGCAGCAAGACAAAGTCCAGGGGAGAAATAGATATAAGAGATAAGAAAAGATAAAGATGATAAAATAAAAAAGAGATAAGAAAAGGAGAGAACTGCAGAAATGCAGCATTAAAGCAACAGAAAAAGAAAGTAGAGAAACAAAGGAGACTTTGAGAAGGTGGAAGAACTTTCAGAGCCAGAATTTTAGCTACATAAGCTGCCTGCATCTCGCTTGGAAAAGGAGGGTCCCCAAGCTCCAACAGAACACATAAAGCCAGTACCAACCAAGATGGCAGAAAAATTCCCAAGCACAAGCATCTGATCCAGGTAGAAAGCACTTTCCTGTTTCGAAGATGCGTGGGTGATTTACCTTAGTCTCCTGCCATCCAACAACCAAATAATAATTGACTACTCTGTCTGCTTCCATATTCACTAAGCAAATTTTCTTTTACCTACAGGGAAAAAATTAAACCAGTCTAACAAAATAAGCACTGCAGTAAACTTGGCATTTGCATTTCTCATTATAAATTAGTAAATTGTCACAGATGGAAAATGAAAGACACAAGGAGAGGTGGAGAAGAAAGAGGAAGAGCCCAGTGATAAACCAAAACTTGAACTGTCCCTCTTGGGAGTAACTCGGGTATACAAACCAGAATTGCCAAACAAAGGGTAGTCTTGGTGGGCCCAACTTCACAAAGTGTAAGCTAAATTTAATACCAGATGAAGAGAATTGGATCAGAAATCAAAAGGAACCTATTGGGCGTAAGGGAAAAATTTGAACATCCTTCAGAACATTCTTTTTATATGGGTTCCAGTGTGATTCCCAGAGCATGGAATGGACTTAAAAGAAAATTCCCAGACCTAACACCTTAATGATCTTTTATTCCCAGCCTAGGGACCACAGAAATGTCATGGGATATCTAAACCCACCTCCCTCTAGCAGGGATGGCCATTTTCTTCCATGCATGGAGAAACTGAGCAGTGAGTCTCCAGCCCCGTGGTGCCAATCCAAGCCCTCAGGTGCTCTGCTGGGAAGAACGCCTAGGACCATGTAAAAGTAGAACAGATAGAGAAGTAAGCACCACATGTACTCACCAGAAAATTGGTTTCCCTAATCATCACCTAAGTGCACATTTGGGAATAACACCAATTGTGTATTGGACAGAGGTGGGGGGTGGGGGGAGGGGATGGGTGTATACCTACA
>CM052440.1:120230984-120266454 GCA_028533085.1 Varecia variegata
AGTAGCTCCAATCACAGTAACGGTGCCAAATACAATCTCTTTACTGGAACAGATCAATGCAGCTTCTGGAATGTAGTAAGCATTTCCTTATTTAACAGAATTGTCTTCTCAGTTCCCTAAGTATGGAGGATCAAAAGTAGTAGTACTTTTTTCTTTGCAAAAAAGCAGTTTACTTTCATTGTCCTGCCTTGGAGTTATTTGACTTTCTTACCCTCTATTGTATTTCATCAATTAGTTGGGCACTGGATAATAGAAATATTTGTGTACATGTATATTAATATGCATATGTGTATAGTTTTCTCTTTGAAACTGCTAAAGGCAAAATGTATTTGATAATGATGATTTTTCATTTCGTTTCCTATGTTTCCATGTTTTTATACATGGGTAAACTAATCATACCTAGAGCTTTTTAATATATTGATCAAATCTTTCATTTTTTTCTTATTCAGCAGATGTTAAACACATGGAGCTCAGATGTGAATTTTCCTTTGACAGATAATAATCTTTAGACATTTTTAATGGAACACAAACTTTTCTGTATTTCTGTTTCATAAGGTAAGAATATTCTAAAACTCTTCAGCCATTTGCAGCTCTTCTGTACAATGAAATGCATGAAATGCTGTAAGTTCAGAGATTGCTAGTTGATTTCAGCACACAATTGAAGCTATCATGACTGCTTTATTCGAACTTTGATATTTCTGCTACTACATTTTATATTCTTTTCAAATCTCAGTGCTGAAAAATAAGGAAAACTTTTAACAAAGCATCCATAAACTTGTCCATGCCTAATTTCATAATAATAACCAGTTTGGTTCTACAGAACTCAGGCTTCCTTTATAGTCCTAATATACAATTTTCATTTCCTGCACTGATTTTGTTAACCTATCAGGAGTTATGAAACAGATAATGTAGAATAGTTGAGCATTAATAATCTATTTTTACAGATGTGCTTCTCTCTACCTCATTAGCAGACCTGACTCCATACAACTGTCTATGAATTGTCCAGAAAATATCTCACCTCAATGAATTAGACATTGATACTAACACTGTCTTAGAAAAAAATGTGCATATGTTCTCTAAAAGGTATTCATCTAGTTATTTCCCATTTTCACATTTACAAAGGCTAATTTATCTGACTAGGTGACACTTTCAGATCTGAGAAAATTAGAGTGGCAGATCGTGGAAATAAATCTTCAAAGACACTGCACCAAGACGTGTCAGCTAGATATGTAAAAGGATTGTTTAAGATGATAGCTAAGAAGATACCAAGAGCAGATTTTATATAACTGATAATTTTTCTTAGGACTAGTAGCACTTATTTATAACTATTAATATTAGTATAGCAGTAAGTCCCTCAGAGAAGATGGAAATATTTTACCCAGGAAATCAGAGTAATGTAATGAAATGAGCAGAAACTTTTTGTTAGCTTTGCCTTTAGACATTACTCCATCATTTATTAGCAATGTGACCTAGGGCAAGTTATTGAGCCTCAGTTTTACCCTCTATAAACTCTGAGTAGCAATGCATACCTCAGATGATTGTTGTGAAAATTGCAGAATGAAATACATCTAGCATAAGATCTAGCACATCCTAAGGGCTAACTGAATGTTAGTTTTTTTAAAAAAACTATTTTGATAGGGAAAAAATTTCTCCAAATTAGAATGTTAGACAAGATGATTTCTTAAGCTTCCTCCAGTTCTGTGTTTCTGACTGTATGATTCCAAATGAAGGCAGAAGAATCAGGGAAACAATTCATACTTGGCTCTCATGTAGAAGCTCAAATGCCACCAAGTATCCCATCTGCAGCACGGTGCTCTCACATACTGTCGGCTTCAGCTTATACAAAGCAATTTGACCATGCAGAGTATTCACTATACCACTGGGACAAGAACAAGTATTCCAGTTAAGAAGACAAACTTTCCTGAGTTGAAATTACAGTCCCTAAATTCAAACTTAACTCCCAGGATATATCCCTTTCCAACATGCCTGAGAACACAGACTAATCAAGTCCATATATCTCCTACCTTAAAGGAGCCTGTGCTAACCACTTTGTAAATACTACTTTTTACAAATCTTAAAAGTCAAGATTAAGAGTAAAATTAAATGCATACCCATGGGAAATGCTGATGGTAAAAATGATGATGAGATTGCCTCTAGGCCTCCTCCTAATGGAAAGTTTTTAATGGTTCTCTTTGGATTTACAGTTGTTTTGTGAAAGCCTATTCTGTTTTTCTTGTATTGTTTTTGTGTTTGTGTTTTTGAAGGTAGGGAATGAAGAAAATAAGGACTGTATAGCAATTATGCAGTTCATGAGATTACTTGAAGTTTTGTTGGGTGTCATGTTAGTAATAATATTAGGATGTATATGTGAAGAAATAAAATTAGCTCTATTTGTGGGTGATATGATCCTATATATAATAAAACCACCAAAGTTCCACAAAAAAAGCCTATTAGAGAAGACATGGGTGGTATGGTGGTGAGCATAGCTGCCTTCCACAAAAGCCTATTAAGAACTAATAAATAAATTCAGTAAAGTTTCAGGATACAAAATCAACATACAAAAATCAGTAGCATTTTGATACGTAAATAACAACCTAACTGGAAAAAAAATGATCAAGAGAACCATCTAATTTATGATAGCATCAAAAAAAAATACCTAGGAATAATTTAACCAAGGAGGTAAAAGATCTATGCACTGAAAACTATAAAACATTGATGAAGGAAATTCAAGATTACACAAATAAATGGAAAGATATTCTATGCTAATTGATCAGAATAATTAATATTATTAAAATGTCCATACTACTCAAAGCTATATATGTATTCAACACAATCTCTATCAAACTCCCAGTGGCATATTCATAGAAATTGAAAAAATAATCCTAAACTTCTTATGGAACCAAGAAAACCCTGAATAGCCAAAGCAATTCTGAGAATGAAAAACAAAGTTGGAGGCATTACACTTCCTGACTTAAAATTATTTTACAAAGCTACAGTATTCAAAACAGTATGTTACTGGTGTAAAAACAGACATAGACAAGTGGAGCAGAAAAGAGAGCCTAGAAATAAATCCAAACATATACAGTCAACTAATTTTTGACAAAGATGCCAAGAAAACACAGTGGGAAAATGAGAATATCTTCAATAAATGATGCTGGGAAAATTAGATTTCCACATGCAAAGAATGTGGAAATTTGACTCTTATCTTACACTTACACAAAAATCAACTCAAAATGGATAAAAGACTTAAATGTAAAACCAGAAACTATAAAACTCCTAGAAGAGGACATAGGGGCAAATCTCCTGAAATTGGCCTTGGCAATGAGTTTTTTATATATCACACCAAAACCTCAGGCCACAAAAGCAAAAATAAATAAATGGGAACATGTCAAACTAAAAACTCCTGCACACAATAAACAAAATAAAACAGCAGCCTACAGATTGGGAAAATATATTTGCAAGCTGTATATCTAATACGGTGTTAATATCCAAAATTTATAAAGAACTCAGACAACTCAATAGTGGAAAAACAAATAGCCCTATTAAAATGGGCAAAAAGCTTGAACAGACATTCCTCCAAAGAATACATAAAAATGGCCAACAGGTGTATGAAAAGGTGCTCAAGATCATAAATCATCAGGGAAGTATGACCCAGCAATCCCTCTTTTGGGCGTATACCCAAAGGAAATAAATTCACTACCTTGTAAAGATACCTGAACTTCCATGTTCATTACAGCACTATCTACAATAGCCTAGATATGGAAAAAATCTAAGTCTCCACTGATGGACAAATGAATAAAGAAACTGTAGTGTATATACACAATGGAATATTATTCAGTAAAAAAGAATGAGATCTTGCCATTTGGCACAACATAGATGAGCCTGGTGGACATTATGCGAAGTGAAGTAAGCCAGACACAGAAAGAAAAATAATGCATAATCTCATCTGTGGAATCTTAAAAGAAATTTCAAATATACAGAACAAAACAGTAGTTACCGGGGCAGAGCAGGGGTGGGAGGAAAACGGGAGATGTAGATCAAAGGATATGAAGTAGCAGATATGTAGAATCAACAAGTCTAGAGAGCTAACGTACAACATGAGGACTATAGATAATAAAGTTGTACTGTATACCAGATTTGTGCTGAGTAGCTGCTTTTGTCACAAAGACAAAAACTGCCTGTATCCACTTTTGCCATAAAAAATGGGTAACTATGGGCCGGGCACGGTGGCTCACGCCTGTAATCCTAGCACTCTGGGAGGCCGAGTTGGGTAGATCGTTCTGAGCTCAGGAGTTTGAGACCAGCCTGAGCAAGAGCAAGACCCCATCTCTAAAAAAAAAAAAAAAAAAAAAGTGGGTAACTATGTGATGGATATCTAACTATGATGGATATGTTAATTTGCTTAACTATAGTAACCTTTTACTATCTAATGTACCCCATAACACCATGTTGTATACCATAAATATACACAATAAAATTTAGTTTTTAAAAAATAGATGAATAATAAAAGGGCATTGCTTCTAGTGCCTTATTAACCTTGTTTAAATTCTAATCCCACCACTCCCAGCTTTGTGACCTTCCACGAATGCTCAACTTGTCTGACCCTCAGTGTCCTGATATGCATAAAGGTGGAATCACATGAAATTAATTCAGAAAAAATAAATGAAACTAGTATAGTAGGCTGTAAAAACTTCAGTTCTTGCTTCCTATTGCTGTATTTCCTCTGTATTACTTCATCATGAGAATCCAACAATGTTTAATAAAGAATATTCTCTCACCCCTGCCTTGTTTGTATTTTTTACAATTTTCTCCTTACCTCCATTCCTGATACAACCAAAAAAAGTAGTGTTAATGAAAGGCAAATAAAGACCAAGGAACTGTTACAGATTAAAGGAGATCAATGAGACAAAACAGCTAAATGCAATATGTGATTCTGGATTGCATTCTGAAATAGACTGGCCTTTAGAGAAATAATTGGTGAAATGTAAATAAAATCTGTAGCTGCAGTAATAGTATTTTATCAAGGTTAATTTATTTGTTGTGATCATTGTAATATGGTTATGTAACATAATGTCCTTATATTTAGTAAATACACATTAAAGTTTTTAGGACTAAAGAAGTATCCTGTGTGAAACTTACTCTCAAATGGCTCAGAAATATGTGTGTCTGCTTATATCTATATATGAATGTGTGTTTCTGAATGTATATGTAAACACATATGCATGTATACATATATGCATGTGTATAGTCCATCTTCATTATTCATGGATTCCATGTTTGGAAATTCACTGACTCACTAAAATTGATTTGTAACCACAAAATCAATCCATGTGGTGTTTTTGGAGTCATTTGTGGACATGTGCTGAGTGGTGAAAATTTGAGTTGCCAAACGTGTACATTCCCAGATGAGGTCATAAAAGCTACCCTCTGCCTTCCTGTTTCACCTTTCATACTGTAAACAAGTGTCCTTTTCACAGTCTATTTAGTGCCACATTTTTCATGTTTGTGCTTTCTATTATCATTTTGCTGTTTGAAATGTCCCCCAACATGTGCTGTCTAGTGTTCCTAAGTGAAGGAAGGCTATCATGTACCTTATGGAGAAAATACACGTGTTAGAGAACCTTTGTTCAGGCATGAGTCATAGTGCTATTGGCCACGAGCTCACTGTCAATGAATCAACAATAGATTCTAAATAAGATATCTTTAAATAGAAACACGCATCAAACAAAATCATTTATGTTTTGCCCAGTTGTGGAAATTATTGTGACCAGAGGCTCACGGGAACGCAATCCTGTATTTCCTGTAGGAACAATGACTCAGTTTTCGCTAATTCAGTGTTCGCAGTGACTTTATAGAACAAAACCAGCACAAACAAGAACACACACAGAGAGAGAAAAGACAGTGAAAGGAGGAATGATAAAGCAAATATGGTAAAATGATAATGAAGGCAATCTGGAAGAAAACTATACAGGAATTCTATCTACTATTTTTGTAGATTTTTCTCTAAGTCTGGATTTTAAAACGAAGTTCAGAGATTAAGAAACAAAGCAAATGCCGTACTCTTGGTTCAGAAAATCTTTCAGTACCAAAATCAGTCTAGAGACACTGGACAAAGGCAAGCAAGGGGGGGCTGCACCAAGATGTGGGATTCTGAGAGGCAGGTATCTGTTTCCCTAGGGTGTTCCTGGGCAGGTAATGAGGAAAGTGTGAATCATGGTCAAAAAGAGAAGTCAGGGGTGCAGGAGATGTGAAGAGCTATGGAAGTGAGAGGAATCACAGAGTCAGAAGCCATTCAGATTTGCAGGAAACTGATAATTGAAGTATAGGATCAATTGGAGCAAGCTCTCAGGCCCAAAACCTCCAACAACAAGAGCAGATTGGAAATTCTGCTGTATGGACACTGTTTACACAGCTCTGGGTCAGCCTGATACGTTTACAAGGAGCAGGCAGGACCACACACATCCTTCCTCTACATTAATATCCATCTTTTCTCAACACTGAAATTCTTCCAGAGCCATTTGTCAAAATGTTTTTGAGAAGAAGGAGGAGGAGGAGGAGGAGAAGGGGGAAGAGGAGGAGGAGGAGGAGGAGGAAGAAGGAGGAGGAGGAAGAGGAGGAGAAAAAATGATGAATAACAGCAAAAACCTTCTGCTCCACCTGGGAAAAAATGTTTTGTTTACTGACATTGATATATGTGTTTCTTTGGTTGTGTGGGCTTTGAAGTAGCTGTTTGTTTAAAAAATAAGCACATTTAACAATATATCCTGAATGCATTTTAAGTGAATTTGTTATTATAGTGTGTCTTAGTCTGCTTTGTGTTGCTATAACAGAATACCACAGATTGGGCAATTTATAGGGAAATGAAATTTAGTTATTGGAGTTCTGAAGGCTGGAAGGTCTGAAGTTAAGGGCTCCACACACGGCGAGGTCTTCTTACTACTTCATCCCATGGCAGAAGGCAGAAGCACAAAAGAGCAAGAAAGCAAGAGGAGCTGAACTCACTTTTATAACAAGCCCACTTTAGTAAGAATAAGAATTACAAACTCAACAAATACAGTATGTTTAAATTCGTGATTTCATAATTATATTCTATTTTTCTTATTGAATTAGCTAGGACTTCCAGTATGATGTTGAAAAGGAGTGGTAAGAGAGAATATCCTTGCCTTATTTCTGCTCTTGCAGGAAAGCTTTTAGTTTCTCACCATTATGTATGATGTGAGCTATGGGATACTTTAGATGTTCTTTATCAAGTTGGGGAAATTCCACTCTATTGCTAGTTTTCTGAGAGTTTTCATCATGAATGGGTATTGGATTTTGTCAAATGTTTTTTCTACATCTATTGATATGATATAATCATGTGTTTTTTCTTCTTTAGCCTGTTGATGTGATGGATTACATTAATTGATTTTCAAATATTGACTCAGACTTACATACCTGGGATAAATCCCGTTTAGTTGTGCCATATAATTCTTTTTACACATTGTTGGATTTTATTTGCTAATATTTTCTTGCTGGCTTTTGCATCTATGTTCATGAGAGATACTGGTTTGTGGTTTTCTTTTCTTGTCATATCTTTGTATGATTTTGATATTAGGGTAATGTTGGCTGGTAGAATCAGGAAGTATTCTATCTTCTGGAAGAGACTGTAGAGAATTAGTATAATTTCTTCCTTAGCATTTGATAGAACTCACCAGTGAACCCATCTGGGCCTGATGCGTTCTGCTTTGGATGGTTATTAATTATGGATCAGAATTATATGTATATATTTTAAATGAACTTGTTGCCTCCTGAGGATGATTAGAAACCAATTCATTATCTTGAAAACTAGGCAAATGAAAGCATTTATCCTGACTTTCCATATAAATTGTACCCATGGGTAATTATGTAGCATATGTGAAAGTTGTCTCTTCATGAAAATATATAAAAAAGTGTAAAATGGCATACATCAAACCTTTAGCATGATTAGCTCAAGGAGGTGGAATTAAAAGCGAGAATTTAACTTCATTAAATTTCTTTGTATTGCTGACATTAATTTGAATTGAATATTTCTCTTGTAATTTAAGAGAATTATGAAGTTTAAAAAATGAGAACACAAAAACTAAGACATTTTTTACTTAAGCATTTTTTAAGTTTCCTGGAACACTGATACTCCACAAAATGTTAAGAGGTGTTCCAATTAAAATGTTTAGTAGTCAAATAAATGTATAATATCATAGAATTTCAAAATGCAAGGTAGCATTGTAAATGTTGTTATAATCCCCACGTTTAACTTCACCAAGTATTTCCCAACTTTTTTTAAACTGTAAGTGCTTTCTTCCCCAAATTCCTAGTAATACTTAGCATCCATGGTGTGTTGGAGACAGCTCATACAGCTTGTGAGATTCAACTGTGCACATTTCTTTCCAACTTTGCATTCAGTGACATCAGTTTGGTAGCTTAGAATCAGTCATGGTGGGAAGATTTACACCATGGAAATCAGCAATCACTATAAATCAAGACTCCACCTCCCTCCCAGAGCCAGTTGTTAAATATTTTATAGCACACTACAGTTTAGCAGACTTAACATTTAAAGGACACAGGGAAATTCTGCTTTATATTACTTTCTTTAAACTGGAATCTGGTAGTCCTTCCCAATTTTAAATTTGTTATAGTCCTAATTTATAAATCAAAATTTTATTACTCCTGGCATACTAAAATGTATTCATAAAGATTTTTTTACAACACTAAAAAGAAGATTGAAAAGAGTTGAAGTTGAGATAGTAAAAGAAATTCAAGTGTTGCTGTACAAGTATAGAAAGGCCAGAACAAAACATTTATAGCACATTCAATGCAGCAGGAAGAGACAATTGTAGTAATTTTCCATTGATGTGATGCTGCTTTTCTTAGGTCGTGTAAAGTTCTAATTATTTTTTTCTCCTGTCACAACTACCCCTAATCCATCATGTAGAAATAGTTTCAATTTCCCACAGGATAGTGAAAATCATTCTAGATTTGTGTATTTTTGGCTGAGATGACCAATGTCCTAAAGAACCTTGTCACATCCACATGGAACCAGTGAGCAACTTCACCTGTCTGATGAGTTTGAAATATGTTTCCAGTAAGTGCCATCCTTGTTGGCACATACGTCATTCCTTTATCCTCTCTCAGCTACTTTTACACAGACTCCTCAGAGATTAAAACCTAGTACACCAGGAGAAGAGTGGGCCAGGGGCCAGTGGCTGAAGATTTTTGAACAGATGATGGCAAGCAAGACTGTGACGATAGCATCTGTAAAGCTCATCTTTACAATGGAAGATTCATGACAACAAAACCCCAAAGAGGCACATGTTATATAACCACAGTCTCACCTTGGCCAGCCTGGGTTGCTGGCAGCAGCCCTCCTTAAACAGAATTAGAACACACCACACAGATGAACTATGTAGCGTGCGTCTATGAAAGCGAAGTGGGAATCCCAGCAACGGGAAAACAAACCCCGTTGCTCAGTAACACCGTGGCCATGTGCCGTACAGTAACGCTGAGCCCAGCCCTTGAAGCAAGACTCCAATTCCTCGTCCATGGAGTCATGCATACCAGAATTACAGGCTTGCATGCCATAGGCTTCGGAGTGAAAGAGGAAACTCCAATGGTGAATCGTACTGTGGGCTTTCCTCACACACAGTGGTAGAAACAGCGTGAGCTCAACTAAAATTCTCACTGCAGTCCCACTGTTAAAGGCAGGATGCAGGGCCTTTTGCCATTTACTAATTCATGGTAAGTCACAGTGAAAATAGATACAGAGTATGTTAACGTGTTGATAATAGCATTCACATGATCATACTTATATAATTTTAATTTATAATTATATAACACATTTAATTCTAGGGAAAATTTAATAAGCAGTTGAGTTTTTATAATTCAACTTCCTGGTAACACACACACACACACACACACACACACACACTATGAAAATGAGCACGTGTTACAAAAAGTCAAGCCTGTTTCTAGCCATAGCCTCCACTGTCAAAACATCTCGGACTTGTAAAAGCACCATTTACTTTCAGTAATTATTCTGGATGTCTTCATGCTGACAGGTGAGCTTCAAACATCTTTTTAGGCTTATGTGAGAAGCATAGTTTGTTCTTATCTCATAATGAGATCCATGGGAGTTGGAGATTCTCTAAGGAGTTGTTAGTACTTAATTTATGTTCTTGATCACTACCAGTTGCTTCCAAAGTTTAACACTTTATCTGACTGTTAAAAACCTAGCTATCCACATCCAAATCCCAAATGAAAGGGTTAATATTCTAATCTTGGTTCTATTTTGCCTTCATCATAATAGCTACTACTCATCGTGCACTTTTTTTGGTTACTTTATTTACTTTATTTTGTGTATTTCTTACAACAATCCTATGGAATATACAATTTACAGATAGAGATTCTTAAGGGACGCATTGCAAGAGATGGAGCTAAGATTTTAACTCTCTTCCTGAAAAGCTGTTGAGTGTTCCCACTTCAATATTCTCCTTCCACCTGGCACCAAATATTCACTGTTCCTCTTAATGTCTTGCTTCTTTGATTTCTTGAGTTAGCAAGACATAGGCACTGTATTCCAAACATCCTTGTGAAAATCAAGCACAGGGAAATGAGTATCCTGGTTTGTTTCCTACTGGGTGTTCCCGTTGAGAGTGAGCCCAATGAAAAACCTCTGAATTGCCTCTTAGATTCCCTTCCGAGAGTGTAGTTCCGAGGAAGAAGGCCATTGCCGTGTTGTAATTGAGATGAGCTGACTTTTGTTCTGTCTCTGTGAGATCTGCCTCTGGCACTCACATTTCCTGGCCCTTCCCTTGAAGAATGTTGGCACAGCACAGTGGCTCTTGCGTGCAGAAGCCTTAATGAATGATTACATTCTGATTGACTTCTAACCCAGACAAAATACTGAATTGACTCAGTTTCAGTGCCCAGTGGCTCCTGCATTAATGCCCAGGTGAGTTGTAGAATAAAGTCCCTGATAAATTTAATGTTAGAATCAGTCACAAAACTACAAATCATCCCATGTAACTTGCAGCAGGTGGAAAGATAGCAAGGTAATAGGTGCAAATCTGTAATAACAGGTTTGCATTTGTAATTCTATGTGCCTAAAAACTGGTAGCTCAGTGAAAACAAAATGATTGTGGATTTTTCTTGGTAACCATAACTTTGTTTCATTAATTTAGCTTTTCATAATATAGTGCTGCTAGGAATAAAATGTTTCTCCATCTATCTTAAGTGGTGTTGACATAATGGCAATGCCGTATGATACCAGGATCCTAATAAAAACTCAAAGGGAAAAGGTACCGAGAGCACCAGATTGTACTTTCCAATGTCAGTGTGAATAAACAGTACAGGTGGAGTGCTGGAAAGAGCTCAGGATTTTATCTGTGTGTCCTTAGCTGAGTAACTTTTATCTCTTGGAGTCTTAGTTTCTCCATATGTAAATTAAGGATAATGACATCATCTTCAGGGAACTGTTGTGAAAGTTAAATGAGGTAATGACTGTAAAAATATAGCCTAATCTGCAGCATTCTATACAAATACTATTTATTACTATGATAGAGAAACTTGCGATTATTTGGCTGATGTTCCAATTTTTCAGTCATACTCAGTGTTTGGGGGAAGGCAATAGAGTAATATATTTCTTTATAGATATTATTTCTTTCATAGCAAAAAATAAAAGAACATTTCAGAAAAGGTATTTTTCAAAGCATTCTATTCTGCATGTTTATTTGGCAGTTCTCTCCTTCCTCTTTATTTTCCAAATGATTGGTTTTCATTATGAGTAATACATCTTTAATGAAAAAATTAGAAAATACACAAAAAAGGGCACGAAAAATTATCTGTACCACCACCTAGAGATAAACACTGTTAACATTTAGCCATATTTATTTTTAAACATTTTCTATATACTTCTATTTTTTATGGAAAGTTGTACTATGCTATTTGTTGAATCATTTCCTTTATAATAATAATAAATATTGTTATTTTTCCTTTTCCTTGTATCATTAAAGATTCTTCAAAGAATTGTTATGGATATTCTCAAATATACTATTTTAATGCATGGCAAAAATAACTAATCATTTTACTTACATTGTTTTTCTATTCAAATAATTATGCAATCAATGTGCACAATTATAAATCTTTGCTCAATCTGTCTCTAAGAGGCAAAAATAACCTAACAAAGAATTTGAGCCTTACCAAAGTTCTTGAAAGATATAACCAACTTGTTTCTCTCATAAATTGTATTGATTTACACAACTATTAGTCATGAGAGGGTCCATCTCAATACACACTTTTTGTTTTGTTTTGTTTTTTGTTTTTTTGTTTTTTTGTTTTTTTTTTTGAGACAAGAATCTCACTCTGTTGCCCGGGCTAGAGTGCTGTGGTGTCAGCCTAGCTCACAGCAACCTCAAACTCCTGGGCTTAAGCAATCCTCCTGCCTCAGCCTCCCAAGTAGCTGGGACTACAGGCATGTGCCACCATGCCCGGCTAATTTTTTCCATATATATATTTTTAGCTGTCCATATAATTTCTTTCTATTTTTAGTAGAGACAGGGTCTCGCTCTTGCTCAGGCTGGTCTCGAACTCCTGAGCTCAAACAATCCGCCCACCTCGGCCTCCCAGAGTGCTAGGATTACAGGCATGAGCTGCCACGCCCGGCCAACACACACTTGTTAACATTGGCTATTATATATTCAAAAATCTTTTGCTCACTTGATTGATAGAAAAGGGTATCTTAATTCAATTTTATTTCTAATGATGTTGAAATCAATTATATTAATAACATGTCTAATTGAGCTATCATAGTAGTTAAAATCTCTCACAGTAACTAAATTTTTCCAAAACTTCTTTGAATTTGCAAATGCTTTCACCTTCTCTATTAATGATATATCATTCTGTATATGAGGATTTTTTCATGTTTTTACCTTCACTACTGATTTTGCCATCTTTTGATTAAAATGTATGTAATATTTTTGCCTTAAATTCTGTTATCCAACACTAATATTACTTTTTAAAATCTGTACTTTACTTGAATTTATTTGCCAGTATTTCCAAATATATAATATGTGTTTCAGGTGTGTAAATTATAAGTAGCATATCACTGGATTTGTCCTTTCATTGGGGTATTTAAGTGACATTTGTTGGTATAACCAATATTTGGTCACACTTCTGTTATTCTTCTGTATGTATTTTCTTTTTGTCCTTGTTAAATATTTGTTTGCTGGCTTTTTCCTATGTCTTTTTCCTGGATAGAGGTTTGGTTTTTTGGTTTTGGGTTGCTTTTGTTTGTTGCTTAGTTGGTTTTATTTTGTTTTGTTGCTATTGTTTTTTAGCTTTAGTTTGGAAAGAAGAAATTCTACATTTATTCCTTAAGTAAGTACTGTAAAGTTTTCCAAAAAGAGTCTTAAAAGTATCTTAAACAAACCAGAAGAGTTAATGGCAAAGTAATTATTTGCTAGCTACCATGGATGGAAAATAAAATGCTTGTGTTTTTGCTTTTGAATACTCTCCAATTTCTACATTTTAATTTAATTTAGGGTACTAATGCTGTATTTTTCTTTCTTAATATTTCATATAATAAAAATAATTCATTTTAAAGGGAAACCTATTTTGTAACCCATGTGGTGGTACTTTAAAAATTATATAGACTAATAATTTAATCTAATAATTTTTACTAATAATTGAGACTAGTGACCCTTCACAGACACTATTTACTTTGTCAAGAATTCTGGTCTTTGATGCAACTTGTGTTGTTATAATTTAGGTTTTTAAATTTTTATTCAAGTTGCCTGGATAACATATCTTGAACTCACATGTATCAACACTTTTCTATAGCCTTTGCACATTGATAACTTAGCTGGGTATAAAATTATTCCAAAGTTTTGTAATAAAAACAATGAGAAGAAAAACAAGAGAAAGAGGAGGAGCACCAGGAGGAGGAGCATTAGGCAGAGAAGCAAAGGAAGAGGAGGAGGAGGTGAGGAAGCAGAAGAAAAAGAACTTATATTTTGCTTACTATGTTTCAGATATTTTTCTAAGCACTTTAAATATATTTAATCATTCATTTAATTCTAACAATAACCACATAAAAGTACATTTATTATCCACATTGTATTGTTGATGAAAATGAAGCACAAAGAGGCTAAGGACTTCGCCCAGGCTTAAATAAGTAATATTCAACAGAGCTAGGTTTGAAACCAGGCTCTAGCCTCCCCATGATTTTGACCATTAACCTTTTCCTTTATATTCTAACATTTAATAGCAAACAAATTAAAAGACAATCAATGTCCTTTGTTGGGAACTTCGGGAATTTATGTTAACTTTTTAGGGGGGGTGCCTTTTTGTTTCACTTGATGTTTAGTTGGTGCTAAATTTTTAAGGATCACATAAAAATATGTCCAAGTGTGGCTCCAGTTTTATAAAGTTGATCTGTACTTCAATGTGCATTCTAGCTTTTGAGGTTTTAAGGATCACATAAAAATATGTCCAAGTGTGGCTCCAGTTTTATAAAGTTGATCTGTACTTCAATGTGCATTCTAGCTTTTGAGGCTGAGATCATCCTTTTTTCCATGTGTTATTTTCCTTTTCCTTTGACGATTGCTCTTGATTCATCCTTTCTATGTTCTATAGAATACTATTTCACATAGGATACCCTCTTGGATGGGTCATCTATGTCTCTCAGATTTTTCTCCTCATAATCTTTGATTTCTGAGTATATTTAATTTATCTTTTACTGCATCAATTTTCATCAGATTTTCTTCTAGTATTTAACTCCCCAATTTACCTATTAATTAAACAATTGAGTTTTCCATTTGCATGTAATACCTCCACATCATGAATTGTTAGATTATTTTCCTTTTGCATAGTGGTTCCCCACAGACATACACATACTTCTTTATCTTTCTCTCTGGACTTCAATGTTTTTTTTTTTTTTTTTTTGCTAAGTAAGATTATTTTCCTATTTAGTTGTCCTACAGTAAAAAGTGTATGCTTGCTTAGTGGTAGTTTATAGTCAAATAGAAGACTGATCGAATTTATATGGGTCCCTGATTAAAGCTTTCACATTTTCAAAGACCATAGTTTAAGTCAACGAAATAAGGAATAAGGGAGAAATTGTATTCACAGTAAATTTGAAACAGGTTCTGAGATTCATAAATCTAGGGGAATTGTGGAGAGACTTGGAGCCGTAGACAATTATAGCAGACAACTGCATTTCAGTATTTGTATGGAAGCCATGCTGGAAAATCAGGCCTTGGCATTACTCAGATCCCTCTAAGGTTGCAGCTTCTGGCATCTGAAACATGTCCCATCTCAGCCACATGCAACAACTCACTGCTCGTTCTACTTGCCACCTTGCTCAGCGGCCAGTCATGCAATGTCTTCCTCCAATGTGCTAAGCAAGGAGCTAATTACTGCAAACGTAAGAGGGAACAGACTTTTCCTGCTTTCAAGGGTCTAATGGGGGACACAAACACAAAAACAGTGTGTTCCAACATAATATGGCAATGGATGTGATATGTAGATACTGGATACTATGGCAGTTTAGAGAGTGGACACATATTATCAGGTTGTAATGCAACACATGCAAATGAAACTATTTCTGTAGGGCTACCAGTTGAACCCCCTTTGATTGAATTGATCTTTGATTTGTTGGGACAAATTTATTTGTTGCTCTGACTTGGTTTGGTTTGGTTTGATTTTTTTTACCTCATTAAGGAAAAGTCAGTTTATTTTGTTCTTAATAAAATTTAGCTGTTTTCTCCTAAGTCATCTTAAGCCAAAATCAGACTAACAAACTATTCTTTCTTCCTCACATCTTTATATATCTGTGTGTCTCAAGAGCTCACTCAAAAAGTTGCATCTAGCGAAGTCAGAAGTCTAGATACAATATAATCAACTTGTTCTACTCATGCATCAGTAAATCAATTTGCACAGTAAAACAACCATGATCACCAAACTTTACCGGTAACTCTCTCCTTACAGTTTGCATAGACTATTACAATTCATCTTAAGAAAATTATTTAATAAGTTAAACATGAACTAAAAAGAAAGATTGTCTCTTTTTATATACATATACATAAAATATAGAAATAAAGATATATCCAGTATATATATATATACATACTTTTATATATAGTATATATATACTTTTACATATAAGCTGTATCTATAACTACAGATACATACACAAACATGTATGTCAGTGTCAGTTTGAAATTTGACAGTTTCTTGGTTTGAACAAGTATATAGGCATTTGCACGGGTGATTCATTCATTATGAAAACCATTATCCCTACATGACAATAAGGCAAACACCAGAAGAACAAATCAGAAAGGAAGAGTGAAGATGAAAACTCAAAGCCTTGACAAATCACTGCAACAAGATATTCTTTTCTCAATTTGCTGATGGTCTATTTCTCCAGATTAATAGTAATCCGATACCATATGTTTAGTTCAACCCCTACAGTTTTTAGTGCTTGCCTCTTTTGGACTCAGCCTGCTAGGTCAGCGGCTTCAGCTGCTTTTGGCAGTGTTTTGATTTTTCACAAGAATTGTTACTGTAACTCTGAATCTGAGTTTCTTAGATAAACTTTTAAGCTAAAAGCTTTTATCTCTTTACTAGGATATCAGACTGCCAAAGAAGCCAACAATGTTCATGCACATTTATAGATATATGAGCCTAATCACGTATTTATAAATACTATCTGACAGTTTATAAAAAGGTTTGAAAAATTGACAATCTAGTGTGATACTTATATTTCCAAGTTAAATTTTTTAGCATTTTTATTAACATTATTTGGATGTTTGGCTAGTATTTTGGTAAAAGTGGGATCCAGAATGCTTACAAAAATATTAATTATTCCCTGTACATTTTATCATAATTAATTTTATCACAAACTGAAGCCTTTTCATAGAAATATTATTTACCTTTTAGGAGACTGAAATGTCACACACAGGCCTGTGTGGTGGCTCATGCCTATAATCTCAGCGCTTTGAGAGGCTGAGGCAGGAGGATTGGTCGAGCCCAGCAGTTTGAGACCAGCCTTGGCAACATAGCGAGACCCTGTCTCTACAAAAAATGCAAAAATTAGCCAGGTGTGGTGGTACGTGCCTGTAGTACCAGTTACTCAGGAGGCTGAGGCAGGAGGATCGCTTAAGCTCAGAAGTTGGAGGCTGCAGTGAGCTATGATGATGCCACTGCACTCCAGCCTGGGCTACACAGTGAGACCCTGTATCTAAAATTTAAAAAAAAAAAAAAAAAGATATCACAAAATAAGTGTGAAAGACAAAATAAGTGAAAAAAACCAAATGCCCTAATTTATAACAAATGTACCCAATTCATTTTTAATAAAAGAGTCAATAAAATGAGCAAGTGGATAATCTATGTAGGGCACTGTTTAGAGTTCCCTGGAAGATCTCAGATACTCTGAACTTACAAGGAAAAATTATTTCCAAATCTATTTAGATTTTTCTAATCATTGATTTTTTTTGCCTGATAAGGAAATATCACTCTCTATCACTCTCTGAAAGGCACTGAACTTTGTCATTTGAATCTTAGGAAAAGGGAGGGAACAACAGGTGTAGGCAATGACTTCACTGTTTTCAGGGAATATTTAGCTCAACCTTAATGTGAGTGGACTGACTTGGAAAGACATATTCTCTGGGACAGTTTTTGCCAACTCCTGGGGTTTAAAAATACTGCTTGGAGAAGTCTATTCCTTATATTATCTCTAATAATTCATTTAGAGAAAATGACCTTGTTGTGCAACTCTGTTTGGAACTGTTAATTAAAATTAACGAGGATCTTGCTGTTTTGCACTGGCTTGTTTCTTAGATCAAGCTAGTTTAATCTGGACTGGTCTGACGTCCTGCTTGGACAGGTTTGACAATCTGCCAAGAAGCTGGTGATAGGCTGTGGAAGGTTAAAAATCTGAGCTGCCAAGTAGCAGAGTTCTGAAAGTGGAATTTGGGATGTGAACAACAGAAAGGAGAACTGAAACTCAAAAGTAAAGGTGGCAAAATACTAAGTTACCAATGTTGAAGAAAGCCACTCCCTCTGTGTCAGAAAGATTTCCTATGCTGTTTTCAGTTATCTGTTAAGAAGTGTGCATAGAAATTCAGAAATTGTCAGTAAAAGCTAGAATTGGCACTAAAAAATATGCAGACTCAAGAAATACTGAAATATTCTATGTCAGAGACCTGCATTAAATCTGTTTGCCTATTCTGTATCTTAATAATAATAATAAAATTAGATTTGTTTCATATAAGAGCCCGAAGTTTTGCTTTTAAGATCAGAGAATATAGCACTTTTAAAACATATTTTAAGAAGAGATGAGTTTTTAACAATTTACTGGATTCCCTAAAGACCTACAAATGATATGTAACTTATACTTGGCAGATATAGATGTTTCAATCAGACAAGAGGGAAAACTAGCAAATTTAGAGGGGACCATAACAAGCCTCGAATATCACTGTTCTCTCCAAATCAACACACTTTATTTCCTTCCCCTAGCCAAGTACACAGGTAGTATTATTTTGTTGATATTTATATTACATGAAAATTTAGGAAACAGAAGTATTCACAATTTCCTGACTATTTAGCAATCATGTTTTAATAAAGGTCTTCCTTTCATTATATTGCTTATGTTTGGTCCCTTTATGTGATTACTAATTAGTAATAAAATAAGAGGATGTTGTTAAGATGTCAGTTTTCCTTGAAGATGATAAGTAGATGGAACAGAATTCCAACCCATATCCAGCAGGATTATTTTTTGGAAATCATCAAGCTGGCTCTAAAATGTATATGAAAAGGCAAAGGTATTAAAACAGCAAAACTAGTTTTGAAAAAAGAAGAACAATGTCTGCCTTATTTTCAGACTTTCTGTAAAACTACAGTAGTCAAGCCAGTATGGTATTGGAGAAATGAGACATACAGATCAATGGAATAGAATAAAGAGTCCCAAAATAGACCCACACATATATGGCCAATTGATTTTCAATGAAGATGCAAAAACAATCCAATGGCAAAAGGGTAGTCTTTTCAATACATGGTGCTGGAACAATTAGCCATCTGTATGAAAAGAGTATCTTGATCCATACCTTGTACCCCACACAAAAAGTAACTCAAAATGGATTATATAACTACATGTAAAACTATAAACCTTTTAAAAGAACATCTTTGTGAATTTGAATTAACCAAAGATTTCTTAAGCATGACAACAATAGCACAAACCATAAAAGAAAGAAGAGAGACAAATTAGACTCCATAAAAACTAAGAACTGCTCTTAAAAGACACTAGTAAGAGAATAAAAAGACTAGCTCCAGACTGGGAGAAAATATTGCAGTACACATATCTGATGGAAAAAAATGTGTATATACATAATATAAAGATATCTCTCAAAATTCAACAGTCAGAAAGCAAACAATTCAATAATACAAGTGGGCAGCTACTTCACCAAGGAAGTTACACAGATTTCAAGTAAATACATGAAAAGATGTTCACCATCATTTGCATTAGGAAAACACATTAAAACTACAAGATAACACTTATTAGAATGACTAAGTTTTTTAAGTGCTAGTAAGAACCTGGAACAATTGAACTCTCAGACATTAATGGTTAGAATGCAAAATGGTAGAGTAAGTTTCAAAAACTGTTGGCAATTTCTTAAAAAAATAAACACATGTACAATAAGAGTAAGCAATCTGACTCCTAAGTATTTACCCAAGTGAATTGAAAACTTACATTCACACAAAACCTCTGTGCAAATGCTTACAGAAGCTTTCTTTGTAATTACCCCAAACTGGAAATAACCCAAATGTCCCTCTACTAGGGAATGGGTAAACAAACTATGGTGCAGCCATACAATGGAATATTACTCAGTAAACAAAAAGAACAAGCTATTGATACTCACAACAACTTGGGTGATTCTCAAATGCATTCTGTTAAGAAAAGAAGCCAGACTCAAAGGCTATAATTTTATTTATATGACATTCTTGCAAAGGCAAAACTATAGGAAAATAAAACAAATCTAGTGGTTGCAAGAGGCTAGGAATGAGGAGAGAGGTTTACTGCAGAGGATTCTGAGGAAGTTTTGGAGTGTCGGAACTGTTCTATAGAGTGTGGTGGTGGCAGTGGTTACACAGCTGTATGTATATGTTTGCCAACACTAGCAAAATGCTGCATTACAAAGAATAAATGGAGGGGGGGAATGGTGTTGGGAGATAAAAAGATAGAAAGCAGCAGAGGGCAAAGTTCAGAGCCATTGAGGAAGAGTGAAGTGTAGATGAGCTAGGGACCTGGGCCACATAGATCAGGGTGAGAATCCCATGTCAACCATGTGTGATCTTAGGCATTTGATATATTTGGGTCCTTGGCCCAGTGTTATTCAACCTCTGTGTCTCCATATCTTCTATGAAATGGCGATACGTAATGCCCATTCCATGGGTGTGTGCTGTGGCTAAATGAGAAGACATATATGCTTCAAGGCATATATGCTTTAAGATATATATATAGCACTGGACACAGAATGAGTGTGCTTAGTAAGTGGGGACTGCAGAAGATGCCTCTGGTACCCGGGGCCACAGCCCCTTGGCCCACCTCTGGTTTCAGACACAGACAGGGCGCATCAGATGTGTGTGTCTCAGACTCAGGCGCACTGCCAGCGTCCCATCTCAAGCTTGTGCCTCTGATCTCTGCATTCTGCCCCAGGTCCATGGAGCACTGCTGGGCCAGCCGCAAGTGCACCCTAGAAATGTCGGGGAGGTAAGACCCCTGAGACAACCTTCAGCAAATGGTGCATAGCAACCAGCGTCTTGCCCTTCGGGAGAATTGTGAAGGTTCTAACCAAACACAGACCCCTTGCTCACAGCAGCAACCACGGCCATGTACCCTCATGTTGTCTCCCTCTTCCCAATGTCATACCCCTTACTCCTTCTCTTCGGCTTCCTGAGATCACTCCTCAAACTAACTGCCTCTCCCAATGACCCATTCCAGGTTTTGTTTTCAAGAGAACTCAAGCAGACACAATAACTATTGCCAGAAAGCTGCATTTTTAAATCAAATGCAGGGACTTAGTGCAATGGCCATTCCTCATGCCCCCACGCCATGCATCTCCTTTTTGGTCAGTGCTGTTTATGTTGTGATTTGCAGCTTGCTAAGTACCTATATCTACATCATCCCATTACTCTGCAATTCCATGCAGCCATGGGGTGCAGAATTTACAAAGGCAGACACCACTTTGCTGCCTATAGCTTTTTAGCACAACCATGTTCTACTCTAACAGAAAATCTCTGCTTTAAAATGGGTGACACCGTGTTCTTATATCTCCTATCCCTGCTTTTTCCATTGCCTGCCTAGCTTCTCCCTGTCCATGATACCATCACACCACTACATACCATTATGGTGAGCTAGCCTGGAAACTGTGCTGGGGTGACCCTGTGGGCTCCCTGGCACAGACCCACCTTCAGCTCACAGGGAGCTTTCATTATACAAAATAAGAACACAGGCAGAACTCAAGCAGAAAGGGCTGAAAGGAGAAACACAGATATAGCAATACCCTGCCCCTTCCCATGAGATTGATGTTTTAAGGTTCTCCGAACATCTCCTTTTGCTTTTTCCTCTGCCCCTCACTCCCATTCATAGTTGTTTGGAAAACAGCTTGTAGCTATTTGCAAAAACTACTTATACTATCAAAGAAATCTTAACCCTAGACTGTGTAGCAAACAAGGCCCATCGTAACAAGATTTAGCAAACACAAAAGCAGTCTTGAAATATTGTTGTATCGTTTAAAATGAAATTATTATCTATATACGGCACTCCACATCTGGTTATGGCACCAGGCTGTGCTTTCGATGGTTTTATAGCTCATGCTAGTGGTGTCTAATAGAACTTTCTGTGGTGATGGAAAGGCTCTATATCTGTGCTGGCCATTGAGCACTTGTAATGTGGCTAATGCCACTGAGAAACTGAAATTTTAACTTGATACTTCCTTTTAAAAATTTACAAAAAGTTCAAAGAAACAAAAAAACAAAAGGCCTGTTAAAGGCCTCTTAAACAGGAAGGTTTTCCTTAAAAACTGAATGTATAGTCTGATATTAGCCTTTATATACTCTCAGACTCCCTTAGAAAGGACAGTTTTAAGCAGATTATCCAATAAATCTTGGCTCCTTACATTATTTGCTTTCTCTAGTTGGGAACAGAAAGAATCCCCAATAGTGCCATGCCCTGCTTCTTCATCTATTGCCCATACCATTGTTGAAAGCCCGAAGACAAAAATGATCTCTTTCATAGACAATCTAACCTGCTTAGAAACTCTCAAGATGTAGGCAACTGACAATATCTAGTAACTTATTGGAATCAATAAAAATATACAGTCCCTAAAATAAGGTCTTCCCAACCCTTCACCGATTTTGATGTTGTTCAAAAGGATATAAAATTTCAGTTAGGAAGATTAAGTTCAAGAGATTTATTGTACAACATGGTAAATATAGTTAATAACATATGGTATGCTTGAAAATGGCTGAGAGTAGATTGTAAATGTTCTCACCACAAAAAAAGGTACATGAGGTCATGCATATGTTAATTAGCTTGATTTAGCCATTCCATAATGTATGCATATTTCAAAACAACATGTTGTATACCATAAATATACATAATTTTTATTTGTCAATTTAAATAAATAAAGTAATAATAAAACTAACAAATAAAATTAGGTCTTAATCACCCTGGTCCACCAAAGCTGTAATCTCAAATGTCCAGTGACTTTGTAGTTAGTTATAATGTAATTCAACCATCTTTACTCAGCCCCCTTGGGTTTTGCATTCTCAGCAACAAGCAATGTCAGATATCACTGAAGACAGCTTCCTTCTTGACTGCTGCTGCTCCCCTGTTGTCCAGAGCCTATGTTATCTTTGTTTCATCCTCCTTCGCTGACCATTCTTTATCCCATCCCTTCTTTGGTTCTTCTTCTGCCTCCACCATTGCTCAGGCTCTGTCCTTAGCCTTCTGCGTTTTTCACACTACACCTCTTGAAAACAGAATTTGTCCATTTCTGCAATTTAGCTCTCAGCTCTAGGATGATGACTCCAAAAACCCAGCCACTTCCATAAATTTTAGATCATGTTCCAGAACCCTCTATGCATGAACATCTCACTTCTATCTCCATTTAACGTCTCTGAAACCTGACTCTATCACCTGCCTCCCATAAACAGGTCTTCATCCTGCTGGTCATCTAGACCAAGAAGATCAGAATCATCTTTGAAGAAACCAAATCCTCTAATAGCAAATAAAGTAACCAAATCCTTTCTTCTCTTCTTATCACCACCACTGTATCTCAGTTCCTAGACAAATGCAGAGTCTCCTAGTTAGTCTTTCCAACTCTACTTTTCCTCCCTTCAATCCAACTTGCAACATTACCGTCTCAATCTTCCAAAATGATTACTTTCAAATCACTCTTCTTATTGAAAATCTTCAATGGATCACCATGACTTATCCAGTATTGAATCTAAACACTTTAGCTTTTCACTCAAGGGCCTTATTCTTAACATTAACCCCACCTTCTCTGCCATTACTTCTTTCCTAATGCAAATTCTGTTCCTCCATCCAGACTCTTTTGCTCACAGAGCTTCTCCCAACTCCCTGCCCATGAATGTCCTCTCCTCCTCATGCTATCAATCCATCCAACCCTTTCCTGTTTCAGGTCCGGGCTCAGTTCAAACTTCTCCATGTGGCCCTGTAAGTGTTAAGCCCCTCTGATCTTTAAGAACAAATACTGTCAACATCACTTATTTGTCATTTATTGTTAGTTGACTGTGTGTATCTGTAGGTGAGACAGAATTAGCACATGTAAATACATGTAAAGCCCTTGAACAGTGCCTAGCACAGGATGAGTGCTCAATAATTTTTAGCTATTATTAGTATGATTATTCTTATTATTGCTACTGCTAGTAGTATACTAATATTCTATCACAGTGTTGTGAAATGAGTACGTTCTCAATAAACACAAACCCTATAAAATAATGTTCAAATGTGCATGCATGGATGCTTTGTAAAGCAATTTGCAGAAGCACAGAGAGAAGTGAGCAACAGAGGGGGAGGCTTAACTAATTATTATGAGTTTGGAAAATAGATTTTGCATTAAAAATTCTTTTATGAAGAGCTTTATCCAGTTTGTGTATACATCCAAATTATAATATATTTAGTCTCTTCTCAGGGATAACAGCCCTCCTCCTACCCATCTGTCATGTCAGGTTGCACTGAGCAAATGCTAATCTACCTTTTTGATATACCATTTGACAATTTCTGGTTTCAGATATCACACGCAAGGTTGCACATCAGTGAATTAAATTTGAATCCATATTGTCAAGTGCATATTTAGAATAAAATTATGTTGCATCTTTTATATAAACTTAAAAAGTAAAGTTGTATATCAAGCAAGTGTCTGCATGTAACTTGAATGCAGAAGATGAAAGCAAGGCAAAGGAAGACATCTTATCGGCTATGAAATCACTGAATCACTCAGTTGATTTATGGAAGAAGGTCTAAGCAGCTCCGTTGAACTTTTGCAGTGCAACTTCTGGATGCCTCTTCCATTAATTCATTAAATAAAAAAGCATTCTTTCTGTTCTAATTATCTTAGTTATACATGTTAAATATGCTAAAAGCTAAACACAAGCAATGATATTCCTGTCATTTTATTTCATCTGCCAACTCCTCAGAAATAATTAACCTATATTGAGAGAAGTAATTCTTCACTCAAAATGATTTTTACTAATGCAAGGGAAGCAGCACGCAATAAAAATTCATATAACCTAGTATTCAATACAAATATAGAACTGAAAAAGCACTAACAGCAATTCAGTTAAATACAAAGGAGAAAATTGCTGGTGTTTACTTTAATTTCATAGGATAAATTTACATTTCAGATTTGGCAGATTTTTGAAAGGTTTTTTTTTTTTAATTTTTGGAGACTAATTTTGTTATAATCGGGAGTATCTGGAGATTTTTCAATATGTGAATCAAGAATATCAATTTTTAATATATTTGAATCCAAAAAGTATCCATGTGATTTCTGACCTCTAAAGTCAACAATAGAGGCAAACAGTCACGCACATGAGGAACATCTTCAGTCCCTCCTTGCTAACTAGGTAGATAGATAATGATAGAAATAGAGATAGACACAAAGTTATGATTAATATGATTCTCTACAATGTGGCAGTTCATACACAAAATTCACCTTGGTTCATACACCCATTTTCCTGGCCCCTTAATGTTTTGCACCACCAAGTAAAAGCAGCTGACCACCGTACAATAACCCAGCCCCCCGCAGCAGGGTGCAAACGGTCACAGTACCAAACTCAGTGGAATGAGCACTGTCTTGGAAGTGCTCGGTGAGAGGTTTTCCTCCTTTTATGCATTTTGTACAAAGTCTGAAACTGCTCCTCCACCCACAACTTGTCTCTCTTCACTTACCTTCTTATTTCGGAAGCTTCACCCTTTTCCTACATTCACTGCCATTCAGCTACATTCATTCATCTTTTCTTTTTCCCCAAGGGTGAAACCCAAAATTTACTGTAGCTTTTTCTTAAAAAGTATTGCATGTCTTTTAAAACTCTATTAGTGTTAATAATTAGAATTGTTATTTTTTTGTTATGCACTGGTTATGAAGTTGTACAGGTTTGAGTGGCCTGCCCCAATTTTATCTTTCCATTGTATTATTTTTTAGACATGATTTTGCAGAACATGAGGTTTTTCAGAAAAGCATACATCATACTATAGCAGAAGAAATGTTTGTATTCTAGTTTAGAATTTCTCAATAAAATATTTTATTCTTACCCTAAAATTGTATTACTTATGTTTAAGCTTTAATACATCATACATATTTGTTTCTAAGATCCCCTCAAGGCATTTACAAATTTCCCCTCTTTTTCCTATGACCTGATCTAGCCCTGGGCTGTGGGAAAACCTTCAATATATATAGCTATGTAATTCACAAATCTATATTGCTGCTGTAGAGCACTCACAGAAAGGGTGCTCATCAAAAATTATATTTTTCAAAAATAGTATTTGATACTAATTGGTTAAGTCATTAATGTTTCTTATTCTACCAATAATCTGTGATTTACAATGTTCTACCTATCTAATTACAGCACTGTGACTCATCTCTTCTATTTCATTGCACAAGACTTCTTGTAAAAGATAAAAGGTTTTTGTTCACCTGTCATCTCTCTTTTCTTTGCCTTCTCTTCATTTCCCATGTTGGTCTTTGTCATGTGGACTTTGGGATGCTAGTCACCTGCCTTCTATCTTACTGACATATTTTTGCAATTATTTTTGGCATATCACTGTACGCGAAGCTTGCCCTTTCTCTCACATAAGCTATATACTTTAGTACTTTCCCCCCTCAACTGAACTCTTCCATCTGTCTAATAAGCAATTAATTCCCTTGACAAAAAAATAGGCATCGGTGGTAGTTTTTACTACATCAAGAGAATGTTTTGGTCCAATTTGAGTGGTGCTCCTTCAGCTGTTTTTTGTTTTGTTTTGTTCAGATCAGTAGATTCCCTTTCCAAATTAGAGAAACAGAGTATATAAGTCAAGAACATGAACTCTAGAGCCAAGCTTTCAAGTTCATATCCCCTTCTACCATTTACTCAATATGTGGTCAAGTTATTTAACCTCTCTGAGCCTCAACCTAACGTTGTGGGTATATTTAAATGAATAAATATATGTGAAATGTTAATAACATTGCTTGGAACAGGGTAAGAATAAATAAGTATATGATGTTATTACTATTACTTTTACCTCCTGTGCCGCTGCTTTTTGTGACATGTCATTCCTTGATGTTCTTATATTGCGTGTGTGTGGGTATAAGTCATGAAGTACACTTTGGAGTTTCACAGAACCAAGATGTGGGAAATCAAAGTTAACATCTTCACACACACACACACACACACACACACACACACACGTACGTCAGGCAGGAATGTTTTAAAATCTTGTCAGCTACTCTACGACACTGAAACGTTGACTGGGAACCCCATGGAGTAGACCCAGTAGAGCGGAATCTCACATCATTGGTTGACTTTTCCAAAACAACCATCTAATAATCTGTAATGTGTAGAAGTGTGAATTTAGAGTATAGTCTTTTGTTGATAAATGGGAATAAGACATTTCATTAAGTAATTCACTGAGAAAATAAATATTAATCAATAGTTCTCATCCTGTGCCAAGCACAGTGTAAGGAGCTGAGGGTACAAAGGCAGACAAAAATGACAGGGTCCTTACTGTCTCCGAGTTTATAACCTGGTAAAGAAAACATACAAAGAAAACACTGTAGCGTAAGAGCTAAAAAATAAATAATGCAAAGTTTAATGAGAGTACATAGGAAGGGCGTAGCTATTTAACCTGGGAGGTCAAGGCAGACTTCAAGAGGAAGAGCTGTCTAAATGGAGAGCTAAAGGTTGAAGAGGAATTAGTGAAAATCTGGGTGAGAAGTTTCCAAGCAAAGGGAACACAGCACATGTGAAGGCCATTGTATCTATATGGCCAATCACAAGGAGGTAATTGTTTTCGTTGTATTCATCTATCCCTCTACTAGAATAAGAGCAGAATATTTCTCTGGTTAATGCACTGCTATAAATTTTTCTCCTATAAAAATGCATATACAGTGGTATACAGTAGAACTCTATAAATACCTGTATATCTGTGGAATGAATGAATAAATGTCAACAGCTCTGTTATTTTCCACTTACAGCTTCCAGTCAGGAACTCTGGTTAGTTTAATCTGATGATTAAACTTGAGGGTTTGCAGCAGTACTATTTATGCATGTCAAGGATCTACTGTACAAATAATAGTACATGTCATCCTTGTGCTCATATCAAAAGCTATAGCTTACTGTTCAGTGCTATTAAGGGGCAAAGAGACAATAAATATTATGTTAAGAAAAAATGATATAAATACTTCTCATCTTTCCATGAGCTTTATGAACTGCCATTAAGATTCAGCTACACGTACATATGTGGGCATGGGAGTGGGTGTATTGAAGTGCTTGTACACCAGTATTTAGTGCAGCTTCTCAACGGTCTTCCCATCCCGATCATAAAAAAAAGGAAAGAAAGAATCCTCCTTCTCAAAGTCCTAACTAGTGGTCCTAAAAATTTGCATTCAATATTGGGTTAAGAACACAATAATTTGAGATCTAGGTTCAAGCCAAAAATTTTGCCATGGTTCCTAAAGTCTTTCGGGGAACCACAGTAAAATACTGAGTGGAAGCAAACCTAACAGATGTGAAAGGTAGATGAGCTCAGTTCTAGGAATCAGTAATTCTGGTGTAAGCACAGGGGTAAACTGTGAACCAGTAAGTTTATTTCTGGTATCTTTCTACTTCCCCACTCAGAAATTTTTCCTTCTCACTGGCTAAACCACCACAACCCCAATCTAGTCCCAACCTAAGAGTTATCCTCTCAGGGAATACCCCAAGCTTTCAATTTTTCGCTATCCTCTTATCTTTCAAAAGCCCAGCTCCATTGGAGACTTCATGCCTACATATTTGAGGTCTTCGTGAAAGGCATTTGGGCCCAGTAAATAGCACAGAGTTGAAAGCTCAGTTCAACAAGCTACCTGCTGTGCAGCCCTTGGGAAGTTACGTGAGCTCTCTGAAGCTCTGATTCTCATCAGTTATGACAGGGGTTACTTGGTTACTTTTTTTTTCCAGGGGAAAAAAGTCTCAGTTGCTATCACATTGGGAAAATATGATCAATGAATCCATATTGCCAAGTTTATGATTAAAATACTCAATACATCCATCCAGAAATACCTACATTTTCAAAGGACAAGAGCCCAAAAGAAGAAAACACAGGAGATTTTCTGGCATCATCAGTAAAACAATACTGAGGTTAAAGAGTTTCTGAGAGAACTTTAACCCTAATGTCATGGGAAGCTACCTATAACATCTGGTATAACGTGGTACATACAGAAGGTGATTAACAAATAGAAACTGCTAAATAATCAAATAGTTCCAAACCAATTATTGGACCAGGATTTTGCCTTAGCCTAGAACTAACCATATATTAAGTGCTTTAATTTTTGACTAAATGAGATTAAGAACTGCCTTATTAGTTTAGTGTGAAGTTGCCTTCTGAGTATATTTGATATACTCCAATAGTGTCAATACTTTTTTATTAATGCTAAAATATACATTTTCCCTCATGTTTATATCTCTGAAATCAGGATACATCTCACCACTTACTGCAATTAATGAGCCTCTTTCCTCTTTCTGGGTGGTACCTAATCGATGCAATCTCAAATTAATTAAAATGTAACGTATAGAATTCCAGACAATGACTATTTGGTAAGTCCTGACGGTAAAGTCAGACAGCAAGTATGGTCATCCCTTGTTATCTGTGGGGGACTGGTTCCAGGACCCTGGCAGATACCAAAACCCTCGGGTGCTCAAGTTCCTTATATAAAATGGTGTAGCATTAGCATATAACCTAGATACATCTTCCCTTATACTTTAAATCAGTGGTCCCCAACCTTTTTGGCACCAGGGACTGGGAGGGGGAGGCAGAGCTCAGGCGGTGATGCAGGAGCAGCTGTAAATACAGACGAAGCTTCGCCCCCTCACCCGCCACCATTCACCTCCTGCTGTGTGACAGCCACCTCTCTTTCCTAAGTTTCATGGAAGACAATTTTTCCACAGATGGTGGTCGGGGACTGGGGGGGGTGGATGGCTGTGGCCTGGTCCCTAACATCCTGTGGACCGGTACCAGTCTGCAGCCCAGGGGTTGGGGACCACAGCTTTAAATCATTTCTAGATTACTTATAATTCCTAATGCAATGTAAATGTTATGTAAATAGTTGTTATACTGTATTGATTTTTTATTTGTATTTTTTATTGTTTATTATTTTATATTATATTTTATTATTTATTGTTATCATTTATTATTTTTTATTGTTATATTGGTTTTTTTCCTGAATATTTTTGATTCCCAGTAGCTTGAATCCATGGATGGTTGAATTTGTGGATGTAGAACCCCCAAATATGAAGGGCCAACTGTGCCTGGTTTAGTGAACTACAGGGATATATTTTGCTTCTTGCATGTTTACTCCTTGTGCATCATTAAGAATATTTAAAAAGACAGATATGAACAAGGTATATGTGTAAAAAGGAGTGTGCTTCAAGCTGCTTAAAGCACAACTTCTAAAGCTATTAATATGTCAATAGATGAAGACATCATTCAAGCTTTTGAAAGAGTTGACATCCTAGCAGTTTTTGTTTCACTTTTTGATATTTTTAAACAACGTTTAAGGCATGTACTTTTTAAAATTAAAGTGAATACATATTCATCTTATTTTGAGATTTGCTCACACTCTCTGAAATAATTATATATTCCCTGGTTCATCACAAAACCTGACTTTGAAAATCACTATCTTGTACTCATCAATATTTGTGCAAGAATGCCCAAAGTATTATGTCTCCTTTAAGCAATATCTAAATCGTTCATTCTACCCAAGTGATTTTGGGGAAATCATTTTAGAAAAAGAAAGAAAGAAATTCATGCATCAATAACAGAAACACAGTAAGTTTATATTTAACTTTACAAATCTTCCAATATTTAAGGTTGATGTAAACATAGCCCTGTGACTCACCACAGCATAATTAATGTTTCCGAATAGCACAATGATCAGTGCTATTGAAGTGTTGACTTTCATATACTCATCTTCTCTAAGACATTGATTATTTGTTTTCAAAATGACATTTCACCATGAAGACTCAAATATCCTTATTGCTTTCCTATGTTTGGGTTTTATATTTTTTATTTGCTACCCTGATACAGTCATCTACAGACCAGATCAGAATATATTACGGGAAAACAATATATAGCATAAAAACCCTATTCTCCCACCATGACTTCACACATCTGTGCCAGTCAAAAGGTATAACCAGTTCAAGATGCTCAAGTCTGTAATATTCCCTATAGTCATAGGAAATATCACATTGGATAGACCTGTTGCACCACAGATTCTCAAATTTAAAGTTTCTGAGACATCTCATAATGGTACAACCTGGCATTCTGCAGCTGCTTATCACAGTATGCAATATAACTCTTGTATTGGCTTAAATAATTCCCCTGTGAGAAAAAAAGACTTAGATTAAAAACAGGGATAGATCAAGGGATCCATAGGCATTTCAAAAGCAAAACAAAATCTTACAACTGCTAAAAGAAGGAGAATATTTTCTCTCCTTTTCCCTTAGAGCAGACCATAGATGACAAACACAAAATTGAAAAAAAAAATCAATTTTAGAATGCTAATCTCACAAAAAGCAGTAGAAACAACTCAAATGTCCATCAACCGATGAATGGATAAACAAAAGGTGGTAGATCCATACAACGGAATATTATTCAGTAATAAAAAGGAAAGAAGTACTAATATATGCTTCAATACAGATGAACCTTGAAAACATTGTGCTAAGGGAAAGAAGCAAGACACAAAAGATCACACATTATAAGATCCCATTTACATGAAACGACTAGAATAGATGAACCCATCAAGACAGAAAGTAGGTTAGTGATTGCCTAGAGCCAGCGAGAGGTGGTGGATGGGGAGTGACTGCTAACAGATACGGGATTTCTTTCGGGGGTAATGAAAATGTGCTAAAATTAGATCATGGTGACAGTTGTCCAACTCCAAATATACTAAAAGCCATTAAATTGTATACTTTAAATGGATGAATTGTATGGTATGTGAATTGTATGTAAATAACACCATTTCAAAAAATTGAAAAGAGTAATTTAAAGGCAAAACTTTTTCCTCCTAGAATGGCAAAAAACTTTCTCCACGGGCAGAGATAGAAATGCTCTGCCACATAGGTTCTAAAAAACTGTGTTGTCTGTCTGAAGTTAAAATTTATGTGGATATCCTGCACGTTCCGTTATACTTGTTAAATCTGGCAACCTAGGCCTATGATTATTTATTTTTTAGAGATGTGTAGTGCTTTCTTACAAAGAGCTCAGAGCAGTCAAAAACAAAACCAGGGTAGGCCGAGCTGAGAAGGGGGGAAATTTGTTCCATAACCTAAGTCACCTGCTCATTCACTCAGTTCTTTGCATGCCCTGCATCATGTAAGACACTGGGAAGACTAGAGTAGCAAAGATAGACTCCCAGCTTAGAGTCTGGTAAAGAAGATAAGTGAAAATGCAGTAAGAGGCAAGTGTGATAAATGACAAAGGAAGAGAAGGTAGCAAGTGAAGAGGAAAAGTCAGAGAATCCCATGTAGAGGGAAAGACTGGCAAAGATTCAGAGATAAACAAGAGCATGGCTAGTTCAAAGAGAGAAAGAGAGAAAGAAATTCCATATGAAAAAATACAGAAAGTGTAGAATGGAGAAGAGATTGTTTTAAAGAAGTATAGAGAAACTAGATCATGGAGGGTTTTTGTTTTAAAATAAACTTCAATTTTTAGAGCAGTGTTTTAAGTGCACAGCAAAATTAAGCAGAAAGTACAGAGAGTTCCCAGTATAGACTCTGTTCCCAGCACACACAGCTTGTCCCCTGATCAACATCTCACACCAGAGTGTAACACTTGTTACAAATGATGAACCTACATTGACACATCATTTCACTCAATGTCCACAATTCACATCATGGTTCACTCTTGATGTTGTACATTCTATGGGTCTGGACAAATTTATAATGGCACGTATCTACCATGATAGCATACAAAGTTCATTGCTCTAAAAATCGTCCATTCTCTGCCTGTTCATCGCTCCTTCCCCCACTAAACCCTGGAAAGCACTGATCTGTTCACTGTCTGCATAGTTTTGTCCTTTCTAAAATGTTATATAGTTGGAATCATACACCATGTAGCTTCTTTAGATTGGCTTCTTTCACTCAGTAATGTGCTAAAAATTTAGGATTCCTTCACGCCTTTGCATGGATTGATATCTCATTTCTTTTTAGTGCTGAATAATAGCCCATTGTCTGGATGTCCCCATGGAGGCTTTTCCTTGATTTTGCAAGAGCCTCAAGCATTTACTTAGTCTACCTGTTAGATAATCCTGTTCTGCCAACAGAATGTGTTTAGCAGTATTGAATATTCAAGAAGACAATAAAATTAAAACTTCAACATGACCACTGGATTTAAGAGACAAAGATAATGATAAACTTGGCAAGTCTGTGAGGAGAGATTGGTCAGAATAAAGATTGAAATTAGTTGTAGACTAAATAGAAAGTAGGTCAGAGGCCAAGGAATGGAGACAATGAATATACACAACCGTTTCAAGGAATTTGGCTCTGGAGCAAAGGAGAGAGTTAGTGCAAAGGCTGGACTGGAATGTGACTTCAAAGTTTTTTTCTCTTGTCTTGTTTTTTATGCTTTCAGCTGTTACAGCTTATAGCTCTTTTTTCCAGCTTTATTGAGGTATAATTGACAAATAAAAATTGTATGTATTTAACATGTACAACATGATGTTTTGATATACATATACATTGTGAAATGATTACCCCAATCAAGCTAATTAATATATCCACCACCTCACACGGCTACTATTTTTGTGTGTGTGTTGAGAATGCTTAAGATCTACAGTCTTATCAAATTTCAAGTATACAGAGCAGTGTTATTAACAATGGTGCCCATGGATCTCCAGAATTTATTCATCCTGCATAACTGAAATTTTGTACCCTTTGACTAACATCTCCCATTTTTTCCCACCTCACCCCACCTCCAACCCTTGGCAACCACCATTCTACTTTCTGCTTCTATGAGTTCCACTTTTTTGGATTCCACATATAAGTGAGCTCATGCAGTATTTGTCTTTCTATGCCTGGCTTATCTCACTTAGCATAATGTCCTCCAGGTTCATCCGTGTTGTCACAAATGACAGGATTTCCTACTTTTTTAAGTTTGAATAATATTCCATTGTATGTATGTACCACATTTTTCTTGATTCATTCATTCTAGTTGGACACCTAGGTTGATTCTATACCTTGGCTATTGTGAATAATGATGCAATGAACATGGGAGTACAAATATCTCTTTTGTCTTTTGACTATAACCATACTAACAGGTGTGAGATGTTATCTCATTGTGGTATTGAGTTGCATTTTCCTGATGATTAGTGATGTTCAGCCTTTTTTCATGTATCTGTTGGCCATTTGTATGTCTTCTTTTGAGAAATGTCTATTCATGTTCTTTCTCCATTTTTTAATCAAGTTGTTTTTTTGTTGCTATTGAATTGTTTGAGTTCTTAAAAGAGTTTTTAATGGAACAGTCTTGAATGTGTTTAAATGCTGATGGGGAGATATTGAGGTCTATAGAAAGTGGAAGAAGATGCTCCACAGAAAGGCACTAGGTCAGCCCTTAGGGAAGATGGACTCCTGCTTTGTGAGAGGAATAAGGCAGACAAGAAAAGGTGTCATTGCTGACAGACTTGTCAATTTCATGGCAGAAAGTTGAAAGCATTTGGTCTAATAGATTCACTTTCTTGTGAAATAGAAAGAAAAATAATTTCCCAAGCATAAAGGGGCAAATGGAACAGCCAGAAGTTCAAGGTGAATGGTGAAGAAATGGGCTGCTGGACAGAATAGGGAAGTTGACTAGGAATCCACCGTGGCTAGAAAAAAAGATGATAGGACAAAATGTTAACGATATAGCTCTTATTTTCACTGAGTACATATTCTTAAAGTAATAGGAGACTATGAGGCCATATTAATATATCCATACATATACACACACACCAATGATAGAAATATATTCTTAACACCACTTTTGATATATTATAAAGATAGAAACAAAAAGAACCCCACCTATAAAAGAAAAATCCCTCCTTCAAAGAAGAATATGCCAGAATGAGAGTCTAGGAAAATCAATTGCTACCACCCAACTGCTTATAAATTCAAAGAATCAGGTTCAATTTACTAATCATCTACAATTCCATTATCCACAGCTGATGCTAGAAGCATTGATCTGAATAATCTAAAACAGCAGATATTCCAAAATGATTTCAATTAGGCTTTGAAAAACATAATTATTTACATTAAATTTACATTTTTAATTTGCTTTGCTTAGGCAAATATTAAGACTAGTTTAAATTCTCTGAGAAAATACTCAGTGATATCAGGGATTAGAAGATGATTAGAGTTTAGAGAGAATCCAGAGATTAACTATTAGCAAAAAATGATAAAAAAAATAAATCCCCTCAACTGTATTGAGACAAACTTCCACCAGAGCTTTTTTTTTTCCAGTTATGGAATAATTGATAAATAAATGATCCCTAAATTTTCAGAAGCAGAGCTGTTTCTCTTGTCAATCTGATCTTACTCTTACCCTTACCTGAATCTTGACTTAAACTCCAAGTGCATCCCTTCCAACACCCAGGCTTAGCTAAATTATTTCTCAGTAATAAATAGTTCCACCATGTGTGTGCATTGGATGGAGATGTATCCAGGACACATG
>CM052440.1:120266954-120288829 GCA_028533085.1 Varecia variegata
CAAACACAATCCAGAGTTGAAATCTTAGAGAAAATGTAACTGGTCCTTTCAATTCCCATTCCTTATACTTTGGGCAGTTGGGAATTTCACAGTAAGCTGTGCGGTTGCTTTGTGCTTTCCTGAAGGCAATGCAGAGAAAGTAGCAGCAGTGTTTGATATGACATGAATTTGGCTCTAGCAAGCTCTACTTGCACAGCCTCACAGGAACTTGCTTAGCCTCCTTCTGGAGGGTGGTCCAATCACCTTTATCAACTAGAGGCTGAAAGATTTAAAGTACCTTCAAAAATACCTCAGTGTAACAGATAATAGAATCATTGGTTACATATTCTGTAGTTTATGTCCTAGATACTGCTTAAAACCAGTATTTCATTAAGTGCTCCATGATAAGTAGTTTGTTCAGATTAAGCATTTGAATTATTTTTATTCACATTCATATGATCAGCAAGATAAAACTTGAACTCAATTTTTAAGAATCTATTTCTGTACCATATAGTTTTATTCATCCTATTTATGCCTTACAGCAATGTTGAACTGGTAATGCAACATTTTAAAGAATAAAATTCTATTTATGACAAATATCTATTCACCTGCTATCTGAAAAGGCTGCACTGCTTTTATTTTTTACACAAAAATGTGAAGTGTACTTTTCTAAGTACCTTGTTGTATGTCTTTGTCACTTTGGAAATCTTACTCTATGGAGTTTTTTAGTTTATTTGTTTGTTTTATATTCTTTTTTAAATTCAGATTTCAATCTAATGATGTTGATTGAACAGACAGGTTATTTCCTAAATGCTCAGCTGTGAGGTGATATGGTAAACTTTATTTGACTTTTTTGATGGAAACTGAATTATAAATCAAGTATGAAGAATACCTGTTTGTTGGGGCCTTAATTAACAGCTCACTCATTTGTCTAGTTGTCTTAATAATTAAATGCCATTTAATTTAATATAAGAAGTTTGCCAAACTGGCTACTGATTTATGAAGTTATGAATATATTAAACTCTTTTACCTTTAATAAAGGGAGAAATACACTGTATTTATTACATAGCTAGACTTTGATTACTTTTGTTTTATTTGAAAATAGCTGTGTCCCGTCAGATATGTAACATTACAGAAGAAAGAAACAATAAAAAATCAAGTAGAAAACAAAACCCAGACTCAGGATCTGAATATTTATGTATGTAGGTAACTACAATTCAGCTTTTAAAAGACAGTTTAATTTTCTTTATCTCCTTATATACAGTATATTTTAAGTGAAAGGCAAGAAATTGAATTCAAAGTAATATTTTTTCAATTAAATGTAGCACTTGAAATTAATTTTTAATATAAGAAATACTGGTTTTCATTATTATAAATTATTTAGAAAGAAAAGTCTCAGAATCAAAATTAGAACTTTCCAAGAATTGTTATCAGTCTGAAACTAATGTGATATGGGGAACTCTTGAGCTCAACATAACTACTTTCTCTTTTTTTCAAATTGGAAAACTGGGTCTACTTCCATCAAAAACTTTTGGAAGTTGGGGGCAGGGAGGTGTGAAAGCATTGGAGGGATATGAAGAAAGGAAGTGTTAGAAATGGTAATTTAATGTAAACACAGAGAATTCAAAAAACTAATTACTTCACTTTACAAATAATGGGGTTCACACTTTGAATTCTGTGGAGGGTTTTTTATTCTGACTTCAGGGCAATAGGAATGATTAACTATAGAGATAAAAACAATGTCTCACTCCAAATCTCTGCAGCCATCCCTCATAATTTAATTAAAACCTCTTATTGACAAGATAGCATTATTTGATATGTAACTTTAAAGTCATTAATATATTTATGACATTGTAAATTTTACTCATTAAAATTAATTTTTTTTGTTTTTATGGTATGCCAATCTCTTAAAGAACACAAAAACTTCAAGTCAACATAAAATATGCAGATTTTCATATGTGAGCGATGAGCCAACTAAACAATAACAGTGACTTTGAACTCTTCATCCCAAAGATGCACTGGGTGCATTTTTTATAAACTAAAATAATAAATAATAGATTGGGTCTAAAAGTCATTTGTGTTTTTGCTGAGCCATCTCCTCCCAAAATATCCAGATTCTGAGTCTCTAATACATTGTACTGTGAATTTTATTCTGATGTCAAACTCTTCTGTGTGTAGGCAAAGGCAAGACCTTGGTAGTGTTGTGTTCCTTTTAAAGTTTTTGTCTTTTCTTCTTGTCAACTAAAATAACTCTCTCTTCATTTAGAATACAAGAAGAGTAGGAGGTTAGAGATGATGTGACGTTCTGCTCCATCCATTCCAGGTGGTCAAACACTCTAATTTATTAAAATATGAAGTTTTCATTCAAAAGAAGTAATTCTTTAATTCTTATCTAAATTCTGTGAGAAAAAAAAAATTTAGAAAGGCACAGGCAGCCCTCTGCCTTCCCATCCTATTCCCAGTGGGCCATGTTCTCAGCCAGCAAGCGGTGCTATAATTTGCTGCAGTGATAAGGCAGGCAGGCAGCAGGGCATTCTTTGGACTTTGCCTGATTGGGAAACTGGCAAATTTCCTTTTGCTTTCTGATGCTATGATGGAAATATACAGAGATGTTAATCATCCTACTAGTGCTTAAGATTTGCTTTCTTATACATCACACTTCAAGAGATTCAGAATAGTATGAAAGAATGAGTGTTCTGTGACTCAATGAATTATCATTGATTCTGGGATCCAGTTGAAGTTACCAACTCTGGCCTTTGCTTGTTGTGTGATCTTAGACAACCTCAGGTTCTGTGTATACCCATTCATGTGGCACTGATTACATACTAACTTTTATTTTTTTTGCTTTTTATATGTCTACATATTATCTTTGCAAACATATTGTCAGCCTTAGGTAATTAGGGACCCCATATGCAATTCCTATATATTTGTGTTTCCTGTTCTGTATGTCTTATAATATGTGTTGATTTTTGAAGCCAGTTGAATAGTTTTTTACAAGTCAATCCTACTGAAATTTTATCCTGGTAGAAAGGCTGTTAGTTCTTGGACCCATTGTAAATAAGTCCCAGTTCCACTCTCTTCACTTCCTAGTAGACCCACTGGATGTGTTTAATTTGCAATCGAAAGTGGAAGATTGCTTAGGGCACAGTTTCCAAAAATGTGTTTCTCTGTCAGATGTTAATAGATGTTATTTTTAGGGTTCCATAGTCGAATGAGTTTGTGAAATGGAAGATTAAAATTAATTAAAACAGGTTTTCTAATGGAAAGACTGCTCAGGAAATTTAATATGCTAATGAACAATTATAAATCCCTGAGAGAGTGATAAAGTATGTGGTTTCCTACCTAGTTGATCATAAAAACCATGATGTTGGAGAGCAGTTCATGTGACTAGTTTTCTACAGAATACTCTTTGCAAAATCCTGATCTTGAAAGTGACAGAAAGAATGTTAAGTAAATGAGATGGTAAAAGTGATATTTGGAATCAAAAGGTAGCATCAGCATGAATACCTAGGTTATGCTGCAGTGACAAATAACCCCAGTGTGTTAGTGATTTGCAAAACAAAATGTCTGCTTTTTGTTCATGCCTCATGCTGCTCACAGGATAGCTGAGTGCACTGACTCACATTATCTTCCTTGAGAAATGCAACTGGAAGAGCTTCTGCCATCTAGAATGTCACAGACTACTGTGTAGTGGGAAGGAAATTTGGAGAATTACATTTGGACTATTAAGCTCTTCTATCCAGATGTGACCCATACAACTTCTGCTCACATTCCATTGGCCAAAGCAAGTTACATGGCCATATCCAACTTAAAAGATATGGGAACGTATAATGCTATCATATGCCTAGGAGAATAACAGAATATTGGTGTAAATGTTCCCAATGACTACACACAGGCTGAGGAGAGCTGCTTTGCCAAGGTCATGCATCTTCCCATTATCCAGTGACTCATTATTGCAGGGGTATAAAGGTCAGGGCCCTCACCCAAACCCAGGACAATTCTCGGGGGCAAGCTCAGTTTCAGAGGCCTTCAGAGGGGTTGACTGAGATCTTTGTTAAGACTGTATCATGGTCCAGACTCTCCCTCTGCCCAGTCCTCCTCCTTCTCTTTCCTTCCACAGGATGTTTTTCCCAGAAGAAACTCCTAACTGGTAATCTCTATCTCAGAACCTGCTTTTTGGGGAACCTAATCTGCTATACCACACATCACATGTCTTTGTATGATACAAAATGTTGTTTGGTGTGTTTTTAAACTTTATATAAATGGTATCATGCTGTACACACTCTACAATTTGTTTTTTTTCCTTCAAATTATATTTTTGAGGTATATTCCTATTGATTCACATAGCTCTAATTAGTATATTTGAACTGATTTTTGGAAAATACCACAAGTTACTTATTTATTCCCCTGTTAACAAGAATTTGGATTTTTCCCAATGTTTTGCAATTACAATTTTGCTAAGATACTTTGTACATATCTACTTGTTCACATATAAAAAGAAGAACTTCTCTAACATAGATACACACCTAAAAGAACTGCAATAAAATAGAGGATGTGCATTCTCAATTTTATTAGATGTTGTAGTTCCCTGAATGCTAGTAGAGCAGATCATAAATGGCCATTTATTTTTCTTTTTCTGTGAATTGCCTATTCACATCCATGCCCATTTTTTTCTATTGAATTCTTATCTTTTTCTTATTGAGCTTAAAAAATGTATATTCCTGATACCATTCTTTTTCAGATATATGGTTTGAACTATTTTCTTCGAGTCTGTGACTTGCCTTTTGACTTTATGATGTCTGTTTTTAAAAAATAAGCTTCAAATTTTAATGCAGTCAAATTTATTCATCTTTTTTATGATTTATGCATTTTCTATGTTGTTTAGAAAATTTTTCCCCATCCCAAGCCTTGATAATATTCTATATTTTCCTTGAAGGTAGTTTTTGCTTTTTACATTTGAATTATTAATCCCCCTAGACTTTATTTTATTTTTATATATACTTTAGTGGATATACTTTTTTTCATATAGTCAGCCAATTGTTCCAGCACCATTTTTTCCAACCTAATATCCCACATTAATTTGTAATGTCACTTCTGTAGATATATAAATGTATATTTGACTTTCTATTCTGTTTAGTCTATTTATTTGTCTACCCCTACACTAACATCACTCTTAATTAATATGGCTTTACGATAAATCTTTATATCTGCAAAGCCAAGTCCCTTTTTTTTAATTCTTCTTTAAAATTACCTTAGCTATTTTCAACTTTTTGTTCCAAGTGAATTTTAGAATCAGCCTGTTAACTTCCACTAAATAAAATTCTCTGTTGGGATTTTGATTGAAATTGCAACAGATTTTTATATATGAATTTGAGGATAATTGATATCTTTATGATACTGAATATTTCCATTTATAAAAATGGTATGTCTCTAGAGAGATTCTATTTTGCCATATACTTGCCCAAGTCCCACTTTTTCAATGTTGTGATACACCCAAGGGAGTGTGAAAGTGAAGGAGCAGATCATGCATACACATTGCTCCCATGTTTTCCCTTTCAGTATAAATAGATTAAATTTGGCACAGACATGATCTGAAATAAGTACAGTGCTTTCAGAATGACTGATGCCACACTGAAGGAGCTAAGTAGTAGCATTTGAAATTATCTGAAAGGCTGAGAAACTCAACAAAGGAAGTACAGTTATCAGATTCAAGGGAGTTGTAAAAAGGTCTGAAACATTATGTGAGAAAGACAAAGAAAAAAGACTCCCTTCACTACTGGGAGTCACAAAGTTTGGCAGATCAACATTCATTCATTCATTTAATAAATATTCATTGAGTACTCACTGTTTTCCAGGCAGTGCTTTGGCATTGAGGGAAGAGTAGGAAAAAAACAAAGCTCCTGCCCTTTGTGAATTGAATTAGGGAAGGAATTTATCAACCACCTAGTACGTACTGAGCACCCACTATATAAAAACTACAAATCACTATTTCAGTCCTCAAGCTGCTTATGAGAAGATTAACCATCATAAACGTATCAAGAGAACAATAATAAATGTCATATGGCATAGTACAAACTATAAATGCAACTAAAGTTCTGAGAAGAAAGATGAATTGGAGGTTGATGGAGGGTGAGAATAGGTTTCCTAGAGGAACTCTGTCTTGTGCTGGAATTTGAGAACAAGCAGGATTTGGTAGGTAGAGAGGAGAGTGGAGAGTGTCTTAAGTGAGAACAGTGACATCCAAAAAGACATTGAGATGATACTCTCCATGATATGTGAGTAGTTAGAGAGGAACTCCTGGAAAAGAGAACCATGCTGGGTAAAAGGAGATGAGGTTAGATATACTGAATGAAGCCAGATGATGGAGGAGTTTGGCCACCAGCAGAGGAGTTCAACACTGCAGGAGAGAGCAATAATAGGGCCCTCCTCTCCCCCTTTCCTCCTTCTTCTCCTTTTCCTTCTTGTTCTATAGAGCTGGGAACTGACCTGATAAAAGCAAAGTTGTAAGAATTATTAGCCCAACATTGATATAGAGAAGGCATTGGAAAATAAGAGACAAGAGCTGGAAACAGTTACTTGGAGCTTCACAAAATGTGAGAGACTCTGAGGCAGAAGAGACAATGTGGTCTCTGCTTCATGGAACTTATCAACAACATGGGAAGACAAGACTAATGTGCCCAATACTAAACTAATAAGCACGTGTAACCCAGATGTTTACTGAGTCTTCCAGCTCCTCGTTTTGAATCCTTAAATCCAGATCTGCTTAAGTCTCAAAACTTCCCTCATGCTTTCTGCAAATTCCCACGGGCTCGGATGGCTCATGGCCACTCTTCATGGCCACTCCAGGGCCTGCGTCCATATGTGCTGCCTCTGTTTGCCCCCTTGACAAGCTATGCTCAAAACCCTAACACCTTCTCAATTTTCATGAAATATACATGCTCTCCAAACATTTTATGAGTTTGTTTTAATTTCCTGAGTAATTGGGGACATGGGGAATGATCACATTGGGCTACGCACAAACTCCCCTGTTCACTGTTCCACTCCCTTGCTTCCTCCCAACCTTCTATCTCTGCTCCTCATTTCTCCTTTTCTGGATGGCTTGCAAAAGCCTTAAATCCTGCTCTCTTTTTTATGCAGGCCAGTTCAGTTCTCCTCTACTCCCTGCCCCCCATACCTAAATAAATCAAGGTGCTAACAAACAAAAGGGAAGATATAATTTTTTAAAGGCAGTTCAGTTTGTAAGCAAATAAACCAAAAAATTCTTTTTCACACATAACACATAGAAAATAAAACAAAGCAGAAAGATAAATATGTTTCAGAGAATGTGGAAAAACTAGGAATATAAGGGCTACAGTAGTTCAGAGATGGAATAGATCGATCAAGGAGGGTTTTAAAAGAGAAGATCATGTTGAACTAGACCCTCAAGAAAGGCTAGAATTAGTTTTATGGAGAGACGAAGCAAGAGGTCATTCAAGGTAAGGAAATAACTTTAGGAAAACCACAGAGGAAAAAATGAGCCTGGCATCTGGGAGAAGGCAACTCTCAACTGAGAATTTAGAAGCAAGATAAGGCTGACTGGGTGCTGGAAATGCCAGATTGCCAGACTCAAGAGTTTGGACTTCATCCAATATGAACCAAAGGAAGCTCTAACAAATATGCTTTGGAAATCAGGGAAGGAGAGCAACTGTGTCTCAGAAACAAGAACCGGGGGTCCAAATACCATTATAATTCTCTCTCTGTTTCTGATCTCTGCTTCTTTGTGTAGGTTAGCTTCAATTTCTTCTCCTAAAAATTTGCTTTCTCTACCCAGGGACTGGAGTGATTCAGCAGATTTCTGGCTTATCATTCATAGGGAAAAAGCTCTTACCTCTTGCTTCAGCTCTAAAAATCCAAGAGAAGGGTTCTATTTGGCTGGCTTGACTCAAGTGCCCATGCCTAGAACCATCACTGTGATCAGGAAGGCAGGGTCGTGGAAGAAGATGGCAGCTCCTAATGGACCACATAACAAAGCATGACCAGATTTGGGAAAGAGAGAAAATAGGAGTAAAGAAGGGGGATGAGACTCCCTATTTTCTCTCTTCTCCAAATCCAGACATCACCACTGGGGGAAGAGTTGTAAGAAAGCAGCCAGTTTGTTTCTAAGTTTGGACCCACTGACATATTTTATATAAGGAAATTTTATTGATTCTTCAGCAAGCATTTATTGACAACCTACTATTCTTAAGTTTCTGTTATATCTTCTTGATTTTTTTCCCTCACTTTGTTCTGATTTAAGTCATTAGTCAATATTTTGTGTATTCTTTTAAGCCACCTTAAATTCTTTTGGGGAACAATAGAAAAGATTAAAATCAGCTGCTTAACAGCTGTTATGAACCAATTATTATGTTAAGACATAGTTGCTGTTTTTAAGCAGCTCTGAGTCTAGGAGTAAAGATACTATGTGCACAAATATCTCCTACAATGGAGAGAAAATGATGAATGCCATTAAGGATACAGGTATAGATAAAATTCTGTGAGTTCAGAGTTTATCTTGCTGTAGGAAATGATATCACTGAACCGATATTTTAAAGTACAATAGAATAGAAGAGATGAACTTAAGAGCTGAAGATGTAACAATGAAAGGCTTTCTATACAGGTGAGCAGCTTGAGAGCATAGCATGGAAGTAACAGTTTATATCTGACAGGATGAACCTGGGACTAAAAGGGGAGTGGGCCCAGAGAAATGGAACCCTTCTATATCTACATCAGGGTAGTGAGATAGCCTTGGGAAGGTGACAAAGAGATACTTCTGAAATTTTTATACAAAAATTTACAGGACATTGTGACAGGGTAATAGAGGAGCAACTAAGACGGAGAAATAAAAGAGACTATAAGATTTGAGGGTGAAGGAGCAGAGGAGTTAGTGGTGTCCTGGGGTGGATTTATATTACATAGGAAAGACCATCCTCACAATAAGAAGTGATCATTGCCCATTTCTGGAGGCTTCAAATTCCAATCCTAATCCCACAAGAGATGTGGGAGAGGAGGAGACCATCTTCCTTTCCTCCAACTCTAACCCTTGCCGGGGTTGGTGGTGACTCTGTGTGGTCTGTGGAAACCACAAGTCATGAAGTCATAAAACCACTCATGCATGGTGCCACTGAGAGGCCCTTACCCCTCAAAGATCCAGATAAGAGTATTCAACCCATAATCCACTTATCACGGAAAGTCAAAGATTTTTGTGCAATCCATGGTGGTTGAGGTTGGTTCCAAGATACCATTTCCTCTGAATTAAGTAAACTTTCCATGCAGGCCCCTGTTCCACACCACATCAGCCCAAGTGGGGGACTCATTCCCCTTCCTTGATGGCCACAGGTTGACTGTTCACCTGTGATGTCAGTGCTTACAGCAGACTTTCCTGAAGGCTTGAGAAGTGGAAGGGGGTTTATGTAACAGAAAGCAGCTTCACATGGGATTATAGACATATCTATTTTTTAAAAGCTTCAACCATTCCATAACTAAAGACTTTTCCAGAGGCCACTTCACTTGACATAGGGCCCAGCCTTGCTCCAACTCCCATTCCATATTTCCTTTTCATTTCTTCCATTCAGAACTTCCCCTAAAACTTTCAAACTCTTCACACTCTGTTATAAACAGCAGTGTTTTTCAATCAAGGGTGATTTTGTTCCTTGCTTCCCTTGCTCAAAAAGGTGATGTGACAATGTCTGGGGACATTTTTAGTTGTCATAACTTTGGAGGGATTACCACAGGTATCCAGTGAGTTGAAGCTTGGGATGCCACTAAACATCCTACAATGACAAGACAGCCCCCCACAACAAAGAACTATCTGATCCAAATGTCAAGAGAGCAAGGTTGAGAAACCATGATAGAGGGCAAGTCAGCTCTCTCCATACTCCATACTCCCAGACACGCAAAGTCTCCCTCCTCTTTTTATGTTTTCAACCTTCGAGGCATTCACTCCATTAAACCAAAGGGGTTTCCTTTCACGGCACACAAGAGCAGCTGAGACCCCCCCAAATGTCCTTTAACACAAGCTACCCTTCTTAGAAAAAGTTGTGGTTTTAAATAGCATATTTCCTCAATACATATAGAATAAAGTTCTCATCCACACTCAATTATACTTACTCTGCCAGGAAGAGAAAGAGAGAAAGAGAAGAATGTAAATAGTGTGGGTGATTCTGTCCCACGTTCCACTAAAGCATATGCCCCAGAGGAGCGCAAGAAGGGAGATGTGAATCTGATGTTCCTTCACTTGGTCTCAGTTCCTGAATTGCTCTCATAGTATGAGCATCGCACCATGCCGAGTGTGATTCAAGTGTTTAAAGATACATTTTTTTTTTCTTGTACAACATGGCCCCTAAATGCAAGCCAACTACTTCATCAGGTGTTTAGCTGAGAAAACAGCAATCTGTTCCAATGCTGGAGGAAAAACTGGCTGAGTTGGATGGTATAGCAGCCTCAAATGTGATGCATAAAAACGGCCATGTATATTACACTTTAAGGGTGAATGAAGGGATTTTTTTTCCTACTGTATTTCTGACTTTGTATGATTTTTCATCTTGCTCAATGATTTTAGAACCAAACTCTACATAAAGTGCAACTCCACATTAGGAGGAGGAAGGGATGGGGGAGTGGGGGAGAACTAAAGGTATTAGGATAGAACCTTGAGAGATATTACAGGTTGGGGTGATGGGAAGAAAGAGAAAAGAAAGTAAGGAATGGTGAGCAATCATCAGAAAGGCAAAAAGGACTGAGGGCACACTACTACTCTTCAATTTTCAGGCACATCTATTTGATAATTGAAAGGAAAACTTTACTAATTTTATAAAAGGCAAGCTGGGCCACAGAGAGCTTAGTTGGTTGCAATATTAATCTTTCAAAAATATGACTGTGCAATGTAGGATCAAGGTCTGTAAACTCACAAAGTAATACCTGTTGAATTGTCAACTCTTTTCTTGCGTGCCTGGTGTAAAATTTTGGCAGCTAACCGTATTTGCCTGTTATTTTAATAAGTAAAATGTTAGCTTATTTTTTTCCTCATTTAAAAAGCCATCAAGTATATGCCATAAATTCTAAACAATTTGTTTAAATATTAAACAGCAAGTGACAATGGCAGATTTTGCAGGTGTGCCTTTGAAGTCTGTGTTTATATTGTGTCTGTAAGTGGCTTTGTGTATGCGTGTGTACACAAGAGAGTTTGACAAATGAGTGGTCTCTAGGTGTCTCCAACTTTGTTAGCACCCATTCTGATAGTGGCCCACCCTAAATAACTTGAACTGGAGGCTCTTCTTAATGCTAAAAAGGTATTATAGGTTGGGATTCTTCTCTTTCTCTTCCTGGCAGAGTAAGTACAATTCAGTACAGATGAGAACTTTATTCTATATGTATTGAAGAAATGTGCTATTTAAAACCACAAATTTTTCTAAGAAGAGTAGCTTGTGTTAAAGGAAATTTGGGGGTCTCAGCTGCTCCTATGTGCCGTAAGATAGGGAAAAGGAAAATTAACTCATAAATGTTTCATAGGTCAAAAATTTTATGTGAGGTTTTGAAAGATAAATGCTAGAGTAATCATTTTAGAAATTCCCATTTTAATTAAATACAATATTTTCAAAATTGTGCTATGTTGCATAGCATAGGCTTTTTAACTTGGGAACTTTCTGAATAATGCACTAAATAAAGGGGAAATTGTTCTCTACTAAGTACTATTTTCAACACATAAAATTTTATAATGATTTTCTTTCATTTGGGCACAAATTAAGGATATGTATAGTTGTGGGGACCAAACTGCTACCCTTTGTTGTCAAGACTTTAGTTCCATGCTCTTATGAAGCCAAATTTATGAAAAGTAGTTGAGAATGTAGAATCACAGAAATTAAATACTGGATTAGATATATCAGGAAGGGTATGGGGATGGAAGAGTTTACCTAGTGGGTTTTAGTTGACTTATTCAATAATGCTATAAGAAAGAAAGTATTATTTGGATTCCAGAGACAGAATATATTAAAGGTAAAACTTATAAATGTTCAGAACAGAATTTGAATCTGGTTCTGTGGGATTCTACAGCTCATATCTTTTTTTCTACCACATGCTGCTCAGCTACTTACAACTCCCAATGAGTTCAGTAATACTGTTTCCTAGCATAAATACATTCAAACTTCACTATAATACTTTTCACTATAGTCATATATTCTGTCCAAATATTCTTATTCTGTACCATCTAAATTAATCATGGCAATGAGGTAGCTTATAAACCCCAAAACCTCGTATGGTGCACAGAATGAAGATTTGTTTCTCGCTCATATCTCTATCCAATGCAATTCAGGCAACTCTCCTTGTTAGCTTTCCCCAAGAGGTAACTCAGGAATCTAATCCCCATCCAGACTATGATGCTACCATCTTAAACTTGAGGCCTCCCAGACATTCATGACAAGGGAAAAGAGAGCTTGGATAATCACTCAGAGGTTTTATGACCCATTCAGAAAGTGGAATATATCACTTCCACCAATACACCAGGATCCAGACGTAGTCATATGGACCTAACCTAAATGCAAGGGAAGGTGAGATATGTAGCCATTTCTGTGTGCCCACAAAGAGGAAAATGAAATAAATCTGGTGAACCCATAGCATTGTCTGTTCCATATTATCTAAGAGAATTTACTAATTCAAATAGCAAAATAGCGCTATAAATATTATCTAAAGGTTGAGGTCAAGTTCCTGCCATGGAACACTAGATTACAACATGGGGGAATGGAATTGTACCACAAGAGGGGCTTGTTTTGCAGTGGGTGACTTGCAATATCAGAAGAGTATATGCCTGAATGTTAGTGGGAGAAAGCCAGGTAGATAGCCCTGAATATCAAATAACCCAGTGAGGGAAATACAAAAAAAGGAGAAATTATCAATAAGGTTAGATGCCAAGTGAATGGAGAGCAGGAAAGAATATGGGAAGAGGAATGGGTAGGAGCAAATGGCTTGGGATTAAGGATATGTAAAAATATCATGGCTAACATTTGTTGTTAACTATAAACAAGCCATTATATAGGTTGCTAATCTCCATAATAACCTTAAGAGGTAAATTGTATTATTTCATTTCACAGATGAAGAAACTGAGGAACAGAGTTTAAGTAATTTGTCCATATTCACATAGATACCCAGTGGCAGAACCGGGAACCAAACCTAGGCCAAGTTTGGCTCCAAGGTCTATGCTTTTAACCTTTATACTTTACTGCCACTATAATAGACAAACACTGCTGAATTTCTTCTTTTATATGTTACCTGGTATATGACATAGAGGCAACTTTTGAAAAAACATGAAAGGCTAAATGTCAAAGTTCCAATGTACTTTATTTCCCACTGATGTGTCAGGCTATATTGGTCTTTTCTGTCTTCCTGATCTCATTTCCTCTGTGCAAAGTAATTATTTAAAAGGCTAAACCAAACTGATAGATACCTTACTCCATCACCCTGCTTGCAGACCCCTGCCCTTGCCATTCCAGGCAAAGGAAATTCTACTTCTAAATTCCTCCAGAGTAGTTCATAACGTCCTTTGCAATCTAACTCAACACTTAGCAATTTGAAAGTAATGTCGATATGTTGCATCTGGAATGCATGGGAAATCTGGAATTCTTCATCAAAATTCTAGGAAGGCCAGTAAATCCTGGATAGCATATGAACCAACGACTGGTAAAATGTAAGCTTCCTGCAGACTCTCCACCACTTATCTCCAAGTGTGGACACTTTGGACAAATAAACCTGGGTGTTGTCTCTTTCTCCTTTTTATCTATCCCAAAGGTAGAATTTTTGCAGACTGAAGAAGAAACTATTAGTTTTTCCTTAGGAAACCTTCTTCCTTGGCCTTTTGTGGTCTGAATATCTTTCAAGAACATTCCAAATACCCCTGAAACCAGAGGTAATGTTGATAATGTCTAATGACCTGTATGGTGGCTCTGACCAACCAGGCGTGGGTGTCAGGCAATTGGAATGGACACTGGCTGTAAGCAAAGAGTACAGCTGTCCGGCTACCCACCTACATATCAGTGTACCCCTAACCTTGTGCTATGGTGTTACAGCAGGCACACTAAAGGACTGGGATCTACACATTCTCCCCTGTGCTAACATGCACACAGACCCACATACTAGCTCTCTCCCTGTGACAGGCGTAGATTAAGATCTGTGCTTTTTTGGTTTTCTATGGAAGAGTATTACTTGCATTTCGAACCCTGCTGATTAATCTCACATAGCTGAAATTCTTGTTATATATCAATGATTATTTTTTGAGATTGGTTTGTATTAGATATGTTTCTTCTCATTTTAAAAAATCATTAATTAAATCTGGCCTGTTCTGCAAACTTGCCATGTGGCTCAGTGGAAAGATTAGCTCATCTTCCCTGGAATATTTAGGTACCTGATTCCAGTATCTCTGTTCCTTGCAAAAGACAGCCTCCTGGATTTTAAGAGAGTAAATCCACATCCCAGTGTCTGCAATCCAGTCACTGAATGCATCCTGCCTTCCACTCATCTTTTCTCATACTTCTCCTTAGCTATAACCTTAGATCTTTGTTCCACAGTGCAAGCCCATTTGCTCAGTGGAGCTGGTAGGCACTTATGGCAAAGATCACTAATTGTCCCCCTGTACATATTTTTCCCTTCTTTCTTTTAGGAGTAGAACTCTAGTTTTATCAGGGCACATGGCCATGCAACCTGTATTGAAGTTTGCTCTGGCTAAAGCAATGTAAGTAAAAGTGATATGTGCGAATTACCTGGTCACAGTTTTTGTTTTTCAATAGAAAGGCACGGCCATGGTGCTGGTGACACAGCCTTCACCACACAGATAAAGACAACACTCTATGTTACGGCAGAACAACAAGGAACCTAGGTTCCTAAAGACCTCATGCAGAGAACCACCTGCCCACTGTAGACCACATTTATTTTTTTTCAACTTTATGTGACATGGAATTAAACTTCTTTCCTATTTGAGCCTCTGTATTTTGAAAGCATCTCTTTGTACAGGTGTTCATCCATACCTGACCAATACATCAGTATATATGAAATGTTTCAAGAGTAATTCTAGGTTAAAGGTCAAAGTATTTCCAAATAAAGTGAGTAGTTAAATTCAATGAATTCCTAAGCCCTGTCCAATTTGGACTAAACACTTTTTTCTAAGATGAGAGTCAAAATACTTAGCAATTCATACAACTTAGCCCAACCAACCAGAATAGTTCTGGTAATAATTTAAGATTAGCATGCAATGATCTGTATCACCTCTGTATTTGGTTGAGTAAAAGATGATTAGAATTAATTAGGCTAAGAAAGAAGATTGGAAAGTGACCCAATAAGGAGTGCCATTGGAATGATCTGAATTCAACTCACTCTGTTCCAAGCATCTGGAGTCCCTTAGGTAGGTAGTTCTCATTGTCCTACAGCCCTCTTCATTCCTGGTTTCACAGAGAACAGTTGATTTTTAAATTCTTGCTTTCAACTGAAACCATGAGCTGGATTACCTACCTAGCAGTTCCTCTCTGAGTGTTGTTTGGACCTGGATGCCTGGAGGCCACCCCAAGTTTAAGACGTGTCAAGAACTGATTCCCTTTTCTCCAGATCTGGGGCAGAGAGTGACTGCAATACTTAGGGCTTATAACAATGGGTGTAAACTCCCAGATGATGAAAGCTCTATCTCCCATGGTTTTTGCTCTCTTCCTCTCCATCAGTAGCCCCTACAAAGAAATGGGAACATATCACACTCATGGGTGTTTTTATACTTCTGTAGCTAGCATGACAAAATGTTCACACCGAGTAATATGAGGGTGGTGACTACTTTAGAGCCTGTGGGTTTTTTAAATTTTTTTTGTATGCTTGAGATATTTTATGAAACATTTATAAACTTAGGAAATATTTTATGCTTAATAATATTTGTAATTAAATATTCCTGTAACAATATTTAAAAGAAGCAGTCAAAAACTCTAAGCAATTTTCACAATTGCAAAAAATACAATGAAATCGATGGGCTACTTGATTTCTTATGATTCGTTTTTTTACGATGTCCCTACCTATTTCACGATCTACCAGGTTAGGGAAATCTAATTTCTTCATGTAAGTCTTCCTTTCAAAAACTGTTAATGATGTTTGTCTTTATTTCTGAACTGTTTCCACACTCTATGGATTATCTATGGATGCTGCTCCAACCAGAGTCTACTGCTATGTATAACATCAAGTTCCTCCCAAGTGGAGTATTCTACACTCCCCTTTTTATTTTGTTTACTCCAGGTCAAGTTTGATGCTAAGTAACACTGGGAATGTAGCTTTATTTTATTCTGTAATTTTATTATGAATTTCCTGAATTCATCAGGTCCATCTCTACAAAAACAGTAATTTAATCTATTTTGATTGAATTTCATTTTTCACCTTCTTTATTCTGTTTTGTTTTTTTTTTTTTTTTTTGAGACAAGTTCTCACTCTGTCACCTGGGCTACAGTACAGTTCCATCATCATAGCTCACTGTGACCTCACACTCCTGGGCTCAAGCGATCCTCCTGCCTCAGCCTCCCAAGTAGCTGGGACTACAGTTGCACACCATCTCGCTCAGCTGATTTTTCTGTTATTCTGTAGAGATGAGTTCTCCCTCTTGTTCAGGCTGGTCTCCAACTCCTGGCCTCAAGCAATCCTCCCACCTCAGCCTCTCAAAGTGCTAGAATTTCAGGCATGAGCCACTATGCCCAGTCACATTTTTCACCTCTTAAAAAAGTAAGAACCTACAATCTCAACACTGTTTCCTAAAAAAGGGATAAAATTGTTACAGAAATAAACAAAGGTTTGAGTACCTGAGGAAAATATTGGAAATGCTCTCACACAATAATTAGTGAAAAACTAGTAATGTTCAGTTTTGCAAGATGAAAAGAGTTCTAGAGATGAATGGTGATGATGGTTGCACAGCAATATGAATATACTTAATACCATTGTGCTGTACACTTAAAAAAGTTGGTAAATTTTATGTTATGTGTATTTTACCACAATAAAAAAAGTGTTACTAAATTTTAATAAAACAAACTGGGAATGGCCACTACGGCTTTGTCAAAATCTCATCACCTAAATAATTGATCTAAGCTTCCCTTTTGATAGCATGAAGGCTGAAAAAGAAGCATCACTGTAAATCTGCCTCAAGAGTAATAAGCCCATCTGTGTGACACACTCAGGATAGAGGGAGAAAAGTGATCTGAACTTGACCACAGTCAACTGCCTGCCAGGTAATTGAGGGAATGAGATTTATCAGTTCTCAACTCCTCCAAATAAATTAAAGTTAGTTAGTGCCTTAAGACAATACAATAATAAATTAGTAGGTACTTTAGGAGGCTGAAAGTGGTAAAGTACTTCCCAAATACCAATTCAGGGGAAGAATCAAGCAATCAAAAAAAATCGACATATAGTCTGAGGGCTGTGTATTGAAAGAGAGAAGGAAGTCCTCAACATCAGCCAGCCAGTCTCCTTATTCCAATGATAATGTGACTGTGAAGGACCCCCTGTTGTCACTACAAGACTCCTCCTTTCTTCCATCCACTACTTCCTGCTTCCCTCACGCCCCCACCCCCAGCAGTTAGCTGCCAGCAATAACTGAAACTCTGCAAGTGAGCAGCCTGGGGGCGATTATTTTATTTGCTATACTCTAGGTCAGTGGTTCTCAAGCTGTAGTCTCTAGATTAGCCCCATCCACATCAACCTGGGAACTCATTAGAAATGCAAATTGTTAGGCCCCCCCCCACAGAATGGGAAACTCTGGGGGTGGAGTCTAGCAGGCTCTTTTACCGTGCTCTCTAGGTGATTCTGATGCAAGCTAAAATTGGGGATCCACTGTTCTTGGGAAGAGAATTCTTAGATGTGTGTAGTGCTTGAAGACTCAAGCAGAAGCTTTGATTCTCCAGGGACCTAAAAAACCCTTTGAATTGGCAATGTGATCTTCAATCTTCCAAGGAAGTGTTTCCCAGAGAAATAACAATCTTGATTTTCTGTGACAAACTTTCAGGGGGAGATAGATAACATTTTTTGAGTGCAATTACTAGACCCAGGTACTGTGGTAAGTGCATATCCCATTGTGGTACCAATAATCTTGTTTCACAAATGAGGAAACTTCAATTTACAAAGATTGAATTATTTGCCCTGGGTCATAAGATCAGTAGGTGTTGGAGCCAGGATTCAAAGCCATGCACACTGACTTTACTGTACTGCTTGATTTGCTTATCCTGCAAAAAAGTCCTGTGTAAAATACAGCTCTAAGCTGAAAGTTTCTGCTTAGACTTTTCATTAAGGAAACTGAGGCTTGGGACTCCTTCTTGGGCTTTTTGAATTATCTGCAAAAGTTAGTGTTTGCTTGAGCTTCACAAGTGCACTTGTTGTGATTAATTGTCTTGATTTAGCTCCTGGGTCCATAGTTTGTTCATTTGTTAATGTACAACTAATTGTGTTCTAGTGTTGTAATCTCATGGTACCATCAAAATAATATATAATATGTAAAAAGACATGTATATACGATATTGCATTTTGTCTTTTGGCAGTTGTTACTGAATTATAGCAATAATTTTTTAACAAGTAAAGGTAATGCAAAAACTGTTAAATATATTTTCAAACAAAGCATCAGTACAGTGATAATAAAATTGGAAATAAAAACAACATAATTTATAAATGAAAAGGTCATAGTATACAGTATGTTGAAATGATAGAGTTATGAATATAATTTTCCTGGATTTTTTTCTTCTTTGAGATATATAATTGCAAAAATATGGGTTTTATATTAAAAACAACAAAGGAAAGTTACATTTATACATGTCTTAGAAAAATCCTGAGATTTTAGGGGCCTATTTGGTTCTTTACACAAGCAAGCAATCACTACTATCATTGCACTTCATACACTTGCTTCATGTTCATGGTGAAGACCATTCAAGAGATTTTTTTTTAAGTAATAAACTAGGTGTATTACTAAACGTGGCTACTTGTTTTGATAAAATATTAAGGTCTAGCTATAATTAGCACTATTGATTATGGTTTAAATATTAATAATTGACATGTTATATACCTTTCATATAGAAAGCATTCATACATGCTTCAGTTTTTAAACATGGATAGCTAATGTCAAAAATGTATACATTAATAAAACCATACAATAATCTGTGACAAACTATCAACACTGAAAGATTTGCACCTGCCAGGGGGTTTGTGGTAGAAAAAGAGGAAATGATAGCTAACCTCAATTTTTACTAAAACTGCACATATCTTTTCAAAAAAGTCCTACCATGCAATTAAAAATGCTTCGTATTGAAAGAGCTAATAGATTAGTAACCCCCAAAGGATTAGACAACACAAATGCAATACAATAAAAATATCATTTGATATAAGAATGCATAAATTCCTCACTGTGCCAGCTAGATGAAGTGGGAAATACTCAGTTGCCTTACTTGGGACAAACTCAAAACTTGGATTAGGTCCTTGAAATGAGCAGATGACCTCTGAATAAGATGATTCATTAGGCTGCTTTAATATGACACCATCACCCCCACTTCCCTTGGAGCAAAAATCACTCAATTTGGGGAAACTACAGGTGAAAGGGAAATTTGACACTTGCAGAGATTTAGTTTTAGTTTGCTTTGTAAAGCATTACCCATAGCAAATTTACCTCTATCTTTAGGAGTAAAGATGACATCTATCATGAAGCTTCTTCCATTTTTTTTGTCTGCTGTTTCCAGGGTCATATATCTGACATGTGATAACCTCCCTTTATAAACTCTAATGTTAGGGAAAAGATTTTATTCACTTTGGCTGCCCACATGGCTATTCTTAACCTACTTGCAAATATATCACAAGATGCACTGTGCGTACTTTTATACTGATGTTTCTGTCCCGACACTGGACATACCTTTTAAGAATAAAATTATCTTTATTACGTGTACATACACATCAGAAAATTAAAATTTAAAAATAAGAGCTGCCTCATTTTATGTGGATATCTTATTGCCTGTCCCTGATGCATTAAAAATATTTTATATCACAAGTTTTTTTATGGCTAAACATTTAAATCCTGAAGCTTTTTTTTTTTGCAATCGTCTTTGCTAGAATTAAAAAAAATAGTGTTGATCAAGATGTTGTCTTAGTTGTTACTGACAGCTGTTAAAATGCTGCTAAAAATATAGTGCCAACTACTGAAAAGCTAACTGCTCCTGTGAAGTCCTAATGAGAAATTCTAAATGAGTTTTTCATCAAGTTCAACAGAGATTTAGGTTCCCACACCTGAACCACTGGATTGTTTCACTTTTTTGTGGTTGTTTCTGTACATAATAACAGAGAAACAGTCTTGATGCATAATCCTAATGAGCGCACAAATCATGCAGTTATTTATGTAAGATTAGCACAGTTATTTAAAGGTGATGAATCTCCTATACTAAACCAAGAATATATGAAAAAGAAGATGAGAAATTGAAAATGTCTTTATTTTTATTAAAATATACTGCTCTAAGTTCCTCCCCTTTTTCCAACTACTGTACATTATTTCTAAATTTAGAACATCAGTGTAGGCACAGTGAAATCTGATTTGCTTCTAATAATATGGCATACTAATTGTGATGCATGTGCTGTTTGGTGCTCTGTCATCTCAAAATCTGGCCATAAAAATGTATTAAGTTTGCGTATTTTCTATTTAAAATGACTACAAATGGAATTAAGATAGACAGATGAATAAATAAATAGGTAAACAAATACAGAAATTAATGAATCACCAAAGCTAATAAAAATATTCCAAGTAGTGTAAGAAAATTGAGTTTGGGCTATTTTGGATATTAACAAAAACCCTGATATGTCTCGTATTTATCTTCTGGTCCACATTTTCTTATTTGCTTGCAGTGTTTATAAACTGTAACATGTGTGTTTTGCAATAAACAAAGAAGTTCTATCTTATATTATTCCCCTATTCATCTTTTCTCTCCAACACCCCCCTCCTTTCTTTCTCTGAATCTCCGTATCTTTCTCAACTCTTTTCAACAGCTGGTAAGAAACAGAAAAAAAAAAAAAAATCCCAGCTTTTTAGAAAGAAAAAAAAAAAAATGCCAGCATGGCTAGGCTTATTAATGAACTTAAGCAGGACCAAATGCTTAGCCTTCAACTTTTACAAATTATTGAATACAATGAAATTATATGATACCTAATGGTCTTTGCCTTCCTGTCAGAAAGCAAAAATATAAAAGAGAGGTACATGATACATTTCAAAATATGTTCAATTTTTTTTTGGCTTAGGATTTTACAGCTTAAACAATTCCATGTCTTTTTTTCTCCCGAGTGTCAGCTGTTGAAGAAATGGAATTAGGAGCAGGGAACTAAGGGGTGGCTCTGCTCAAGCTGAAACAGAGAGCTAGGGAGGAATTTTTCCAACACAAACTTAGATGATATTAGGCTTTGTATCTGAAGTTACATAATGGAGGATGTGATGTCACACATGTAAATTGCAAACGCTGAGTCGTGCACTTTACTGTGGCAAACCTCGGGGAGTTTGACACTAATGGGATGGGGGAGGGAGGTGTCCCAAGGTTCTGCGACTGTGAACGGAGGGTGAATAATTGTCAAAGGGGAGATGTCTGATGCTGCTTCAAGCTTGAAGCTATTTGACAGCTGTATAGGAGATGAAGTTTAGGTCCTTTTCTGTGCTTCTCTTTTCTTAATTTTTATTTTTCTTGACAAATATTCATCCTTTTGCAAAGAAAAAATACACTTATCTAAAAGGATGAAAAGAATAAACTTTGTTAAGAGACAGCTTAAAAAACAATCAAGTATTGATATTGCTAAGGACAACAGAGCTGTTTGTGAAAAGGTATTGAAATTAAGAGTATTCCTAACAACCTAAAAACCCTGCATGCTCTTCTTTGACG
>CM052440.1:120288929-120393172 GCA_028533085.1 Varecia variegata
AAAACCAGTGAGTGTCAGCTTCTCTTGACATGAGGGAGACTCTGATCTTACCCTGGAGTTGGTGTCCTTTCAGGGTGCACAGGATCACCTTTTGTCTTATAGCCAGCAGAGGAAAATAAAGAGAAAGGGGTTTACCTGAGGGGAACGTAAACATTCAAACATTTGGCCACATTTCTAAATACTCAGATATCAAAAAACCAAATAAAACTTTGCTTACAACAATTGCAAAATCCCCTAACACCTCTCCCAATGGAATAAAAGAAGCTGATACTGTGTATAAGGACATATGGACCCTTGCCCAAGTTATTTTGGTGTGAAAAAGTTTCAAAAGAATACCTATATTTGCTTCAAAATACAATCAGCCTTGTAATACCAAATAGTTTTAAAAGCAGGGAAGATGAAAATTTGAAAATAGGGTTTTGTGTGCATGTGTCTCAAATAGACAAGAAAAAACACAGGAAAAAATCTTCTAAATTTCTAAAATATTGCAGTTATAATAACCACCATACACCATAGTTGATCAAGTTGTCTATAATCAAAATTATTAGTTAAAATAGTGGTGGGAGTACCTAGGTAAAGAATACTTATGGTAAATCATTTTGTAAAGGAGGAATAATAAATGCCTAATTTATCAATTTTGGAAACAGCATTTACATCATATAGGTCACCTTAAATGGGCTTTTTATCCAACATTTTATTATGAAAACTTTTCAAATATACAAGAAAGTTGAAGGAATTTTACAGGGAACACCTGTATACCCACCACCTCGATTCTACCATTACTATTGTATGATATCCATGCGTTGTCACCTATTTATCCATCCTTCTTTCCATTCTATCAATCCATAAGTGTCAATCTATCTTATTTTTCATGCATTTCCAAATTCAGTTTGCAGACATCAGTACACTTCTTAATGTTTCTTTTCAAAGCTCACTGAATATATATTAATTTTGAAAATACATCATTTAAGTATTTTCTTGATCTCGCCTAATATATACCTTAAGAACTTCACATACATTAATCTAGAAGCCACTCCTACAAATAAGAAACTGACAAAAAGTGGTTTCGCTAGAGCCCAAAATGCTATCCTGAGCCATCTAAGAACTGAGTAGTGCCAACACCGCGTGAGTGAAGGAGGCAATGCGAAGCTTGATATTCGGACAGTGGGAATGTGGCTGGAGAAAGGCAGTGATTGTTTTAACAGGGCAGCTCCGTGTATAACACAGTTCTGTGTGGGAAAGGATCAGCAACTTTCACAGCTATTTAGGAACAAAACGGGAAAGAACCCAGAGATGGGGTGGGGGGGCAAAAGAGCCTGTAGAAAAAGGAGTGTTAAGCCAGAAAAGGGGTGTGTGTGTGTGGTCAGTTCAGGGGGTTTGAGTTATAAAGAAAAAGAAGCAGGGAGGGAAGTGGAGGTGACACTCAAAATTCTTCCCCCCACCCCACACTCTTCCACCTAAGGGTGTGCAAAACCGTGCGGTGAAATAGTCTGGGGCAAAAACGCATCTCGCATATCCTTGAATGCGCGTGAACACGCGCGCACACACACACGCACACATATCCCCTAATGGGAGTGACCTGTGCGGCTGGGGTGGGGGCGTGGGACTTCGGCGACGCTCCGGAGTGAGGACGCGGCGGGCGGCTCCGTAGAGCAGCGGGCGCGGGAGAATCCCGGGATCTCCGTCCACTAGTCCATCTTTCGTCCCCCGCCGCGTGCCTGCGCGCCCGCGCGCCGCCGACCGCCCGCCGGGCCTGGTCACCCCCCCTTTCACTTTCGCATCTGCGTAGGTGTCTGTCCGGGCGGGCGCGAGGGCGCGGGGGCGCGCGAAGCGACGCGGGGACGCGCGGCGCGGGGCGCGCGAGGGGGGAGGGGTCCTGGCGTGCAGCCCCTTCTCGGGCTCGCCCCTCCGAGCCACCGCCGCCACCGGCGTCTGAGCCGCCGTCAGAGCAAGGGGACCGGTCACGGCCGCCGCTCCTCACCACTCTCCCTACACGCCCCCGCGCGCAGACACCCGGTCCTTCCCCGCGCTCCCCCACGGTGGGGGTGGGGCAGAGGCGCGGCGAGCCGAGAGAGGCGGGGAGAGGCGCAGCCTCACGGGGTGGGCAGCCGGGGAGCAGGAAAAGAAACTTTTCCCTCCCGCCCCCCGCGCGTGGTCCCCAGCCCTCTCCTCCCCCCTTGGGTGGGAGCTGCACCTGAGGCCAGGCGCGAGGTCAGGGCCGGACTTTGGGGGGCCGAGGGCGGGGTGGAGGAGGTGCGTGCATTTGGGTGCCGTTTTCCTACGGCTGTCTTGCTGTCAGTGGCCAGGGTGGGAGGGCGGCTACAGGCGCCCCCAGCTCTGTTTCCCACCAGCGGGTGGCTAGACGCCGTGCTGCCTCCTTCTGCCAGAGAGGGTGTGACCCGGGGAGGGGGCCGCGGGGCCGCGGGCTCCCCCTGTGGCCGCCCCCTCATACACACGCTCAGCCGCGGGAGCTGTCACCGGCCACCCAGCCGGGGGAGGGGGCGCGGAGAGCGGCGCTGCGGGGCGACCGGCGCGGGATCATCCCGCCGGACTTCCCTGCTCCCAGGGCCGCCGTCGTCAACGCCGGGCGGACCAGTAGCCCCGGGAGAGGGGCCCGCCTGAGGCCAGGCCGCCGCTACTGGGGGCGGGCGGGTGCCTGCGGCCCCCTCAGTGTGATTTGGCGCTGCTTTCTCGCCACCTCCTGCGGGGTAACACTATTGCTCTATTGCTCTATTGCTCTACCCACCGTCAGTAGGGCGACTGCCGGGATTATCATCTTCTCCATCCTCACCGCCGATCAGCTAATATTGGACTTGCTGGTGGCGGCGGCGGCGGCGGCGGCGGCGGCGGCGGCGGGAGTCTCGCTGCCCCCTCCCCCCCGCCTTAGCCTCCCCACCATGTCCTAGAAAAGGTGAGTGCAGCGAAAGTCACTTTGCGCTGACAGCGGTGAGAGGGGGGCCGGGGAGTGCAGGGGCGACCCTGGGGAAGGCAGGTTCCGCGCAGAGGGAGAGGGCGCGGGTGGGAGAACGGAGGTGGGCTTCGGGCAGGAGGCGAGGTGCCCGCCGGGCTGCCGCGGGGCAGGGGTGCTGGGTGGCGGGCGAGCGACCGCGGCGGCTGCCCCTGCACCGTTCTAACCTAGATTTTGCAAGAAGCTAAGATTCAGGGCAACACCGGCCCTCCCCAAAGGAGGTAAAAACTTAGTAAAAGAGACACGTCCATTCCTTTAATAATGAATAATTCGGCAACGCTGGCTGAGCCGCCGCCGCCTCGCGTGCCCGGACGCAGGGTACGGGACTCCCCCTGCTCCCGCCCGCCGCCCGCGCTCGGCCGGGGTGCGATCGATGCCCGACTGCTAGCCGGCCCGGGAGAGTGCGCGTGACGGCGGGCCCCGCGGGAAAGTTGGGGCACTCGGCGGGGACTCCTGGCTGCGGGGACGCCGGGGGCCGCTCCGCGCCCGGGACTGGAGGGCACCGCAGTCGGTGGTCACAACCAGCTAGTCCGCGCCGCCGCTGTGGCCCCTATCTTCAGGGAGTTTCCGACTGGAGCGGCTCAGAGTTCGAATCTCCCTGGGTTCGGGGTCCGGAATCTCGAAGCTTAACCAACTGCAAGGAGAGGAGGGACCTTTGGGCACAGGGCGTCCCTCCCCTCCGCGCCACCCTGGGGCTTTGACGGGCGCGGAGAAAGGGTGAGAGGAGAGGCTGCACAGCTGCCGCTGCCCGGCTGCGGGTCGCCGAGGGCCGGGGGACCAGATTTAGGTGTGTACGTCACTGCTGCTGACTCCAGGCCAGCCGGGAGCCAGAAACGGAGGCTCACACACGGAGCCTGAAAGTCCTCAGACATCAAAGTTAAGAAACCCATCCTTTTGCTTAGTAACTGCAGCATTTGGGTGGGCGGGAGGAGAATCGAGGTGGGGGCGGTTGGAGGGAAACCGAAATTTCTTCGTGCAGACACGCGATCCTTGGAAAACAGTTTGGTTCCTTCCCCGCTCCTGTATGTTTCTCCCAATTATGCCCCCCCCCATTATAAAGTGAATATCCTTAATGGTAAGCCCTCTTTCCAATTGAACTAGTGGAAAAATCCAATACTAAAGTAGTAAGTACAGTAACAAAATTATAGGGAAGGAGAGCAGCAGCTCTTGATCCTGGCACTTTTTTTTTTTTTTTGGTGCTGGGGGGGTACGGGGCGGGAGGAAGGCTGTGTTTAAAGGGCTTTTCCTGCACGGTTAAAACAAGGAAATTCAAATCGAGTGGGAACGTGATCCTCTTGCTAGCTGGCAGCGGAGGCTGCGGCTGCTACGCTGAGAGGTAACTCCGGAGACGGAGGAAACGGGCGGAGAGAGGAGCCTCGGAGGTCGGGTGAAGCCCACCCAGAGTCTTCCCCTGCGTGCGGACGCTGTGGCCGGTGCTGGGGTCTCGGCTGCCGCTCACCTGGAGCTGCAGGTGGAGAGCGTGAGGGGACAACACCTTGATTGCTCGCGGAAAAACCGACTTCTTCCGCGTCACCACACTTTCCGCCTCTCCAGATATCCTGGGGTCGGCCAGGAGGAGAGCAGGGTGGGCGTGAGGAAGTTTGGGGCGGTCGAGCGGGGGGGGGCGGGGGCAGCGTGCGGAAGGCACCGGGTGTCGTAGCCACCGCCCGGCGCCCCAAGCGCCCACCGCTGCTGCGGCTTTAAGGAAGCTGCCGAGTGCAGGCTGTGTCGCAGCAACTTTGTATCAGTCATGTCGCCCGCCTGGTGACTGACAGCCTGTATTGTCCAATAAGAAGCCCGCCTGACCCGTGCGGCGTGGAGCCTTGCTTCCCTCCGGGCCAATGGGAAGGGCTCAGGGCAACCTGAACTTTATCTGGACATGTGACCCGCTTTTAAAAGGGCCGGCCCTCCAACTGGCCCACTCCCCCTCCGGGCTTTCGCCCGCCCTCTCCCTCCCTTTTTTGCTCGCTCTGGCCCTGCCCCTGCCCCCTCCCCTCAGCCCCTCCGCGCCCGGGGTGTCATTGGGCCCGGGAGACGCGAGCCAACTTCAGGCTGCTCAGAGGAAGCCGGTGCAGTCACCTGGGTGCAAGAGCGTTGCTGCCTCGGGCTCTCCCGCCGCAGGGAGAGCGGCACTTGCTGGCCTGGATGTGGTTGGATTTAGGGGGGCTCCACAGCAGGGGTGTCGTGGCGGTGGCAAGCGCTGCAACAGGTAGACGGCGAGAGACGGACCCCGGCCGCGGCAGGTGTGTAGGGGTGCGCGGCGGGGCACCGCTTGTCCTGCTCGGCGTGCGGCCGACGCGCGGGAGCGTGCACTTTGCAGGGAGAAGTGGCTGCGTAATCCGGAGGCACAGTCAGTATGGTGCTGTGTGCTTGTTGTTTTGTTTTGGTTTTCCACTTTCCTCCCCCCCTTTGGCCGCCAGAGGACTATTTTGGGAAAGTTTGGCCACTTTGGATAAATGCCCTCCGAAGAGCAGCTTTTGAACCGCCTTTGGCAATGGGAGGTCTGCCACCCTTCCCTTTCCCTAAAGATGAATTTCGGATCGTTTTCCTTGTACAATTTTAAAAGGACGTTTGAATATTATTTCTTTCCTCTGTCAATTGCGGAAGCTCCCAAATCTCAGCTGGAGGTGTAGCGAAAAAGGGCAGTTGAAGGAGATATAGATCCTAATAGATCCGGTATGAAAGGGGCTCTGGAAATTCGTGCGTTTAACGTTCCCTAGGATTCACGAAACTCTGGAGAGACGCTACGCTTCCTATGGCATCAGTTACAATTCTAAGGGCAGGGGAGAAGGGATGAAGCTGTTTTTGGTGGCATCCTTACCCTACTACTGAATTTTAGGTGCGTGGCTTTGCCTACAGAATTTTAAAAGACCAGGTTTAAATCATAATGGCTTATGGCACCATCATTTTTAATTATTTATCATAACATAGGAGTTTGGAAAACTTTTGTTAGCAGACAAGCTTTCGAAACCGCCGAATTTTAAATGCACCAAATTGCTAATTAACATTTTGTATTGCCATTGCTGTAGATGCTGTTATTGATGACATTTACATAGTAATGATAACAGCATTTTCTATCTATAAAGTCCTGCTGTGAAGTTTTAATTTTATGTTTGAAATCCTGGCACCCTACCTTGGAAGTGCTTGAGGAGAGAAGTTTTAAAAAATAATCTAAAGTGGAGCTTTTACCTTTAAGGGAGACATAGTTTTGTTTGGGGATTTTGGAAAGATCAGGTGGCTCAGTAAATTAGGTGAGTGAATAGAAATCAGGTGTGCTCAGTTCTAACTGGTTCTCTCTTAGGTGACCTTGGGCAGATTTCTGTCATTTACCTCATCTATAACAGAGGAAAACATACTAGTTCTGTAGTGGGAATGACAAAAAATCGTCACATACAGTGAACTTTTACAACTATGCAGCCTAATGATGATTGTGAAATTCTTTAGCCTTAGTCTTTAAAGTCCCTTTTTATAGTGAAATAACTATAGAAATGATGCCTTTAAAATGAGACTATGTTTTTTGGGGGGAGGGGATATTAAAAGTGAAAGTGATTTCAGATAAAATACAAATTTGCAAGGATCTTTGTTAATTTTCTTTTTAAAAAAAGCTACTTCCTTATGGAAAAGGGCAATTTAGCACAGTTTGTAAAACACAAAATTTTAAAGTCAGGTTTTCCTTTGTAAAATAGTGTTTGAGAGGGTATATATGGCTTAGCACCTCCACCAGTACTTTTCTGTACTCTTGTGAATTTCCTTTATATTTTCGGGGGAGGCCATTTACATGAAAATGACAAGTTCATATGGTTTTTGCCTTTGTCCCAAGAGAATCTCTGGTATAGTTTTTCCATTGTGAGGCAGACAAGCCTGATTTTACATTAGCTAGATTTGCATACCACTACCTGCTTCACTTTATACTTTAGTAACAAAACTTTCCCTTTACCCTCTGGATATTAAGTTCTGTGAGGCTCATATTCATCAGCTTGTCATTCTAGTATTTACTGGTGAATTCAGGTTGACTGAAATTCTGCTTAAGCTGGGGTCATTGTGCCGATTCTCAAAAGACTACCTCCCTGCCCCGGACAACATAGGAAATAAATTCCTAACCTGATCCATTTGTTTACAGAAAAGACTAATTAAAATAATAGGGAGAGTACAACATAAAATATTTCAGTTATATTATTTTTAAAAAATCTGATCTAAAAAAGATGTTTGCAGTAGAAGCCATGCAGATGCTAAATATTTGTCCTCTATTCTTTTGTGTTTGTTGCCAGCCTTCATTTCCTTTGTGGGGAGGTGTGTTGGGTTGGTAGATGAGAATACCTTGAACAAAGCTAATTTAGATTTCAGCAAAGCCTTGTGCAGATTCTTTAGTGGTAGCCTGTCAATAATGTGGTGAGATGCAGGCTGTTTTATGTTAAGAGAGTTGAAGGCTAGTTAAATAGAACTAGGAAAATTGTGATCAGCTGTATGTTGTTAGATGATACAGGTGTTTCCTCGGAGAGTGCTTTACGACTGTCCTTGGTGTCCACCATCTCCCATGCGGGCTCTCAAGTCTTCATATAGCCTCATGAATCTGGGCTATGGTTCATGCTTTAGGGCACAGTGCTGAAAAGAGTCCCTCAGAATCTTAGTGGGTGTTCTGTGAAAAAAGGGTGCCACGGCCAAATTATTTAGGGAATGCTGGATTAAAAGTAAACCGGCTTCTGCACTGTAGAATCTTCTAGGTGGTTTTAGCATGTAAATTTTGACTGTGAAATTTCACAAAAGCAGTGAGTGACCACTGTTCCCAAAAGGTAATTTGGAGGATGGATTTTGGGAGAGGGATCTGGGCAGGGACCCCCTTCAGACTCAGGGTAGAGAGCTCTGTTGCCTAGGACAAGGAGAGAAAGTGAGGCTGTAACTGTGTAGGTGAAGAGGAGTGTACCAATAGAGGCCTTTTGGTAAGGGCATCCAGGCAAGAGTAACTTCCAGGCATTTGGGTGGATGTTGGTGCAGTTGGTCAAGAGGGGGAATGTGAGTTTGCAGGTATGTGGGGTGAGATGCACGGAAGGTGTTCTGTTTTAAATACGAACAGACCCGTTTCTTGTGGTGTTTAATAAATTTGGACCTGAACCATGTATATCTGAGCTATATATTCATTCATCTTTGATATGGGAAGGACAGAATATTCTTAGGTAGAAGCAGAAGAAGCACATAGTATTTACTGACATTTTTCAATCCATAGCTATGAGTATATGGCTTTTTAGTAAAATAGAAGAGGCCAGTATTAGCAATTTGGGTCCCAATTCACTGTGTGGGGTTTTTTTTTTTTTTTTTCCTTCTTTCTTTCAACTTTTACTTGGCTTTCATCCACACCAGATTTTTTGGCTGGAATTAACAGATAAGCACCTCAACCTTTGTATTTTAATTTATTTTCTCCTGTTTTGTGATTGATTTTTGATTAGGAATTCATAGGATAATGTTCTTTACGTAAAAGCAGGCTACGTAATGGGTAGATTTTAATGTTCACAAATCGAGTATTGATTATATTATACTAGTTTAAATTTTAATTTGTGATGTGCTGTCCACTTGGGATACAGTGGTGACATTAATAGTTTCTACCTTCTCAGAACTTAAAAGCTAGTGTAAAACACAGAAAAGTAAAAGGTAATTATAATACTTTGACAATTAGGGCATTAACTTCTGTTATAGAGCCTTGTGCTATATGGTGCCAATTTATTTAGTAGAACCATTATTTTATTTTTCAATGTTACTTAATATAGGTTCTGCAGCAAAAGGACTTCCTAATCTCTCTCTCTCTTTAGTGAGGGGAAGATGGGGAGAACGGAGGTAGTGAGTGGCAGGTGAGGGAAAGATGAGAGGCCTGAGGTTGTGCTTGTGTGCAGAATGGCAGAAATGGCCATTTGTTGGATCTTGTTTACTGACTTGAAAAGATGAGAAAAATGCATTTTTACAGATTTCAGGGGTTTTAAAATGCCAAAATGTACAAATAAAATTTTACTGAAAATGAGTTAATTTTATTTAAGATATGTTTCTTTAGCATGGTGGCTCTCAAACAGGGGCGATTTTGCCCCCCCCCCCCCCCCCAGGGGCATTAGGTAATGTCTGGAGACATTTTTCTTTCTCACAACTGGGGAGGGGGAATGCTACTGGCATGTGGTGGTCAGGGCTCAGGGATGCTGCTAAACATCGTACAGTGCATAGGGCATACCTCCTCAACTAACGACGGGCCCAAAGTGTCAGTAGGGCCGAAGTGGAGAAACCCTGGTATAGAGAGAGATCTTGGACCAAAGGCCAGCTCTCACACTTAGCTGTGTTGCCAGTGCCTCAGTTTTCCACTTGTATTGCTTAGATAATACTTTTATCAATCGTATAGGGTTGTTTGTAAGGATAAATGAGTTAATATATGTAAAAGCCTTGTAATAGTGCATTGAATTGTATAATATGTAAGCATTATATGAATATAGCCTATTATAATCTGTCCATGAAATAAATCTATAGAGCTAATGGTTATGTATGGAAAACAATCCTGTGGACTCCTTGAGGATAGGGACTGTGCCTGTTCTGTTTATCCCTACAGATTCAGTGACTGGTCTTAGGTCCAGGATATAGCAAGCATTTGGGGTAAATATTATTGAATGAATGAAGGATCAAATTCTCAGAACCTCTCTCAAACTTCATTTACTGTTGGGAGTAAAAATTGTCTGATTGTTGGGAGTCTTCGGCAGAGATGCCACTAGCTCAGGGTGCATGTCGAAGTCCTTGCCAGGATTGTACTGCAGGACAGAGTTCTGGCATTCCTGAGTAGTCACACAGCCTCGCTGAGCTGTGGACTACCTGCAAGAGGATATATAAATCTTTTCAGAGTTGACATTAAATTATCTTCTTCACTAATCTAGCTGAAGAAAGTCTTATTATTTTAAAAATAATTCATACATTATTTTTCCTGTGATAATTCACTTGGTAAGTTTATACTTGGAAAGGGTAACTTTAATTGCATTTATTGTTTCTAACCAGGCCACATATTAGATATGGAAGGCAGCTTCCACATGCTGGAAAGACTCCAATGTCATTGGAGTCAGAAGATTTAATTTTAAAACCCACTCTGTTGCTTACTGTGTCTTTGACTTTGGGCAAATCACCCACCTCCCTAAGTCCTCAGTTTCCTCTTTTGCCTGTCTCATCAATTCCCAGGATTACTTTGAATACTAAATAAGTTAGCATTTGTAATTATTCTTTCCAAACTCTAAAGGCTGTGTTATAGCAAGCGTATTACTTTTATTTAGCTACAAAACAGTTTTATATGATTGCTTCTCTTATTCTGGCATCTGGTTAAGTTATAGTCAATACTCTGTTATGTCAGTACCCAAGAAGGTAACAGTTTTAATTTAACTAGAAATATTGCTTATAATAAGTAAAATGTTTTACAGCTTAGTAAATGCAATTTTAGAATGTCTTTTGGAGTAATATTGCTATAACTGACTCTAATTTTTTAATATAAATTTATTTGTTAGCTATGGAGACCAAAGGCTACCACAGTCTCCCTGAAGGTCTAGATATGGAAAGACGGTGGGGTCAAGCTTCTCAGACCGTGGAGCGTTCTTCCCTGGATCCTACAGAGAAGACCGATGAGAATAACTACATGGAGATTGTCAACTTAAGCTGTGTTTCCGGTGCTATTCCAAACAACAGTACTCAAGGAAGCAGCAAAGAAAAACACGAACTACTCCCTTGCCTTCAGCAAGACAGCAGTCGGTCTGGGATTTTAACATCTGACATTAAATCGGAGTTGGAATCTAAGGAACTTTCAGCAACTGTAGCTGAGTCCATGGGTTTATACATGGATTCTGTAAGAGATGCTGACTATACCTACGATCAGCAGAACCAACAAGGAAGCATGAGTCCAGCTAAGATTTATCAAAATGTTGAACAGCTGATGAAATTTTACAAAGAAAATGGTCATCGTCCTTCCACTCTAAGTAGTGTGAGCAGGCCCTTGAGATCATTCATGTCTGACTCTGGGAGCTCCATGAATGGTGGGGTGATGCGCGCCATGGTTAAAAGCCCTATCATGGGTCATGAGAAAAGCCCGTCTGTTTGCAGCCCTCTGAACATGACCTCCTCGGTTTGCAGCCCCGCTGGAATCAACTCTGTGTCCTCCACCACAGCCAGCTTTGGCAGTTTTCCAGTGCACAGCCCTATCACCCAGGGAACTCCTCTGACGTGCTCCCCTAACATTGAAAATCGAGGCTCCAGGTCACACAGCCCTGCACATGCTAGCAACGTGGGCTCTCCCCTCTCAAGTCCATTAAGTAGCATGAAATCCCCAATTTCCAGCCCTCCAAGTCACTGCAGTGTAAAATCTCCAGTCTCCAGTCCTAATAACATCACTCTGAGATCCTCTGTGTCTAGCCCTGCAAATATCAACAACTCAAGGTGCTCTGTTTCCAGCCCTTCCAACACAAACAACAGATCCACGCTTTCCAGTCCGACAGCCAGTACTGTGGGATCTATCTGTAGCCCTGTAAACAATGCCTTCAGCTATCCTGCTTCTAGCACCTCTGCTGGATCCAGTGCAACCCGGGATGTGGTTCCTAGTCCGGACACACACGAGAAAGGTGCTCAAGAGGTCTCTTTTCCTAAGACTGAGGAAGTAGAGGGTGCCATCTCAAATGGTGTGACTGGCCAGCTTAACATTGTCCAGTACATAAAACCAGAACCAGATGGAGCTTTTAGCAGCTCATGTCTAGGAGGAAATAGCAAAATAAATTCTGATTCTCCATTCTCGGTCCCAATAAAACAAGAATCAACCAAACATTCATGTTCAGGCGCCTCTTTTAAAGGGAATCCAACAGTAAACCCGTTTCCATTTATGGATGGCTCATATTTTTCCTTTATGGATGATAAAGATTATTATTCTCTATCAGGAATTTTAGGACCACCAGTGCCCGGGTTTGATGGTAGCTGTGAAGGCAGTGGATTCCCCATGGGGATTAAACAAGAACCCGATGATGGGAGCTATTACCCAGAGGCCAGCATCCCTTCCTCTGCCATTGTCGGTGTGAATTCAGGTGGACAGTCCTTTCACTACAGGATTGGTGCTCAAGGTACAATATCTCTGTCACGATCCGCTAGAGACCAATCTTTCCAACACCTGAGTTCCTTTCCTCCTGTCAATACTTTAGTGGAGTCATGGAAATCACATGGCGACCTGTCATCTAGAAGAGGTGACGGATATCCGGTCCTAGAATACATTCCAGAAAACGTATCAAGGTAAGTTGGTTTCTTCTCTTCTTTTGGAAAATCATGGCTCTATGAAATGTTGCAGGTTAGCATTGTCTTTGCAGTTGATAAACATGTTTCAGCAAACTGCTTTATTTTTGCTTTAAGGATGGCCATTTAATACTCCTCCCTTTGCTTGATATAAGGTTACATCTTTTTTTGAAGTATAAGAACAAAAAATTCTTAAAATCTCATAGAAAATAACCGTGTTGACTTTGAAGGGGCGTATATAGGTGTCTCCCTGCAACCCCCTGTTGCCTGTTTTAGGTGTTTGGAAAATGTTTATTTTTTCCTGCCAGTTACTATATTTACTTTAGCAGACTAGTGCTGGATTTTTTTTTTTCCCTTAGCTGTTTTCTGGTTCACTAAAATTGCTTTAAATTAGTTTCTTTGTGGTTTTAGTCTTTTTTTCTTAGCTTTATTAATCATTTCATCGGTTGTGAAAAAATTGAATTCCAAATCTGTTACCCACAAGCTTCCCTCCCTCCTGCCCTTTTCTAGGTAGGTTAATTATATGAAAGTTGTAGTTTTCAATGCAAATAAATCATTTTCTTAACTGTTGAGGGCTTTCAACGACTCAGCACATCTAAAATTACTAAGTGGGCAGTCTTGCTTTCTTATTCTTATTGGAAGTGAAATACGTCACAGCAGTTTTGATTTTGAATATTTATAGCATTTCAGATCTGCATGAAGCCATACTTTATTTACTGTAAAATATCTCTGGCTTTCCTTATTGCAGATAGCATGTTGTATATATTTAGAAAAAACAAGGAAGAGATTTTAGATATGACGTAAAAGGGTGGTTCTAAGTTATACAATGAGTCCTTGCATTGGACTTTGCTTCAGTGCTGTTTTTATTACATGGTTGTGATAAATGATCCCTTTATGGAATATAGAATAGATTTTGTAGATACAGTTTATTCCTTTAGCATCTAGCAATATGTGAATATTTTCCTTTATTTCCTTGAAAATTTATTTTATGGGAAACATGTCCATCCCATTGACAGGATATAGAGTTTACATGTACTCCCATATCTTTCTCTTATACTGTTTTTTTCCAGACCAAAAGCAAAAACTTTAATTTGTGCATTCTTTTCATTTTCATTGGCTCAAACCTTGCTTTCCTTGCTTTTATGGGAGCAAACATCTCGTAGAGGATATATTCTTATAGTCTTCCATAGTGCGAGCTCTTCAATCATATTCTAATGCTGTCTCTTAAATTCTGAACCCCAACAGGGGTCACGAGATAGCATGGCTGCCGTTGGAACCAAACTCAGCATGTGTTTTACTGCAAGTCCTTTGCTTTACTTTTAGGGAAGGAAATTTTTGCGTGTATGTGGATATTTTTGTAACTGATGATTTTAGTGAGTTAGCCTATATACCCTGGTAGTTAAGAGCCTGACTGGTTGAAACCCCAGGTCTGCTAGGTAATTGCTTTGTGTCCCTGTGTTCATCTCTTTACCTCTCTGGGCTTTTGTTTTCTTATCTGTATAAAGAGATTAAATAGTACCCGTCTCAAAGGTAGTTAAGACAATTTAAGTAAATTAGTTTATGAGAAGTACTTTGAATATCTTCTGGTATATTAGTATGCATTATATACATTTTAGCTTTTAAGTGGTTTCATAATCTTTAGTTTCCTTTTTTTTCTTCATTGTATGAAATTCCACAAAATCTTTTAAAGAAATATTTAAATATTAAAATATTTTATAATTTCTTTTGATTAAACTGATTTTTTTTTATTGGTTAGGCACTATACCTCTGCCACTGCAATTCTATTTATGGTCTTTTTGTTTTGAAAACTATTGCTTTGGGTCATGATGTTTCTGGTGGAAATATTAGAGTTGCTAAAATCATCAATTATCTCTTATATTTGTTATATATCTTATTTCTACTTTCATTGTAGCTCTCATGCTCAACTCACAGAGCCCTGCCTGATGGCCCAATGACCCTTATGTAGCCTTAAGCGTGTTCATGTGAATCAGTGACTTTGAGCCTATGGTGCATTTGTGGGCACTGGAGGTGTTGTCTGGTGTCTCCTCTTGAGTATTCCAAAATTTCTTGTATATTTGTTAATACAGTCAAAGGGGATTCATTCTGTTTGCATACTTACTAGTTTTGTGCCAGTTAAATTTTCCAAAAACTTTCATCTCAGAGCTTTAAAGTTCTTTGAAATCTCTTATAGATTAATGATTCTTTACAACCTTTCCTTGTAAATATTATCCAAACCTATTTGTTTTGATCATTTTCAGAATAAAGGCTCAAGGATCAGAGGATTTTTAGACCACCTTCTAGATTTCAGTCTACATGTTATAATATTTAATTTAACCTCATCCAGGTTTCATCATCGGTATCTTATCTTGTGTCTTTTGGACCAAAATCCAGCCTAGTTGCCTATTTCTTGATTTATGATGATCATACCTCATTTCAAAAAATGTTGAATAAATAAAACATCATGAAAGATCAAAGCAGTGTGTACTGATTCTGGGTTTAGTAGTATCCTTCATCTTTAGGTTGAACTCTGAACTATACTATCTTCTAGTAGATCTCAAAGTGTGGTTTTGGGGGTTCCTGAGACCTTCTCAAGGAAGTTTATTAAGTCAGAAACCAAGTAAAATACCCACTCAAAATGGAAAGTAGACCAATGGATTTTAATATAATAGTGTCTGAAAAGTTCATTGATATTGTTTCAGATTCCACATTGCAACTAACCTTTAAAAAAACTACTCACTGTTAATTTTCCATGTAGTATCAAAGAATCATATCTATAGTTATCTGAAAAGAACATTAAAATATTCCTCCTCTTTTACAACAGCATATCTATATGATGTCAGGTTTTCTTCATGTATTTGAAGCAAAACATAGCACCACATATTGAATACAGAAGTAGATATGAAAATCTGACTGTCCTCTCTTAAGTGAGACAATAGTCTTGCAAAAAATGTGATAGTGTGTCACTTTCCTCACTAAAGTTTTTTGTTTGAGGAAATATATTTTTTCATAACCATGTGTTTAAAATGTAGTGACTTATTTTCAAATGGTTTAAATATTTTAATTTCTAATTTAAACTAATTTAATATTTTAATGTTTTTATCATGGTGATTATCAATAGCTATAACTCACATAAATAAAAGCTTTTTGAGATCCTGAATGCTTTTTAAGAGTGAAAACTACTGGTCTATTTGATACACCCTTTGGAGGTTAATGAAGAAAGAGGATATTACATTATTTGTATTAGCCTTACTGAATATTATTCTGAGGAAGGAGTATCCTCTTCAAATAAGAAAAATGATTCTTACCTAGATTAATTTTTCAAGCTGACAAATGAGTAATGGCTGTGAGGTGTGTGTTGTTTTCATTTTGGTCTACGGGCATTCTGCGAGAATGGTGATGAAAGTTATCTGTTAATAATTTCCAGTGAATGAATTGTCTGAGTGCCAGATTGTAAAGTAAATTATGACAAAGCTAAATGTAAAACCCTTGGAATGGACGCTGGACCTAGTTGTGTCATGTAGATTGGCGTTCCCTTGTCAGCTTGGACGCAAACAAAACTGTGACCTTGGGTGAGTCACAACTTCTCTCTGCCTCAGTTTCTTCCTTTTAAAGTGAATAAGTTGAATTACATGCTCTCTGAGGTCTGCCAGTGAAAACTACCCAGTGGTTGTACAGTTGCCTTTGAAGAATCAAAACAGAGTGTCCCTTAACATATTTGCAAATCCGGTTTCAAGTATTCTTTAGTGACAAGTCTAGCTGCATAGTTTCCAGGGTAGTCTGGGTAGAAAAAGGTCATTTCCATTTACCATTTTAAAGTAAAAGTGAAGAAGGGTGATCTATCAATTTACTTGAAAAGCTGAGTTTTTGTGTGTGTTTTTATCGGGTCTGTCTTTTTATGAAATCTAATACTTACTATGAATTCCTAGTTCTTTTTATTTACTCTCTTCCTCATGGAAACAGGGTATTTGTGTTGACATAACATTGGCTGTTTATGGTGATAGTCATAGTCACTTTGATAGCATCGTAACACGTTAGTAACTTTGACTTAGACTTTTGAATACAAAGTTCACTATTTCAAAGGGCATATTCTAGATTTCAAGGCAAGTAATTAAATATTTATCTTAATATATGCTGAATTTTTTTCATGATAGAATGAAACAATTTAGTAAATAACCTAGTTTTTTAAAAATTTTCCATTGTTCCTGAAGTTTTTTGAAATTCACCTTGTATGATAAACCAAAAGCTTCATAAGTCAGGGAATTTGTGACAAAGTTTGCCCTTTTAGTAAATTTTCAGAATTAGCTGTTGAGATGTCAATATCTGTATGTAGTGCAAAGCGTGGAAGCATGGTAGGGGTGTGTGTGAGAGTATTCATGTTTACTATGATAAATCATTACAGCATTGCCTAGGTCATTTGGGAGTGAAAACAAGTAACTTTCTTTTTCTTATTATTTGTCTCATATTTTGATTTTGAAATTGCAAATATACCTAGAAGTTTTCCAGGTAAACATTTTAGATAATATTTTTAGAAATTAGTTAAAAATGAGACTTGCTTCTCCTGATGATTCATTCGTTTACTTTCATTCACTTATGATATTTCTGGGAAGAGTGGGGATAATTTTATTGAAAAAAAACTTAGTGCTTTATAACTGTGGTCCCCAACACCCCAGGCTGTGGACCAGTACCAGTCTGTGGCCTGTTAGGAACCGGGCCACACAGCAGGAAGTGAGCAGCAGAGAAGCAAGGGAACCTTCATCTGTATTTACAGCCACTCCCCATTGCTTGCATCACCACCTGAGCTCTACCTCCTGTCAGATCAGCGGGGGCATTAGATTCTCATAGGAATGTGAACCCTACTGTAAACTGCGCATGCGAGGGATCTAGGTCAGGCTCTCCGTATGAGGATCTAATGCCCACCCTGGTCCATGGAAAAATTGTCTTCCGTGAAACTGGTCCCTGGTGCCAAAAAGGTTGGGGACCACTGCTTTATAATGCAAAAATCACGACAGTGTACTTTTTAAAAAATAAGTTTTGCTTTTAAACATCACAAATATCTTAGGTTTATATGTGAGTATGTTTGCCTTTTGTCATCTAAAATATTTAGAGCTGTTTACTTCACACTTAAAAAATAAAGTTGAGATAAAAGGTATGGTTTTAGTTAGAGAACCTGAAATTATTCAACTTAATAGTTTTCATACCACTTATATGCTGAAACTAAATGATACCTGGAGATTTATCATTTATAGATTTGATACTTTTTGCGCTATTGAAATTCTGGGTGTGTCTGACCTTGTCTATCCCTGTGATGTCAGAGTAATAGCAGATGTTATATTGATCACCAGTAATTTAGGAGCAACACTTTGCTTCCCTCAATGCAGGGGTCCCCAACCTATGATGGGTTGTATAATTATTTCATTATATATTTCAATGTAATAATAATAGAAATAAAGTGCACAATAAATGTAATGTGCTTGAATCATCCTGAAACCATCCCCCTCCCTCCTCAGTCCATGGAAAAATTGTCTTCCATGAAAATGGTCCCTGGTGCCAAAAAGGTTGGGGACTGTTGCTAATGCATTGAAGTCATTTTTTTCCTCTAAAATAATAATTTTGTCCTTTCAGCTGTTGCTTTAATTTCATACTATTCATTTGCTGATAAAATTTCCGCCCTAATGCTAAATAATTTATCATTTTATTTACTAAATTCAAATTGAGGGAAAAAATATTGGCTTCTTGATTACATTTAAATATAGCCATTAACTTGGATATCTTTGGGGATGGAATTCCAAATTTATTAGAGAAGTTGAAAATATAAGCATGTTCATGGATAGTCTTCATTTTAAATTTTAGGATCTCTGATTAAAACTGTAGGTTTTAAACTTGTGAAGTATAGGCTTTGTTTTCAGTTTTAAGAGTTTTATTTCATTCTTTATACAGTAAGGTAATGATGAAATGAAAAATGTAATTACATATAAACTCTTGTTACTTAATTGATGCTCTAGAAACCTCTGCATTTATGATTGTTAGTGGTATGGCCAAGGCCAAAATTTCTATGTAGAAAAGTGGTAGAGATTGCTTGTATTTCATGCTCCTAATAGAAAACTGTTAGTCTAAGGAAGGAAACAGGACAAACAAAAAGCAATTTGAATACTTAAAAAGTTAATACCTTGGGGAATGAGTGTGAGATAATAATTGGCCATCTGGATTCATAACTGTGGCTATGACTTAATTTTATTCCTAATGAATACTTCAATGGTATGTAACCTCACCTTATATTAATATATTAGGAATTGTTGAGACAAATATACAAAAATGGCAACATGAAACAATGAAATTTGGATTGTAAGGGGCCAAATTGACTTAGGTATTCTGATAAGGAGAGATTGTAAGGGCAAGTCTTGGAAACTGAGGTGTGTAGGGTGGTCAGAGTTGGTGTCTATACCTAGTCTTGAAATACTTGCAGGGGGTGAGGAGTGAGTACCTCCCAGTGGAGGGAGCTCTGTGAGCACACCCTGGGGATGGGGAGAAAACACTGAGTGTGGCTGAGCCATGTGGTGAGCTGTGATGTGGGGGTTGTGAGGAAGAAAGCCTGGAAGAGGCTAGTTGCAACTAAAAAGTCACACTACAAAGTTTGTACTTAATTTGGTAGGTAATGAAGAGCTGTGGAAGTGTTGGAGCCGGAATGTGGCAGGAGCTGAAGTGCACTTGGGGAAACCTTAATTGGGCACAGGTCATAGGGTGGATTGGTGCATAAACAGCCTCATTCAGAAGTTATTCCAGCTGCATAGGAGGATGGGAACTAGGCTGTCTGGAGCAAGGGTGTCGGGAGTAATGGAAAGAAGGGGACAGACATGAGATATTACAGAAGGAGCCTTTGTAGGAGTTGATTTTTGTATAAAAAAATGCATTTTGAAATAATCACAAATTTACAAAGAAAAAGTGCATTGCAGAGACCTCGTATAAACAAGGATGAGCTCTTACATAACCATGATACAGTCTCCAAAATCAAAAAATTAACATTGATAAGTTATTAACATCCACTGTTTAGACTGTATTCTGGTGTTGCCAGTTGTCTTTTGTAGTGAAAGGATCCAGTCAGGATTGTGTGTTGTGCTTAGTTGTGTGTCTTTGGTCTCTTTCAGTCTGGGCCAGTTTCTGAGTCTTTTCTAGATTTCATGACTTTATGCCACTTCTGAAAATTAAAGGCCAGTTATTTTGTAGAAAGTCCCTCTGTTAGAGTTTCTTTATGTTTCCTCATGATTAGATTCAGGTGATGCACCTTTGGTGGGACTATCCTGGTCTTGTCAACCCTATCGTTGGGTTTTATGCCACTGTCTTTCACTGGAATGGAAGGATAATGTACCAGCAAGATAAAATGGCAGGATTTTACTCCCAGCTCTGTTTTACACGTTCTTCCCATCATATCCCATCAGGTGGCACACGATTTCCGTTTGTGTTATTGCTGTTCACTTGGATCACTTGGTTCAGGTGCTGTCTGCAAGGTTTCTACATGGTAAAGTTTCTTTTCCTTTTGCAATTAGATGACACCTTGTGAAAAGGTACTTTGAAACTATGTAAACATCCCATTCTTCATCAGACTTCGTTTATTCACTTATTTATTTATATCTGCATGGTGTCATTGTTATTTTATGCAGTGGGTTACACACAGCCCGTTACTGTCCTTATTTTTGATGTTCAGACTGTTCCTGATTAAGCCAGTGGTAGCCCCGTTCACGCTGGTTTCTGTGTCCTTTCTGCCACATCTCCATCATTCTCTCAGTCCTTCCTTGCTTTTTTGCTTTTTTGGCCCATTTTATACTTTTCCTGACCCAGTCCTGGAATCAGCCATTTCTTCAAGGAGTGCCCCCCTCCCTGCAGACGCTCTCCTCTCTCTGATTGCAGTCTAACTCCACATTTGGGCTCAATCCCCCCTCACCCCCATGGATGCCCTCCTTACCCCTGCGGGGACTGACTCCCATGCTGGACTGTCCTCACCATGCTTGAGTTCTGGCATCCTGCACTAGACCACACACACACAGATGACCTCCTGTCTGTGCTTGACTCTCCACATCAGGTATCAGAGCAACCCTTGGGCTTGATACCCCACAGCCACCATAGCTGTGCACCCCTACCCCCACTAGGAAGTCCTACTTTGCTGTGCCATATGTAATGACTTTAGGACTAAATTGCTAAGGGAGAGGAAGGGGAGGATTGATATTTGAGTAGACGTAAAGTATGTGGGAAGTTGGCAAAAACTTCACGTTATGACCTTGACTGTCATGGATAATGGTGAGCAATTAAGAGAAACGGAGAGGTCAAGAATAGGCTTGGAGAAGTGCGTTACCTTGGTTACATGAGTTTTAAGTACCAGAACTACTTTTAATTGGAGACATTCTCTGTATAGGTGGCAATGATGGTCTGGGGGTGTGGGAGACCTCTCCATAGAAGTGGCAACTGAGGGGGTCAGCGTGGACACTGTTGTCCAGGGAGGGAATGGATATAGTGACTTAAGTCCAGTTTAAAGTGCAGTTTGCTAGGAACTTGGAGGAATAGCACCCTCATTAAGAAGATGAGCAGCACATCCTAATATAGGAGACAGAGAATTGTGTAGAGAACCAAGACAGTGCGGAGTCATGGATGCCAAAGGGAAGAATCCTGGAGTCTTAGAATTTCCAAATTAGAAGAGCTCTTAGGCTAGCTATAAATCCAGCCCACTATGGGCATGGCTACTGAAACTAAGGCCCACAGAAGTTACATGGCTTTTTTAGTATCACATAAAGTAGTTAGTAACCGAGCTGGGAGTAGAATCCTGCCCTTTTGTATTTCTGTTCCATTTTCCTTCCCTTCCAAGTGGGAGATGATGGGATAAAACCTGAAGATGGGTTTGGAAAGACCAGGCATAATGAGACCTAATGGTGACAGATGGGTGCTGGTGACTTTAAATGAGCAATGAGGAGGAGAAACTTGGGGAGTGTGGGCATAGTGCTTACTCTTGGGAGGCATCTGTTTTGGTGACAAAGAGGGAGGGGTAGAGGGAAGAGATGGAAACTCAAAGAAACAGCAGGATTTTTGTTTGACAGGTGAACTAGGAAGAGAGCAATGGACTTGTGCTGAGATTGAACATGTAAGAGGGAGACAAGAGAATTGATGGGGGACAGTGTCCTGGGAAGGTGAGGGTAGAAATGGCACTGATATCAGGCTCAGAGTCAAATATTTAACTGCCAGATTGACGCAATATGTTTTGGCACTTGTTGGCAACTGGTGTCACCATTTTACAGATGTGGAAACTGAGGCTGAGATGGTGTATGTAATTTGCCTAAGGCCACACAGCTAAGGCAAATGAAGAAACAAATACGTGATGTGGAGAAGAAGAAAGTTGAATATCTTAGGAAAAAAAGGGCAGCCAGATGAACTTTTAACAACAAATCATGTTATATGGCTGATATTTTAAAGCCCTCTGGTGGCTTCTCATTGTAAGCAGCTTAAAGCAAAATAATTCAGGGTCTGTAAGGCCCTCATTTGTCAGGCCCCTGACTACCATGTTTAGTATCTGTTTCCTTCTGGCTCATTCCCCATGCTGACCTTTCTGTGGCTCCTATGAACCAAGCCCCCTACCTTTTGGGGGCTTCTGTACTTACTGGTCCCTCTGCCACGAAGGCTCTGCCTCCAGATTTTTGTTTCCTGCATCCAGTCTTGTCATTCAGGATTGCTCCATTGTCCCCCTCTCAGGCCTTCTCTGACTATCTTATTTAAAATGGCTAACCCCTGTCTTCTAACACTGTGGTCCCCAACCCCCAGGCCGAGGACCGGTACTGGTCTGTGGCCTGTTGGGAACTGGGCTGCACAGCAGGAGGTGAGTGGCCAGTGACCAAGTGAACCTTCATCTGTATTTACAGCTGCTCCTCATGGCTTGCATAACCTCCCGAGCTCTGCCCCCCCAATCTGTGGAAATTTGTCTTCCATGAAACTGGTCCCTGCTGCCAAAAAAGTTGGGGACCGCTGTTATCACCTTCTTTTGTTGTATTCATAGCACATACCTGTCAGAATGATCTGTCTTTGCTTCATTTGCTGTAATTAGAATGTAGACCTCCTGAGAGCAAGGGCCTCATTTGGCCTCTTACCATTACATTTCCCATCCCTGAGACAGTGCCAGGTACATTGTTGATGTTCAGTAAATAGTGAATGTGTGAATGAATTGGTTAGCAAGAGGGACTGGGGGTGGGTATGTATCTGATATGGCTAGATACATATTGGTGATTATGTAGTATCAATAAAATTATTGTTAAGTAACAGTTGAGTTCTGCCTTGTTTAACAAAAAAATTATTGTGACCTCTAGCAGCATATTTTTAGGGGTTTCACAAAATAATAATCAACAAAGCCTGTTCTTGCTTTTTCTCATCTCAACATAATAGTTGATCCTGATGTATTCCAAGCTAATTGGTGACATATTCTGAGTCTTTATTATGAGGTTACTTATTTATTTTTAATTTACAAATGGTAAAATTCACTCTTTTCTGTGTGCAGTTCTACATGTTTTGCCAAATGTGTAGTAATGTAACCACCACCCATTCAAAATACAGAATAGTTCTATCATCCACCAAAATTCCCTGTGTGGACCTTTCTTGGTCAACCCCTCCTTTTACTCCCAAACTCTAGTGACCACTATATGTGCCATATGCCTATAATTTTGTGTTTTCTAGATTGCCATATGAATGGAATAGTACTTTATGTAGCCTTTTGATTCTGGCTTCTTTAATTTAGCATAATGCACTTGAGATTTATCCATACCATTGCATGCATCAGTAGTTTCTTTTTATTGCAGAGTAGTATTCCATTTATGACTATACCACATTTTGTTCATCCGTTTATCTGTTGGTGGACATTTGGGTTGTTTCCAGTTTTGACTACAAATAAAGCCACTGTAAGTATTTACATACAAATTTCTGCATGGATATATGCTTTATTTTTTCTTCAGTAAAAACCTATGAGTGGCATGGTTAGATCTTATAATAGGGGTAGGTTTAATTTTTAAGAAACTGTCAAATTGTTTTCCAAAGTGGTTGCACCATTTTACATTCTCCTCAGCAGCGCGTGAGTATTCTGGTACATTACATCCTTGACAACACTTGATAGTTAATCTTTTTAATTTTAGACATTATGATAGGTGTGTAGTGATATCTCATTGTGATTTAAATTGGCATTTCCTAATGCCTAAATGATGCTAAACATCTTATGTGCTTATTTGCCATTTATATGCTGCCTTTTCATGCCTATTAACTCTTCTCATTTTTATTGGGGTGTTTATGTTCTTTTTGAGTTCTCATATCAGTGTATTTTGATGTACGCTCTTTGATAGAAGACCTAGAACCAAGAGAGAAATAGCTATTTAGAATTCTGTATTGAAAGAAGAAAAAAATAATAGGCAGTTTTCAAATTATTTAGTAACCACAGTGTTCTTAATTTGGGTGAACAAACCAAATGAACATGAAACTGATCAACTATCCCCACTGTGTTCCCATCTACTTGGGGAAGATGACTCGCATCAGTGTATACAGCCAGTTTTGTTCTCTAATTGAGTGTTTGGTTGTTTGATACAGATAAGAATTGTTAGCAAAGATTAGAAAAGGAAGAGTTCTATGTGAGCTAGAACAGTCAGGGAGAGCTTCGTATAAGAGGTGAAGATTTTGGTAGATGTGAAGACTGGTGGTATTTGGAGGGCATAGGTTGGAGGGTACTAAAGGAAGAAGTCAAGGTGTATAGACAGGACAAACAAAACCTGCTTGGAGGAGTATAATGATAGTTGAGGAAAACTAGATTATAGGAATCTGTGAATGTTGAAATGAAATCTGGGTCACTTTTAGCATAGCCCTATTAAACTTTTTTTTTTTTTTAACCTAAGAGTGACATAAAAGGGTAGAAAGGTAAGTCTGGTAAGGGAGATAGGAAATAGCAGCTGAGAGAAAAACATAGTCGAGATGCTGTCATATTGGTATTGAATAATTCAGGCAGGATAGGGCCTGGTGGGCAAGGGTTAGATATCAGAGACAATTTGTAGGAAGAAAGAATCAGATGCCAGGCTATCTGACCCAAAACTTGTTCTTTTTCTACTGTACCACTAAGCCATGTGTGTTAACAGCAGGAGTATAGGAAAGAAAAACACAGAGGCTTATAGGAGCAAGGAGAAACTTTAAGCAGGATTATAACTCTGTTATAAGAGAAAAGTAGCTAATAGTTTTGTTTGGATGAAGGTAAAACCTGATAATTTCTATACCAAAATAGAATGCTTTTTATTAGGCTACAGAAAAAAATACCCCCAGGAAATGTAAACAGGAAGAGCCAACTACTGGTTTGGCAGAGTTGGAAAGCAAACTGGTGAAAGATTATGTAAATGATTAGAAATAGTGACATATGGAATTCTGGTATGCATACAAGATCTCGGCTTATTTGGAATTCTATTAATTGTGTCCTCAAGTAACTGATGTTTGAATTCACAGTACTTTTTCCAAAAGTGGAAATGAGCTTATTTTCCTCCATCACATGGTAGAGTTTGTGTTTACTTAATGTTTTCTTTTCTGATATATTTGAGATTCTGGGCACAAAAGTTGGGAGTGTAGAGGTGGAATAGGAGCAGACATTCTTCAGTTTATGCCAGTTTGAATTCTCACTATTTTTTTTTGAAAAGGAAATTATATTCTGAGAGGCTTTTGTTCTTGGAAACTTTGAAGTATGACTGAAGAATTTATTGTCATATGATACAAAATATTTCTTTCTCCATTTCTCTGTCATTTTCATACCTAATCTAGGTAAGTGTATATAGTTTTTCCTTTAAGACTTCTGGAATCATTTTGGGCTTTCTATATGTGGTAGAAATATGATAATTTCATTGACATATACCCTATATTTTGGACTTGGTTGCTATGATTCAGATGAAAATAGCACTTTTTCCCCCACTCCTAAGTACTGTTTTTTAGGGAACTGAAGACATTGACAGGTGCCTAAAGTAGGGAAGGAGGAGTTACAAACAGCAACCTTTAATTGTGAAAATCTAAAGCTGATAGCCCCTATATTTATACAACTTAAGAAACATTCAGTTCCATGGGTGGTTCTTACATGTCTATTAGGAGGTATCCCCTATTTTCAAGCTTATGTTCATTTAAAAAGCAAAAGATTTTTACGAAAGAGTGTAATTTTGTGAACTGTGCATTTTTTGAAGGTTAAATTTGTTGCCACTACCTGAGAATGGAAGAAGTAAAGAATAGAAGTCTAACTGCGAACATGGCCTTGCCTCTGTGATTTCATAACACTGATGAAATATGCTTTTTAAAAAAATTAAATGCTTGCCAGTTTTACTCTAGAAGGAATAAGCAAATCTAGTATTCTGAGGGTTTTAAGGAAAGTAGACATAAAACAAGTTTTTTAAAAAAAATGGGAAAATGACTAGATTTCCATGGCTGTCAGAGTCAGTATACAGTCTCTTCCAGATACAACTGATGTGAAGCGTGCTAACCCTGAGCTATTTCAAGACTGTATATCAAGGGAGAATGATAACATATTCTCATCCTATTCTTAGTGTTTTGTGATGCTTTTGAAGTTCCAGTTGCTGGTCTTTAAAAGGGGGTGCCCTTCCCTGGGCTTTGTCCAAGAGATGAAAGAAAGACTATTTTAAGAAAGAAAAATGTAGAGATTTTTTAAAAAAAGAGATACACTGCTACCTATAAATAATGATTATATATGAAATGCCAATTCTATTTACTAAACTCCCTGGAATTGATAACAAACAACAATGCACATTAAAAGCATTAATCCAAAAAGAGTTCTGGAGGTGGATCGTGGTGATGGTTTCACAACAGTGTGAAGGTACGTAATGCTGCTTAAAAATGGTTAAAATGATAAACCTTATGTATGTTGTACCACAATGAAAAGATAATTTAATCCTAAAAATACAGGTACCTTACATTGATGAAATTTGGCACACAATAGAAGACTCCAGGGTATACTGAAAGTCTGGTGTGTAAGCCCCTCTAAGCTGGGACTAAGCTGGGACTTAGCTTTGACTTTTCTGCGCTGACTAATAAGTACAATGTCATATACGTGCTCTGTCCATTACTGATTTTCATTCAACAAGCATTTATTAAGCACTTGATTCTATCAAAGCATAGTCTTGGGTGTGCGGTCAGAGAGGAATGAGAAATTCCTTATCCTTCAGGAACACCCAATCTAGACACATTCGAGATCCCATTACAGAGTAGATTGTAGTAGGTGTTATTCTGGAGATACCAAATAATGTTTTGAGAACAGGAGGAAATGCTTAGAAATTAAATATTAATTTCATTAATCAAATTATATAGTGGTTCTAAGTGAATTCAATGTGATTAGTCAGGACTCTTGTTTTGCAAACAGCACAGGAACCCATCTCATACCAGCTTAAACAAAATGGAATCTCTTGGGTAACAAAATGGGAGAAGTTCAAGGGGGTAAACCTCAGGCTTGGCTAGATCCCAGGTTTCAAATGGTGTTGTCATAAATTTCTTTGTGTCTCCATCTACTGGAGCTTTTCTCTTTTCATTCAGCTTTATTGTCAGGGGCTAGCATCACTCAGAGCTTATATTTTCATTAGTTATTGATCTTGGTAAGAGGAATAGCTTCTCTCAATAGATTCTGATTGACCTGGCTTGGCTCACATGTCCAGCCCTGAGTTAGAGGCAGTGCTGTGTGCACACGTGTGTATACACGTGTTTGTGCATGTGAGCGGTGAGTGCTTGGCCTCACCCAGCCCATGGACTAAGAATACAGGAAGATGCTTCTCCAAAGAGTCTGGGCAAACAAAAACTGTACTCTGTGTCAGTAGTTTCAAAAACTGATCAGACTGTCGGTTATTAATTACTCTTTATTTAAATAGAAAGGTTAAACCACATTGCTTTATTCTGTGAGCATCATCATTATTAAAACTTAACTGTTATTGAAGTGAACTATCTAGTAGTATCGCATTCTTCTAGAGAACAGGAAATGAGTGATTGGAAAGGGCAAAAGCAACATGTTTTTTAGAGTGAGAGAAGATCTGGTAGTTTCTTTTGTGAGTACATTTACAAATGCTTTAATAGTGAAAAAAGTAATAACCAGAATGTTTTTCCAAAAGCAGTGTACTGCAGATTTCCCCTAAATCTCTGATATATAAAGAATGTTGCCATTAATATAATTCTAAAAGGCTCAGTAAATTGGCCCTGTGAATAAATGTGGCTCTAAACCATCGGTTCATTTTTGTTGTCTACCTAGGAGCACCTAAGTGTCATATCATGTTTGGCCTCTCATTGAAGGCCTGTGCTGTTCTTGATACAAATAATCTTTTTGTGTTTGAGAGGATTACTAACAAAATGAATTTATACCTGCTCACTGGTACAATGTACATACTTACAGGTGTAACTTTACCGATAGCTTCAAAAGATTCGTGGACCATGTCTTCCACCAACCATTTCATGAACCCATGGACTCCAGATTAAGAGAACCATGCCTCTTGGTGGTTGTTCAAATATAACTCCATAGTAGGAAAAGGACTGTAGTGATTGACTACCAATAGAACATTTACAGTTGAAAATGCAATTTGAATTGTTTGTTCATTAGCAGTGCTAAGTTATATATTTGTTCACATCATCTTACAACATGCGGTAAATATTTATGTAAGATGGTTAGCTGGGCAAAAGAATCCCATGAAATAGGAAATGCTAAGTGACCCATATAAACAAGCTAGAGGTATATTTAAAAAAGATGAGGGTTAACAAGCTTGCAGATGTTGACAGGTAAAGAGATAGCATCATCTATCTAGGGAGGATATGATCAGGGGTCAGAATAATCTTGGTGAATTGGAGAAAATATAAGAAATGAATATGTAGGAGAATGGTAGGCCAACTTTGGGGTCATACTTCCACTTGCTCATTGCATGACCTTGGGCATACGACCTCTTTAACAATGGGTTTCCCCATCTGTAAAATAGTGACAATAATAGTCCTTACCTCCTATGCCCATTGGGAAATTTATCTGAGCTAATCCGTTAAAGTGCTGGCATATACAGTGTACCGTAAAATATTTTAGTTGTTATTATTAGTACTGATTGTTACTAGTTCCAATTAGAATTGAAATAGAGGAATAGGAACAAATAGGAACTGCAGTGAGTGAATATTTACTCATATGAGAGTATGAGCTAAGAGATTCCATCTTGAAAAGAATTAACAATTTAATAAATTCAACCACAAAACTAACATTATTTTAGAGAGAGGAAATCCTTTCAGTTCTTTCTGCCCTTATGAGAGCCTTAATTGAGAACTCCATTCTTTTCTGAATTCCAAAAATAGAGATTATTATGAAAATAGCTTAGATTAGTGATTTCTCAACTCTTTTTTAGATCAATACAAATGAAGATTAATATTCATGAATATCACATACTCCCCGGCAGATTGGATTTAAAAGTGTTGTGTCAGAATGCATGTGTAGGCAGTAAAGCAAATAGCACTATAAGCTTTTTGTTTTTGTGATATTCATAAAAATCAATACTCAGCATAAAAATATGACTCAGTAAGAATTGCTTATTATGGGTGCTAACGTAGATGAGATAGGCTGCACGGTGATGTATAGTGATGGTTTTAATCTCTACCTCTTCTCACGCTTGTGAAAACCATCAGAATGCAAACGAGAGAGTGACTTTACTATAGGAAGAATCCAGAACCCATTCTGTTTCTACTTGAAAAGTAAATAACCCACAAACATCAATATTATTGTTATTACTAATACAGTTCACAACTGATCATGCCTTATTGTATAATACTCTGATTATAAGGACCTTTGGTTTAGAGGAAAGCCCGAGAAGTTGGTAAAAATGTAAAAAAAAAAAAAAAAAGAAAAATCCCTGCCTCTTCCCCACAGTTAGAAATCACTAAATATATAATGCTATTCAAATATAAGCACTGTTAAGCAAATGGCAGCAAAATACGTAAGTGGTATCTTCTCTAGACAACAGAAGAAAACACAAAAAGAAACCCTCTTAGGGATTTAGATTATTAGGCTGTGAAAAATCTGCTGACTTTATATTATTGTTAATATTGGGCTAGAATTGTTTATAGAAGGCCGATGAAAGCTTTTTCTCTGTGAGTTTTTAAAGGTAAGAATAAATTTCATGTTTGAGATGCTTTTGATGTGCCTATAACCAGAATAGAAGTGTTTTAGATTATAACTTTATCTCAGATTGAGTAATTCTGTTGTAATAAGTCAGCATATGTTGCCGTCTAGTCTAAAAACTGCATGAAGATAAAAACATATTATGTAAAACCATCTATAGTATCAACTCTTTACAATTCCACTATGCTTAAGATATAATGCCAACACCATACACTAGATAATTTCCAGATGGTTTAAAGAAAAGAACACTTATTTGAACACATATCTGACTCCTGGACAGTATAAGAATAGAGCAATGGAAGAAAACACACACATTAAACATTTTGATTATATAAAAATTTAAAATGCCTATATGCCAAACGAAGTTAAGACAAAAGATGGGAATGGTGAATAGGTTAATATCTATTAAGAGCTAATACAAGTTGATTAGAAGACCATGAAGACTACTGAGAGAGGAGGAAAAAAACAAGCCAAGGACACGAACAAGATAGCTCATAGAATAGCAAATACATACGGAGGGTCTGTCTAACTTCTGAACTGTTTAGTCATGCTAGTAAATAGAGAAATAGAAATGAAAACAATTATACGCCATTTTTAATCGATCAGATTTTCAGGAAGAGCAAATGGCCGGTAGGGAGCATTGAGATCACCAGTCTTGGATGTTAGTGGCAGGTAGAAAGAGATACAAGTAATTTGGCAGCTGGCACCATCAGAAGTAGTGCGATATGGTGATTGCAGCGCACGGACTCTCTGGTTGGATGGCCTGGTTTGAATCTCAGCTTTACCGCTTACTAGCTGTGTGTGATCTTGGGCAAGTTACTTAACTTTACTGTGCCTCAGTTTTCTCATCTGTAAAATGGGGATAATAATAGACTGCACCAAACAGAATTGTTCTAAGGGCTTATTGAGTTAGTATATGCAAAGTGCTTGTCACATAGTAAGCCTTACATAAGTATGTTTGCTTTATTGTTATTAATTATTATTGTCTTTATGTGTATCAAGAGGTCTAGTTTCTAGGACTGTGTCATCAGGAAATTATACATGTGGAAAAGATTTACATATAATGGTGCTCATTTTAGCATAATTAATATAATTTTAAATAACTTCTTTCCCCAATAAGTTGGAGATTAGCCAAATTTTGGTAAGCATATTTTTATTATTATCATGTACTAGAAGCAGCTATTTCTGTAAAGAAAATTTATGGGAAATCATTAAATTTTTTTTTCTACTTAACATTACAGTATGCAACTAACTTCATATACAGAATTTGTGCAGTTATATATGTGTATATTTCATTTTCAGTGGTGAGAAACGTATATTACATTCTTAGTGGAAGGAAATGCCTCAAAACAGTGGTGTTTATCTTGGAGTAATAGGATTAATGCTTTGTTTTGTTTTTTTTTTTTTTTTCGTTTCTTGTATTTACCAAATTTTCTACAATGATAATGTATTTCTAGAGCAAAAAAATTAAAAGAGCAGAGATTTGAGAGTATAATAAATCTCTCACATATAAGAACAAGATCATCTTTGCCTCCAGATGGCACTACCATTTTCACAGCAAGGTAGAGAATTCTGGGCTGAGGAGCATTTTGTTCATTTGTGGTCTAGGCTCGATGGATATGTTTGTCTTGCTTTCCAGACAAGCACTAGACAACCTGGTGGGGTTGCAGGGGGAGGGTCTCTTTACATGCCCCTCAAAATGCTGCTCTTTTTCTTACAGGTTTTTGCCTGCTTCTAGATACTTTAAGATTGTCGAACATTTGTTGTAAAGTCTATTAAAACTTCTCACGAGTAAATTAAATTCTTATGTTTATAATTATCTGAATAAGCATGCATGATGAATAAAACAGGTTTTTCATAGTATAGTTTATTTCCTGAGCTAACAGAGTAATTTTAAGAGCTATTAGGGCACAATGAAAATATTGCATAAAAAATCTATTATCCTCACAATGATTTCTCCTCCACATTAATTATTTTTCCTCTTGCTCCATCATTTTATCAGGGCTAAAATTTGACTCCTTCAGTTCTTGTGATCCTGTCAGAATGGTTCTTGCAGGTACTTAAATTATATAAGCAATCCTTTTTTTTTTCTTTTTTGTTACATTTTTTTAAGTTGCACTGTTCTCTCAAAGTGATCCTTTAGCTTAATGATATGAAGAAAAATTAACTGTGAATAATTAGGAAGAGTTTTATTTATTGGTATTAGGTGAATTATTGGAAATTTTGTGATCCTAATGGATTTTTTTTGTAGGTTAATCAGTTGAAAAATATTTTAAAGATGTGCATTAATGCATTTCACAAAGTATTTGTTTTAAAACAATTTTGTTAATAACCCTAACATTGTTAATAACATCACGGTTTGCAATTGGCCTGCTGACTGAATATTATTCATTGAGACTCTGGAAATAGTGACTTATCTAGATTTACACTTATAATTTAGCTGTTATTGCTAAGGAGGATTTTTATAGTAAAAACTAAATATTTCATAAGGCAAAATAAAGAAAAAATAATTTATGCATTTCTTTTCAGAAGCGCTCGTGTTTAACATCAGTATATATGACAAAATTATTTTCTCAAAGGCCTTAGTGCATTTAAACTTGACCTATTGGTAATAATTTTTGAGTATATTTTTCAAAAGTGGCATACAGTTCAGAATGGAATTATTTGAGATAATAACAAGCAAGGTAGGTTAGTTATCAACTGGGAAGCTGAATTAGATGAACTAAACAGAGGCCAAATCATCTAGACAGGGGTCAGGAATTTTCACATGATGGCTTATTTATCTCTCTTTGTTTTTAAATTAAATTGTTGACGGCAATAATACCATCCATATTTTCCCACCAGAGTTAACAAATGTGAATTTGTCATTTGGTTTGGATCATTCCTTAAATGAGAGACAGAATATTACAGGTGAAATTCAAGTCCTGTTTGGATCCCTTCCCCACCCCTTTCACTTCCACTCCATCTTTGCAGAGGCGGTCTAAGTCAAGAATGTCATATGTATTCTCTGCCCGTTTTTATCCTACATATATAGGTACGTGCATACATTTAAAAAATTTAACAGAAATGTAACCTTACCCTTGCAAAACATCTAACAATTTTTGAGCTCTGTGTGTGATACTTTTAGATCTAGTTCATTCTACCTCAATTGCTTGGTAGTATTTTATCGCTTATCTAGTTCTCTATTTATAGACATTTAGGTTGTTTCCAGTTTTATCGCTAATAAAAATAGTACTGCAAAGACCAATTTTGTGAATGCCTCTTTATACACCAGAGCAAAGGTTTCTCTAGGATATATAATTAGAAGTTGAATATCTGGGTAATGAAGAAATGTATATATCTTGAATTTTACAAATTTTGCATAATGCCCGCCAGTGTGCTTGTGCTGGTTTCCATTCTCAGCAGCATGTGTGAGGTTCTGATTTTCCACATCCTTGCTGACACTTTGAATTGTGAATGGGAAATGGTGTATCATTTGTTAATTTAAATCTGAATTTCCTCATTACTAGTGAGGTTGGGCATATTTTCATAGGTTTATCAGACTGAGTTTCCTCTTCTGTAAATTGCCACTCATATCCTGTATACCCATATTTCTTGTAACTTGTCTTCTGTTTATTGACTTGTAAAAGTTAGTAATCTGTGCATTAAACCTTTGGTTATGTGAGTTGAAAATATGCTCTCCCAGTCTATGGCTTGTCCTTTAACCTTGTTATAGTGTTCGCTTTCATACAGATGCTTTAAATTTTGATGCAGTCATAATTTCGGTTTTTCTTAAGGTCTGTGCTTCATATGCTTTGCCCAAGAAATCTTTTCCTACGTTAAGTTCATAAAGATGTTTTTCAGTAGATTCTTCCCGTAGTATTTCTATTTTTCTTTAACTCTCAAACCTTTTCATGTAGTAGTTGATAAAAGAATTTATTTTTCAGAAATGTGCTTGCTTTAGGAAATGATGCATTGCTACCACCACCATCCTCTAAAATCATCTTTACAAAGATAGGGATAATTTCCTATGATATGTTAGAGGTTAAGAACAGAAAACATTTGCACACTGTGACTTACCAAGAGTGATTACTACATAGCTATTTAGAAGCTTTCAATAAACACTAAATAAAATACAGAAGTTGGATTATGTTTATTATTAGGTTTTGAGGTTCAAATATTTGTGAAAATATTACGCCGGTGTGGGAAGGTAAAATAGAGGAAACTTCTAGTTTTGATGATCACAGTTATTCAGTGTAGATTTAGATTATCATCTTAAATTCTTTTTGGAAACATAAGGCCATGCAGACTGGAAAAGTTCAAATATTAATAATATATATTTCTGCTCTGTACTCTCAACACAGTTTATCACCTGAAATGTGACAGGGGTATACAGTAGTCCTTTTGGGATGATCCTTAAATAAGGCATATGTATATATGCACATATGTACATGTAAAGACAAAAATTATATACTTTTAGAAAATATAAGTAAAAGAATGTTCGAAAGCCTAGAAGGTGCTGGCAGTTGAGTTTTTGAGGATACAGTTGGTGTTGGCATTATAAGCCTCTCAGATGAACCTATTTTTTGTTCCTAATAAAGGAAGGAACTTTTTTTTAGTGTTTCTGTCTACTTCTCTCACTTCTGCCTCTCTTTTCAATGTAAATTACCGATAGACACTGCCTGCATTTTATTATTGAAAGGCTAAATCTGAATCCCCAAACTGTGAAGACTTAGCCAAAAATCTAGTTAGAATTCCAGCTTGATCTTTTTTTACTTCACTTATGTATTCTAACACAATTTCAGTCTTCTGAAATTTAACTAATTTGAACTACACTTTCAGGAATAAGTCAAGTCCCTGGGAAATAAGTGATTAAATATGAGGAATTCATTGCTTTCCTAACAGTAAGAATGGCCCAGCTCCACCCAGCGCTCCCCTGCAAAGAGGAGGGGAAGTTGGCCATTGGTGTCTGGGGGGGAGGGTGTGTGTGGCCAAGGTCAGCACCGCCTCCAGTGCTCACCGGGCACCAGCCTCAGTCGTGACTTGCTTTCCAGGCATTCGTGTCTGTGGTGACCCTAGGAGACAGGCGCGTTAGCTCTGCTTTGCTGATGAGGACACTGATGCTTTCCAGAGGTTCAATAGCGTGTCCAGGATCACAGGGTTAGGAAATGCTACAACTGGGGTCAAGCCCAGCTCTGACCAACTCTAAAACCCCTTTTCTTATCAATACTGTCTTCCTAGTTAAAATGAGCAGTGGTCAGCTTTATAATGTTATGACTTTGTGCCTTGGTGTCAGTAGATTTTCCTCTTCTTTCCTTGGGAAGAGGTGGGGTGGGAGAGGAAGAAGAGCCATGGGGTGCCTTTGTTTTGGTATGTGCCTGCAGAGGAAGCAAGGTGAAGGAACAGTGAATATTTATTCCAGCAAAGACTAAAGTTTGCTTGCTTAGTGGTTAATCTTAGAGCTTGCTCTGGATGTATATGCAGATGGTACCTTATGTAAGTTCTTGGGATGTGACACTGTCTGAAGACAACGTGAGTAGGATGACACTGTCCAGAAGGTTTGAGGATGGATCTCAACAGCATTGTGTTGAGTTAAAAAGAAAGAAAGAGCAGGTTGTAGAGTAATATATACTATGTGATGCCATTTATATAAAATTTTAAAACATAAAATATGTCCATTTATTGTTTATATATGTAGTATATAATGGAAGTATAAAAATACAGAGCAAAGATATCAGCCAAAATTTAATGGGTGCTTGCCCCTGGGGAAAGAGGGACAGGAGAGACAAAGGAGACAATTACTCTTGTCTGTAATATTTTAATTTTATATTTGAAAAAGATATGAAATGGATTTGGATTCCATAAAATGTTAATGTCTTTTAAATCCAGGTAGAAGGTATATGGGTGTTTTATTAGACGTTATATTCTTGCTTCTACTTTTATGTATTTGAATTTTTTCCTCCAAATAACAGCAACAACAAAATGTGGTTGTAGCCAGGAGGATTTGCTACTGATTGCTGTGCCCGCAAACAAAAATATTTTGGAATCTAGAACTAAATAGTTTTTTTGATTCTTTGGGCTATTGAAAAAAAGAAGCCACTGGATGCAGCCAGCTAAAACGACAGGCATTAAAAGCTCTTCTTGCCACAACTAAAAATGTATAGTTGAGACATAGCAAGAAACTGCAATTTAGGTCTCCCAAATTGTATAAGGTGACACTGAGTTGAGAGTTAGAATCCTACAGATTATCTGAGGTTTCCCCATCTGATTTGATTGGGTTTATTGCTTTGGGGGCTGTATGTGTTCTGTGTATCTGTGAACTCTGGCAGTGTCTGCAAAGCACACCTTTGTCACTACTCCTGGCTAAATGATGTGTGACACTATTGTGCTCTGTGGGCACATAAATTATAATAGTTCAATTAGTTTAGATAAGAAAGAAATCTGAATGGCCAGTCTACAAGTATTCAGTGCTTGGAGTGACCTTTTCTCCACTCACATTCTAAGATGTTTAAGTTAACTCACAGATAGGTAAGAAAAATAAATTCTTTGAGAGACTCTGCTTCTTTGAGTTATAGTGAAAGGTCCCCAGCCATGTACATAGGTCACAGGACACTAGCTTGTATTTTATTTCTGTATCTTAAACTTTGATTTAAGCTTCTGCAGTTAAACTAGGATGTAGTGTTAACAGTTCCCTGAATTAAGTCTCTCTAAATTTGAAGCCCATAAACTGCTGTTACTGCTCAATTAAATGGGAATATGCTGTAAACTAAGAATTCGGGAGAATCTGGATTTATCTTTTGGAGGATAGTTTGGAGCCTTCTCTGTCCGTTGTCTCATTTTAAGAATGCGCTTGTGTTCAAAACTTTATTGTTAAATAACTTGTCTTAAGCACCGTTTCATTTATTGAAAGCAGCCTGACTTGACTTGGAATGGTATGGGTAAGAAGCAGCGAGCTGGTTTGAGATGAGGTTAGTTCAGAGAGCATTTGATTATAACTTACATTTCATAACAGTGACAAATTTACATATATATAAGGTCATTAGCATATTTTCTAAAACTTTTGACATGGTTTTTGGATTTGACAATTCAAAAATTGGAAAATAAACTATGTTGTTCTTTAAAGGGTTTTCTTTTATGTTAAAATGAGGTAGCTCTTTAAAGATACCTGATTTTTTATGTGACTTGTATTTAATGGTCTTTATAGAAAACATGTATAATGGTAATCATTGGGATTTGTGTCATTTAAAAAAATAGTTTAAAGGACTTAGACATGATGTCTTTTAGACTCATAACATCCTCATGTGATTATGGGGAAGTTTTCAAACTCTATTATGTGTAGGGGTATTTTTAATAAAGAGAAATAAAATATATTTCCTTAAAGTCCTAAGAAAAATTACTGGTTAAAAACAGGATTTAGGATTAAGTTAGTGAATTATCTTCCTTGGAACATTTTACTATGAGCTTATTTAAGATTTGATGGTTAAAAGGGCTTTAATATTTTCACATGAATTTTTGATATAAATATATTTCAGTTTTAACAATATATTTTCAATTGTTACCATTTTATTACATAATATACTCAATTTTCAAATTCTAACATAACCTAGAAATTGACTTCTTAATAATTAGGGATAACTTTTTAGTTAACTAATTCTTTGGAACATAAAAACATTTATGATATGCTTACTATCACCTGAGAACAGGTCCATCGGAAATGATTGAAGTTCAACTTTAAAAGTTTTGACAAAGACAAAATTGTGGCAAGACAGATAACCTAAGTCTAGTGAACAAAGACTTGGGAATATGTGGCCATCCCTGAAGATGGCACCTCATGGGTTCTGAATAGTTCATGGCTCAATTTGATAAGGAGAGACACTAAGAATTTTTCTGGGGAAAGAAGAGAAAATATAAGTGGCTAATAAACATATAAGATTTTATGTCACTTAACATCGAAGAAATATAAATTAAGACAAAAATCTATTCCTTTTCATATTGACAACATTTTAAAAATATACAGTTTTGTTTTTTTAAATGAGAATGCACATATGCTTCTAATGACAGTATAAACTGGGCTATCCTTTCTGGAAAACAGTTTGACAGTTTGTTAAGAGCCTTGTTTCTTTACCCTTTGACCCAGTATCCCCATTTCTAGGAAACTATCCTAAGGGGATAATGAAAAATGTAAACAAACATTTCTAAAGATTCATTGCAATGGTAGAAAGACCTAGAAAATAACAACTAATAGAATTATATAATTCTGTTTTATACTTTGTTGAGTATATTGCTATTATTTACCACTATATAGCTCTTTTAAATATTTTCTAATAACCTTAAAGACATAGAAAAATGCTGTTTCTTATAATGCTGAGTGCAAAAAGCAGGGCATAGACCAAAATATACAGTATAATCTCAACACTTTTCATATATACATATATGCAACAATATACATTCTAAGATGTATTTATTAATGAATTAGATGAAATACACTAAATGTTAATTTATTTCTCTAGGTGGTGATATTATGACTGATTTCATTTTTCTCATTTATTTTCTATGTTTTCTACAGTCAAATATATTGTTTTTATAAATAGTTAAAGTAGTTGCCTATTGATAAGCATAGATGCCTGCTGATAAACAAAAAATGCTATTTAGCATTTTTTTGAAAGAACATATTCTTTTTTGAATTGTAAACTTTTTATGGATGACTTGATTATTTCAATGAGGTTAAATCGCTGAGTTTGATGCTGTGGAGTGTAAAGAAACATAGCATGATATCTGCCTTCCAGGAGTATAAAACTTGGTGGGGGAGGCAAGAACAAACTCAGCTGAAAAATCCTACAAATAAGATCTCTGCATTTTTAGTACCTACCTCTATGGTTACAGTAAAATAGAGACTGGAAATCTAGCTTATGTTCTTCTATTTGTTTTTTATCAGTTATCTCATAAATGGCCCTGATTAATAGAAGTAGTCATTTTGATCCTTTAATTCACTGAGGCCTGGTTTTGACCCATCTGTGACATGTGACATACTCTTCCTACCCTTTCCTATGTTTAGATTAAAACTTGAAACACATTTACTTAGAGGTAGTGAGTCCCTGCTGGTTCAAATGTGACAGCTAATAAAGAACCTTTTTATTTTTTAGCTAAAGATATTAATTTGGCCACATGTTGGGTTGCCTCCTGTTTCAGCACAATAGCAGGAGGGAGGATGGTGGGAAGGAGGACTCTTCTAAGGGTGTGGTGGTTTTTTGTTTGTTTTTGACGTGCTCTGCAAATCTAACCTAAAAACTGTTGCTTTTTAACTTCCAGGAAGGTTTTACTTCAGGGCATGTCAACAGGTTATTGGGATTCTCTTTACATTAACTTGCTGATACATATTATTGAAAGAAAATACCCCACTAGGGTTAAAATTCAAGATTGAACACCTTTCCAGTAGTAAATAGTATTGGCACAAGGATATTGATATTTTATGGAAAGAAGTGTGGCATTTTATAGTACTACAGTATGACTAAAATAGTTAAAAGAGCTAACTAATGTAAAAATGGGATGGTGAACTAATTTCTTTAGAAGGATGAATTCCTAATGAAGTGGGACCTCTGATAGATTTGAATGATTTACATTCATTTAGATTCATTATGTGCATATGCTTGCAAATCATATTCTAGAACGATGAAAAAAGCTATTTGGCATACTTGGAAGTCTAGTGAAATCCTGTCAGTAGTAATTTATGCAGACTTTAACACTGTTTTATTTGAAGAATAAGCTGTTTAATGAATGGATCAATAAAATTTCACAAAAGTAAACTATTCAATCAAAACTAGTTATATGTTTGAGAGACATGATAAAATCATTTTAATATGGGAAACGACATGAAAAGGGATACGTTTTTATGACCTTTAAGCCTTATGGCCATAGACTCTGATTTTAAGACTTTCTCTAGTTGAATAAAATATAATCAAGCGAACTCTACATGTCACAGGGTTTTTTTGTTGTTGTTACTGGACCATATATCTCCTATATTATAGATGCCATCTTCCTAACAAACATCTGTGACTTTGAGTACTGTATAGTGGCTGGAATTGAAATTGCACTGCTTGGATTTGAATCTGGCTCTGGACAATCATTAATATTGTGACCTTGGAAAATTTTGAAATTTCTATAAGCCTCAGTTTCTCCATTTGTAATCATCTACTTAATTTATTGGGTAGTTGTGAAGATTAAATGAATAATACCTACAGAGTCCTTAGCACAATGCCTTGCACTTATGTAAATGTTCACTCTTTATAAACGGTTGTCATTATTTAAGATTTTTATTTTTAATTACTTGCGATTACATTTTCTTAGACTAAACCATGTAAGTCCAATAATTATGCAACTTAAATTCACATCTCCCTGAAACTGTCAACTGTCAGATTTCAACTCTGAGATCTGTACCTATTTTCTGTTTTTCAGACTATACATTCTGATGGTCGAGAAACTGAAAAAGTTATTTTGTATAGCAATGTATTGTTTTATTTAAACATTCTTAAGAATTTAGTATTTGAAAAATTCTAAGTGTAAATGTTTAGGGTCCTATCAATCACGATCCTTAGTTAAACCTTTTGATGGCTTCCCATTGCTGTTAGGATAAAAAGTCCAGACTCTTTAATGTGGCCTGCAAGACCCTCGTCTGGCCCTGACTAGCTCTCTTATCTTTCATAACTCAGCTCTAGCTGTGCTGAATTTCTCCAAGTTTTCCAACAGTGTGTGTGTGTGTGTGTGTGTGTGTGTCTCACACACACACACACTCTCATCTCAGGCAATTGTCTTTCCGTACCTCCTGACCACGACAATGCCTGTGTCCACATCTGTGTCCTGTGAGTACTCCAGGGCTCAGCTTAAACATTGCTCCATCAAGAGGGCATTCTGAACTCTGGGACTTTAAATTCCCTTTTTGTATATTCTTACCACTCTTCATACTTCTCTATCAAAATAGGTGGATTATTAGTATCATGATTCCTATCACTGTTTTACTATTTTTTAATTACTTAACTGTCCTCTGTTCTAGAATGTGTGCCCTGTGTGGACAGTGCTGCGTCTCTTGTTCACTCTTATCTTCTTACTGAGGTCAGCATTCCATTCAAAACTTGGGAAGCCTCTGAGTTGGAGAATAGTGGCCAGGCCAGCAAGAGCCGCTGTAGGGGACTCAGAGGCTGTTTGACACACAGGTGCCCTGTGCCTGCCCTTTGCATATGAAGCAGGTACTTCCCTTCAGAGACCTTCTCTAACTTCCCATGAGACCTGGCATCTGTAAAGTGCTTTGAAATTCCAAAGGTGTCTCAAATTTTTATCAGTACAAAGCATTCAAACATGGCTGGAAATAGGCCAGTTCCTCTTAGTGTAGGTAAAACTGCACTACAGAACTATAGAACTAGCCAGTATTTTGTTGCAGTGGAATTTTGTTGAACTTGGTAACTTCCAAAGGTGAAATCCCTTACTGGGGAGAAGTGAAGTCTTTGTGCCTTTGCTACCAGCATGTATGTAACTGAGGTTATGTGGTTCTGGTGGTGGACAGGTACATCTTGAACCTACTCTTCCTTTCCTAGACCCAGCGTGGGAATATGTGAGAAAGAAATGTGTGTTTGTGCTGCATGTGTGTATAATTGGAGAAAGATTGCAAGATATTTTCACCCTTGAGAGTTGGAGAGAGAAGAGCAATGGCTGTATCTGATGTTCTTTGTATAGCATATGGTGAGAATAGTGTATCTTTCTGTACAAAGACATATAACATGTCAAATTGTCATTGTTGTGATCTGTTATTTCCATCTACTGGGTTTTCTTTAAGCAAAATAAGTCTATTTTGGATTTTTTGGATGTTATATGAGCAGGAGACAATTTTGAAAACCCTACTGTCTTATTAGAAATTAATCCTCAGTGATATAAAAAATTTGAAACTTAACAGTTCAATAACTTTGTATGCTGACATAATTTGCTAAACACTCAATACATGAGTTTCAAACCATCTGATTCCCCACATGCATTTAAGTTTATAAGCTTAGAAGATTCTGCTAAATATATGCTTTTATTTCTGGTTATTTTAAGTCATTTAAATTTGATTATAATTTTTTCCTTCAGGTAACATTCTCAGAAGCAAATATTACAAATAAATTGTGAATGTAAATGAAAAACATTACATAGACTTTCATTATTGCTGAAAGTATGCCCCTAAGTACATTTCCTCCTTCTTTATTATGTTTTCTTGTGCTTTGATATTATATTTTAAAATCATTTTATCATTTTCCTTACAAAAAATTCATCAAGTTCCATGTATATTAGTTCGAATTTGAATTTCTAGATGAGATGGTAGATCGTAAGTGTTAAAAAAACGACTGCTTGAAATTAACAGAGCATTACACTAGCATTATACTTACGTTTATGGTAGGAGACCTGAAATATTTTGTTTGCATTTTTTGTACACAGATACTTGTCCCTCTTCTATCCTCCCTCCAGAACAGACAAACAATACAACAACAAAGGTTCTGGGAACCTTAGAATAGTCTTTGGCCAATAAAAAAAATTTTTGATGATTAAATGTTAGTGCATCTCATTTAATTAATATGTTCTTATTCCTCTTTTGTAAACTTAAATTCCATGTGTCATAGTTAAAGTTGATTCAGAAGAACCTTGCTTTTAAATGAATCCTATTAAACAAAAATATTATCTCATAAATAATGAGTTAATAATTTCAGTTTTGAAATATACATTTTTATAAACTAGAGTTTCCAATTATTTTATGCATGGGTCCCAGGCTTTAAGCCTGATCTGTGAAATGAAATGAAGACCAGTTGGACATACTTTTTATTTGGAACTATTTTAAAAATATATCAGACGTGGATTTTTGAAATCAGATAGATATATCTGAGTTCAAAATCTGACTCAGCTCTCTATGCCTGGGTAAAATGTGTAACTTCTCTCTCTTTGGATTCCCCATCCAAGAAATGGGATAATACCTATCAAAAGGGGTAGACAAATAAATGTGGAAAGTTTGAAGTGGAGTGTGAAACTTTATATATTTAACAAATTATTACCCCCTTCTCTAGGTAAACAATTCCCCTGGTAGGTTTAGGATAGAAATTACATAAATGAGAATCCAAAATGTCTGGTGTATTACTTCAGAGAACATACTTCCACTTAAAACATAAAGATAAGCTAATTAGCAGAGGAAGTAGAAAAAAGTGCTCATAATTTTTAGAATCTTGTCTACACTGGTATTTATTTTCCTCTCTATATTATTTATAACATTTAAATTTGCAAATTACTGTGATTAAATCTAGTACAGTAAAAAGTTTGTCTTAATTTTAAGACCTCATTTTTCTTTTTTTCTTATAACTTTGGGTACCAGTGGTCTCATTTTTCAATCAACATCTGGCTCTGCATAAAAATATATTTTCTGAAGCAGGAGAGCAATTTAGAAAGAGGAGTTAGAAATAAAGTTGAGTAATATGTAGAAAAGGCAGGTATTGAAATCTGCTAGAAGTATATATTTTTCTCCCTGTCATTAGAAAATAGACCATCTCCCTAAACTTCTGTTTTTCTATGGGCGTGATCACCTTCCTTTCAACACTTGACTACTTTCTAATAGAAGATTTCCTTTTGAAGCCAGGAGGGATTTAGTCTGTAATAAAGATATTATTACCTAGTAAATGGAAAGCAGACCATAACAAAGTATAAAAAATTTAGAGCTGGTAAAGTGGAGAGAACTTTTTCCTTTTCAGCATCCAATGTGTGTTTGGCTCTCAAATAGTAATTTATTGAAACACATAATGGAAGCTTTATAGTAATATGAGAGGGGATTGTAAGGATTTTGTACTGTAGACTGTTTTTGTAATTTTAGTTTTTTGAGTTAAATTATTTGGGTAATACTCTTACCAGGTAATTTAAAAAATCATTTAAAGTGCTTTGTTATAGAATGCTTGTTTAAAAATATGTGTGGATATTTATATGCATACTTACATACCCATGCAAATATATATGTATATATGAAATAACACAGAATTTTATATAAAGTAAAAAGTTGCCAATTGCTCCATACTACCAAAAACACCCTCTCAAAATCAAGGGAACCACTATTTGGTATACATCTTTTCAGAGATTTTTTTTCTATACATTTATATGTTGTTTATAACTTGCCATTTTTAGTTTAATAATGTATTTTGGACTTATTTTAATTTCAGGCAGTATTGCCTTTTAAGCCTGTTCTCCATTGTATGTATATGTTTAAAACTTTTTTAAAGAAATAAATCTGAAGTATTTCTTCCTTCATCTAATAAATATTTATTGACTGCCTATCATTTGCCACATAGGTACTAGGGGTATTGAAATGAAGATAGAGCTTCCTGACCTGAAGGACTTAAATAGTGATTTTTGTGTTCATGTACAAAAATAAGATAAATATAGAAGACATGTTCTAACTGCAAATTTAGCAATTCTTACTAAAGAAGAGCCCAGTGACTACAGGGTCTCTACATCAGTCTCTGAGGTGCTACCCTCCCAGATACTTGGTATGAATTTGTCTTACAACAAACCTGAAACTCAGTAAATACCAATTTATTGATTTGAATATGACAAGACATATTCTGGTCAGATATTTCATTCATCTCTCATCTGCTACAGCACAGATGCAGTTGCTGATGATATTTCCCCTGTCAAATATTGGGTGTCTTTGTTATTAAGTGCTTCACCTTGATTAACTCCTCCTCCCTCCCACACCTCCAGTTTTTCCTGGTTCAGAATAATTACTGAAACGTAATTTAGTCTGGCAGTTTATTGTTAAGAATTCAAAGCCCAGAAGGTAATTGTCATATCTGCCTACTGTCCACGAGGCTTATTACTGTAATAGAACACTGATCACTCCACTGGGCTAAGATTAAAAGCCTGCACATAGCCTGACATTGGTGCCCCATTGTGGAAACTGCAGCCTGGGTACTTCCATACTTGGGATCATGCATCACAGTTCTACTGCTTGATTTAGTTCTTTAAAGTATTTGTGGTGGCCCCATTTAGGACCTGCCTTAGACCATGAGTAACAAAGACTTTAAAGAGAGTAGCATAATCATGATTTATGATTTTTTGGTTTGGGTACAAGAAGAAGCTTGTGGAAAGCTGGTTGCTGGCATTGGTGTAGAAGCTCCACAGGACTGACAGGTCTTTGTGATCCTCTTGGTCACAAACATTTACTGAATGCTGCATATGTAAGTGACATAGATGTATAAACATAACAGATCATCCCTGCGCTCATGGAACTTACATCTTAACGTTTTAGCGTGGAGGAAAGCATGGTATCTGTTTTAAGAAATAGAACCTTACCAGAAGTCCTTAGTAGGCTTCTACTTACATCATATAGGGCAAAACTGTGTCACATGACCACCTCTAGCATCAGGGGAAGCTGAGAAATGTGGTGCTTTAGCACATTGCCACTCTGAGCAAAATGGAGCTTCTGCTAGTTAGGAAGACAAGAGAATGGTTATTCTCCCAGCAGTCTCTGCTGTACTTCTCCATCTGTCAGTAAGCTCCATGTAAGAGTGATTTCTTGTAGTAGTTCCATGAAGGACAGATAAATATCTTTTCACCTGGTTGGTTCACATAGGGGTATCTCATTAGTCTCACTAGCATATTGCCACCATGATGGTCATAATGCCTACTTTGTGAAGTTGTGAGAATTAAATGAAGTAATGTGCAAAGCATCTGGCCAGCACCCAACACATAGTAAATACTCATGGTGTTAGATGTTGTTATTAGTAGCTCAGTAAATAATTCTTGGTAAATAATAATGTGAACGTCTAGTAACACATTTTATTAAATATATAAAATATGATCATGTATATTTAAGGTATGCAACATGATGTTACAGGATATTTAGAGATTCTGCAAATCAGAGTTAAAGGAACCAAAAATTATTCTCTGCAATTGCTACAGCAAAGTTATCTTGTATTTCTATACGAAAGCAGTCTTGAAAAATAAATAATAATGCTAAAATATCTCCATCCATGTGTAATATAGGATTGGATCTCTTGCTCTCTTATGGATTGGGAACAATTTTAGCAAAAAATGAAGACTGGTTTTCTGAATTGGTTAGGTTTTAAACATAGCACATGTCTACTTCCCAAGACACACGTATTAGGATATGTTACTGAAAGGGAAAGAGTCTAGAAAAACGGCCTAATTGCTCTCCCAGCCCAGCTCCCCACTTCACACATGTTCACTGCTAGCCCAACCCTTGAAGGCATCTATGAGTTTTTGAGATTTGCCTTAAGAATGTGAAAAAAGTAGACTTGGATTTTGAATCAAATCCCAGATTACCGGGGTATGAAGAATTCATAGAAGCTTAAAAAAATGATCAATTTCTGATAAATGCCAGTATGATTTTCCTCTACACAGAGAGGCATAAAACATTTTGTATAGTGTGGCTTCAGATGCAAATAGTTTCTTGAAAAATTAAGATAAACGGGAAGAAGCTACGTACTAAATCACTGTTAAATCGTTGTTCATCAATGTGTTTGGAAGACATTAAAGTAGAAAGGTTTATAATGTGTGTCTGTATCCAAATAGCCATGCAGAGAGCTGTGTCGTGTTTATAGTTCTTAACTGATAAGTGTTGGCTCTCACACCTGGGTTGATTGTCCATGGGCTTGGATAAAGTCAACTTTTTAGGGTTATTAATCAGGAATAAAAAGCCAAGGAAGAATGTCTAAAAATTACTAATATATCTGATATGATCTATAATTGAGTTTGTGTATATTTGTATTTTGAAACTGTCAATGATGGGGGCCAGTGTTTATGAATTATTTATAAACAAAAAATTTTAAATATTAACCTTGATTATTATGATTTTCAAAACTAATGTTAAAATTATTTTGTTTTCTCTCAGTATTTCGTTTTGAAAATTTGATACAGATAACCCTTCCAGGAATTAAAAGCTTACCAAAATGAAGATATTTGTTTTACCATTATCTAATGTGTTGAAAAATTATGTTCTTATTAATTATTAATATGTATTACATATTATATATAATTATATGCAATATATTATAAATAATACATAATACAATATTTTATGTATTTTGAAAAAACAATGTTAAGTATTAAAAAGTAAGTGAATAATAATAAATTATGACATGGTATTCAGTGGAATATCATGTTGCCATTTTAATGTAATCATGAAGCTCATAAAATATGGAGAATGTTTACTACGCATAAAAGTGGAATAATCTCCCCTATATTTTGAGTACAGGCAGGCGTACTGAGACAGTTGCACTGAGGCTAGAGTGGGCAGGCTGTTTTAAGGGACTGAAATAGGTACTGAACGGGATGGCTGAAGCATACAGTTAGAGCTGGAGAGAGTGGCAAGAAATGACCCCAGAGAGAGAATCAGGACATGGTTTATAAAGAGTCTTGTCTGTGCCATCCTAAATATACACTTGCTCTCTTTTCCTAGTACATTCTTCCCTCGTGTCATATGACTGCTTTGCCTCTTTTTCAGGCGATGGCTCAACAGTTACCCTACCCCTTGATAAAAGGCCTTCCCCAGACATGCTCTGTGAACTCCTCACTCTCATCCACGCACACACGCACGCACAGTTACTCTGTGCCACCACCCTGTGTTTCTTTCTTAGTGCATCGCCATTGGTGATTATTGGCAATTTCTTAACTTCTTGTCTCCCTACTAGAATGTAAGATGTAAGATCCATGAGGGCAGGGATGATCTGTTGTGTTTATAGATTTATGTTGCTTGCATATGGAGCATTCAGTAAATATTTTCAAATGATTGAGTCGGGAGTTTTGAACTCCCTTCCTAGCACCATTCTTTGCTAACTGTGTGGCCTTGGGCAAATTATTTGCCTTTTTGAGTCTATTTTTCTTATTTGTGAATTTGGGATACTTACACCTTAGGTTCCTGTCTGAGATTATATAATGTTGAGTGAGGGTGATATTATATAAGTTCAAGATCATTGCACAAAAATACATATAAGACAAAATTATTCCCTAGTGGTTTCAGAGAAGTGGTATTTTATATATCGACTTGGATACATTAAGGATACACTAATCAAAAGAGTGTACTGCCATTGGTTTTTAATACTCATTTGATTTGGAAAAGTGACCAAGGGTAAAAACATTCTAGGTTAACTTGTATTTTAGAGAATTAATTTTGCAGCTTTTGTGATCAGTAGCTGTTGTGGGTTGAATAGTATCACCTACAAGGATATGTCCAAGTCCTAATCCCTGGTATCTGTGAGTGAGCTCATTTGGAAATAGGGTCTTTATACATGTAATTAAATTAAGGGTCTCGGGTTGAGATTATCCTGGATTTAAGGTGGGCTCTAAATCCAACAGCCGGTGTCCTTACATAATAAAAGAAGGAAGAAGGGAGATTGATACAGAGAGACACAGGGTAAAGCTATGTGATAATGGAGACAGAGATTGAAGTTATGGTGCCACAAGCCAAGGGACACTGGGAGCCACCAGAAGCCAGGAAGAGTCAAGGAAGGGTTCTCCCCCAGAGCCGTCAGAGGGAGTGTGGCTCTGCTGACACCTTGATTTCGAACTTTGGGCCTCCAGAACTGTGAGAGAATGGATTTCTGTTGTTTTAATCCGCTAAATTTATGTTATGTCAGCCCTGAGAAGCTAATACAGTATCCCAGATATATTGGGTTTAGTGAAAAATGAAAGTTTGGGCAATGGTTTCCATTTTGGAGCTTTAGCATATCTGTTTGATGGACCCACTCACTCTCAATTTAGAGCAAAAGGAGATATTCACACTTACAAGAATTCCTTCAATAAAAAAGTAAAATAAGATGCTTAGGGGATTAGGAAGGGGAAAGGAATTTTTTGCATTAGAATTGTCAATGAATTATGACAATGCTATAAAGTAAAATGAAGAATAACATGTAAACAGGAAAGACAGGGATTTTTTTTAATTGCTTTTTGCTAAAGGAATAATACTACATCTTAGTGTGCTTCCCACCTGAGGGATTGGTGGCTCTGTGTATCCCCTATCCACTCTACAGAGACTATCTCAGTGGCCTAAGGCCACATAGTTCTTAGGTGGTGGAGTCAGGATTAGAACTCAGGACTCTGGCTGCAAAATCTTCCCTGTTTTCACTGCACAGGGCTGCGTGAAGTATATAATCATGATGAAAGCTCATGGCTCACCCAGGATTGTACACCAGGCACTGAGGCCTTGGTGTCAGGACTGAGGCCACCCTGCCCCTCAGGGATGCCTGTTGGTCAAGACATCAGGTCACAGGTGAGGAAAAGCATGAGGGTTGGTCCTTTCTGCCCACACTTCCCATCATGGGGCCCATGAGGGATGTTAAGTGAAAGCAGCTGTTTTTTAACATGGTATATAATCCATGATGTATAATGCTTAAGTAGCTGTTCAGACTTTAAATTTCAACAGGGTTCATGTGGCACATTTTGACATTGGAACTTCCAGAGAATATTTTATATTTAATACTTAGTCTTGGAATCCATCAAGACGAAGGGTTCTTAGATTTTTAAATGGAAAGAAATGAGCAAAATGTGAGCTTCTATAAATTGAATCATCCTTTATATGTAGAAGGGATTGGAGAGAACCTAGTTCCCTTTTGTAATGTGCTTACTGTGTAAGGAAAAGTTTAGAAAGTTAATGAAAAGATTCAAAATTGCTTTGGAATTATTCCAAGTTTATTAGAGTGTATTAAGTTTTCAGCTAATCAAGAATAAATTTTACTTTATGGAATACATTAAGATAGGCTGTTGTGTGATTTCTAAATGAATTAAAAATATCTTTTAGTGCCTACAATATTTTCTAAGGAGGTAGCTTTATAGGAACCTGTTTCCAGGGACTCATACATTTTTGTCCCTATATTATCATTTTGGGTGAAAAACATCAAGTCATGGTATGAAAGTTGTACTTGTTTTTTTTCACAGTTTAATGAAACTGTTTTCCTCAACTTATTTAGTTGACTATGGAAGGAAAATACATCTTTTTTTTTGTTTTGCAATTAAAAAAATTTAAGTTAAGCTTCAATTACTTTTCTAAAGTCCTTGTTAGTGAGAGGTGCTTAGTTATACAATGTTGAGGGTAATTTAAATGTATACAGAATGGTTGGATATAAATTTTTCTCAAATTGCCTTGAACTTTTAATGGATAAAATGGAGAAACTTTGCCCGAGGGAAAACATAACCGTTTCAAGTTTTATTACTCATAAGTACTAACATACGAATTTTTAGTCTCTGTTTACATATGTAATTTTTTTATGTGCTGCTTTATATTTATATGATGTATCATGAAATATTGCATATGATATGTTCAGTACAACTTTGGCGTTGGGATTGTTCCAGAGAGCTGAGAATTTGCTTAAAATGCAAGACTGTTTTGTTTTAGACATTTGGAATAGAAATGTGTGTAAAATAAATTGCCCGTTCTTCTGTCTTCTTAAATAGATTGTACCGACCAAAACCTTTCCTTGATGAATGATCAAACTATGGTTTATTTTAAGCTCCCTAGAAACTTAGTTGCTTTTGTAAGCATAGTAGAGTGCCTTGTCCCTAGTATAACTACCACCTTTATCTACTTGTAAGTACACTGAGGGCAAGAGTAACATTTTTTAATTCCTGGCACATCTAGCACAACACATGGTCAATCATTTTACTTGAATGAATGAAACTATTATGACAAAATACAACGCCCTTAGGATCAACTGACACACTTACTGTGTGCTTTGCCATCGTAATAAATAACCTCAGAGTGCTGTTGCTGCTTCCTGCTTTGGGGCTATTATCTTGTCTAGCTTGCATAGCTCAACTTAAATACCTTCTTCCTCTGTCATGAATTTCGAATATTTAATTGAGTACGGTTCGATCTTATGTACAGTGAAAGCAAATAAGCTCTAATCGAGAGCCTGACTCTATCTGTGCATGAGCACTTTTAGCACATAAATTTGGTAGTCTGTTTTAATCATGGAGGTCTGTTTTTACTTAATTCTTCTGCCGTTTGCTTCAGTCCTTTTCTTTTGAGAAGTGGATCTGTGAAGGTTTGGATAATGTTTGTGGCCCAGTTGTAGCTCCATGACGCCTTGTTGCCATGTCCCCCACCTTGTTGGGACCTTTAACTGATGCCAAGTTTCTAAAACTTACAGGGTTAGGATTCCTCTGGGTGGCTTATCTCATTGCTGCTCCAAATAAATGCAACTCCCAGAGGACTTAGGGGTATAGCCCCAAACCACCAGCCACAAGAGTAAAGTTCTTTGAATTCAATCACTTTATCTTAAAAATTAATGCCAATTTAGAATCTATACATAGTATATTCATATTTACTTTAATGTAAAACAATATTTGAGGTAACTAGTAGAAAAACATTCTCTCTAAGTACACACGCATGTGTACTTAAGTACATATCCTGTTTTTTCTCTAGTGTTCCTCCTGCCCTCCCCCCCCCCCCACTGGTTACTTATCGCTTTCAAAGCTTTGAGGATGAGAGAATTATTTCCAACCCACCGAATCCTGCACACTTTCTTTTCCTCCTACATTCTGCTTGCAAACTGAACAATTCCTTCCTTAGCTCATTTTCGTCCCCCCCCCCACCATGCCTTTATCATAGGTAGAAACCAAATGGTATTTTCAGCATTCTGCCTAGAAATCTTCTTAGCCAGATCTGTAAGTTCATTAGGTACATTTTCTATCTTCCAAGTTCTCCCAGGCAAAAATGTTTTCAGTTATTTCACCACCACAGGCTACTGTTTCCCCTGTCTTTAATCATCTCTTTATTACTTTCCCCGTTTCTGTGCACCACCCAGTCCCAAAACTGATGCCACGTGGATGAGTTTTTACTATGGTAGCACTCTATTTCCAGTACCAATTTTTCTATTGATTTTCTATTTCTGCTTCATGAACCTCTCCAAACTTAGTGGCTCAGGCAGCAGCTATTTATTTGCTAATGATCCTGCACTTTTGGGTGGGCTTAACTGAGCCCACTCAGGCAGCTCTAGTCACCCAGTGGCTTACCTGGGGCTGGAGAGTTTAAGATGGCCTCATTCGTGTGCTGGGCACTGGCTAGGCAGGCCCTCCTCTCTCTCTGGTCTTCTGTTGTTTAGTAACCAGCCCTGGCTTGTGCATGGTGGCAGGAGGAGTGTTCAAAGAGGGGGAAGGTGAAAGCTGCAGGGCTCCTGGAGGCAGGTCTCTGGACTCACACAGCGCCACTTCTGCTGTGTTCTGGTGGGCAGAAGACGTCACAAGGCCAGCCTAGACTCACGGGGTGGGAAAATACACTCCACCTCTTTATGGAAAGAGCTGAAAAATACTACGGCCAAGTTTCTTCTAACTACCATTCCACTATTCCATACTGTCAGAGTGTTCCAATTGAGAACTGAAATTATTCAATATTGTTGATTTTTCTAAAGTAGAGATTCCAAACCTACTGCCGGGGCCTCAGTGTGATCATTGGCATGTTTTAAAAAGAATTAACCCAGCATTACAGAATCAAGAGGTTTTACAGTAAACCGAATTCTGATTTCTGTCTTTTCTTTAACAAAATGGAAGCCCTGGTAATACCAGGCTTGCATCCCCGTGTCCCCAAGGAGCTAGAGCCAAGTTGACTGCCTGGTGGGGCATATCTTCTCCAGGTTGTCACTGTCCCCATCATTGTTCATTCACTCCTGCAAATTGCCCACCTGGTTCCCAAGGCATCTGAGCCTGATATATATAGCTCCTCTTGAGCCAGGGTCATGCATGAGAATCACCTGTGAAGCCTTTAAAACCGCACATTTCAGGGCTCTACCCACAACCTTTGGAGTTAGATTTGGTGGCAAGCAGAGCCTGGGTGTTTGCATTTTCACAGAGCTTCACAAATGCTTCTAAGGTACACTCATCATTAAGAACCACTGACTTAGATAATGTTCCCACAGGTTAGTATGAATAATTGAGAAATGACTGCACTTTGAATTTACTTTTTTCTCTACTAAAAAATGTCATGTGCTTTCCCATTTATTTCATCCCCCTTCCTAATTTCTCTGTGAGTAAAATATGTGATGAAACTAAGATAGGAAAATTAATTTGTGAATTGCTGGGAAATCTAATTTTGTCTCCTGAAACTCTATCTTCTCCCTATTTAAAAAAAAACAAAAACAAAACTTCAGCATTTATTACAGCTTGAGGGATCTTCCGCTTATAGGATACTCATATAGAAACAATAAATTTTAGTAATGATCCTTTTACTAGCACCTGAATCTCTACCTGTTGAGAGATGTATTTGCAAAGATGGGAGAGAATTGTTAACATTAGCAGCTGCTGACTACTTACGGAAGGTACTATGGAGATAGTACCATTTACCTTGAAATTGAGGGAAAGTGTTAAATTGCTTTAAAGGGACTGGGAAACACTGAATTTATCTTCACAGGATGTACATGTCTTAGAAAGCAGCTTCTATTACAATATTTTATTTTAGTAAAATATTTTGTTTACAGTGATCAAAATTATATATTTTTTAAATATGGTCAACCCTAATTTGAGATTCTTTCCAAAGAACCAGCCTTTGTTTTCCTTGACCTGCCTTCTCAAGTTGGGTAGGCCAGTCTGCTCTATCTGTGCAGTGCATGTTCACAGGGCAGTAGGCAAGTGCCAGGCTTGGTCCTGGGGACACCAGCAGGACACGCCCACCCCCACTGAGCGCAGTAGGAGGAAGGCACGGTGGGAAAAGTTGCCGTGCACTGCAGATGCCCTGAGAGCTGCTCTGGAAGCCAGTGGGAAAAAACAATTTGAATCTTCCTTATAGCAAACAATTCAGTGAAGTCTGAACCTTAAAAGGCAGGTAGGCACATTATTATGTTTCCTGTTTCATATTTTAAGGTATTCATAGAATATCTGAATTGATACATAACCTGAAAAGAATCATGAAATAGTTTCTTTAAAATTTCTACCCAAGGTCTGTCTCTTCTAATAAAAATTTCTCTGTAAATATTTGGTAAATGTATCTTACTTGTCAGATTTCTTTTTCTTTTTTTTTTTTTGTGACAGGGTCTTCCCCTGCCACCCCAGCTAGAATGCAGTGGCAGTATCATAGCTCACTGTAACCTCAAACTCCTGGGCTCAAGTGATCCTCCTGCCTTAGCCTCCCAAGTACCTGGGACTACAGACATGTGCCACTACACCCGGATAATTTTTCTAGTTTTTGTAGAGACGGAGGTCTCACTCTTGCTCAAGTTGGTCTTGAACTCCTGGCCTTAAGCAATCCTCCCTTCTTGACCTCCCAAAGTGCTGAGATTATAGGCGTGAGCCACTGTGTCCACCCAGATCTTAAGTATATTTTAGAAACTGTATACATTCAGTATATTTGGCTGACCACATTCTTTTTAGGCCTTTCAAATGTTGCCCCGAATTCCAGATGTAGTACTCCTTGGTTATACCAAGCAACTGGTAAGTTACTAATTTTGTATTTGGAAAATTATTCACCATTTTGAAATAGTAAATTTATTTTCCCAAAGGCTTTTTTTAATTATTCAATTTATTGTAATGGTTTATTATATAGAAAAATTCTCACAAAGTCTCTAGTGAAGGACATTTGACCTTCTATTTAAGTACTGTGTATATTACTTATTAGTATGTGGTTTGTCAGCATCCTGCTGAATTTGGATCAGGGCCATGGAATTCTCTCATTTCTTTGGGGAGCAGAAGTCTCTGCTTTACTTGCACAAACTATTCAGTGGATGGACAAGGTTAAACAAAATACTATGAAGGCCAAAGACAGTATTTGTAGGAATTATACAATATGCTATTAAAAGATTTTCCAAAATTAAGAAAACCTTGATTTTTTTTCTTACATTTTATTGTAGCTCACTTTAAATATGTAACACCAATTGTGAATCAAAGTAAGAAATAGAACAGAAAACCATTTGCGTTATTTCATACATTGTTATATGTTGTGGTTTTGTGAAATAGATTTTATAAGCCTTGGGATCTAATAAGAGGCTGAGACCTTGTTTGGTTTATAAATATGTGTGGGATATTATTTAGGTCTTCCGAAATAAAAGCAGAGAATCATTTCCTTATGTTATCAATTCCTCTATGGGAAAGCATATTAAAATGTAGAAAATATAATAGTATATAATTTAGCAACATAATATACAATGTGGGTTGAGAGACAATTACAGTGTTTTATTTCCCTATATTTTCCATTTTAACTGAATGCATTTTAGCAACAATTGGTTTCTGGCTGTAACATTATTTTAGCTGTTTCATAAAGCTTTATAGCAAATTACTGTGGTGTACCAGATAAAATAAATTCCCGACTTCACTTTTAAAAAGTCATATTATGAGCAGGCATAATTTTTTACTTTTATAGGTAAGTGTGTATTTTATAACAGTTTTTTTGTGCTGTCAAAATCTTAGTTCAGAATTGCTGTCCCTAACATTATGTTAGTGGTTTCCTCCTTATTTAAGATTAAATGTTCATTTTATGCAGCAAATCAACCATCTTATGCCTATTTGGTACATGGTAAGCTGATATATACAGTGCTGAATTGTGGGGTCACACATCACCAAGTAAACAGCAGCTACTTGAATGGGACCTTGTTGTGTTTTCCATTGACACAGTGCCTGTAGTGTACTGCCTCCCTAGGCGATCCTACTTTGTCCTCTTTCCAGGTGATTCTGGTGCTACTCTTTGGCCTTTGTGAATATCCTTCCTGTTGTCACTCTCCCAAAACATTTGAATTCTTCCTACAGTCTGACACTTCTTGCCTAACCCTAAATCCCACCTGAGAACATTATAATTCCACCCCAAGATATTCTTTCATATGGAAATGACTGGAAAGTAGTAAACATTCATGCATTTATCTTTCAGATTTAATTGTCAACATTTTGCATATTTACTGCAGACTCTTTTTTATAAGGAATGTATTATATACATGCAGTGTTCCTGGTCACATTCCTTCCCCCCCTTGTCCAGATGTCACCACTCTCCTGGTGTGTCCCTTTCCAGTCCTTGCTTTATTCTTTTACAACGTTCCTATTTGTCCACAAACAGTATGAACTGTTACATGTTCTTAAATTTGCATACGTAAAAGGTAATGATTTTAAAAATCAAGGCACAGTGTTACAGGTAAAATTTTTCCAATAATCTGATGTTTTTTACTATTTAAATTTCATAAGTCATGTTTCCCTTTCTTCCTTTAGTATTTTTGTCCTTAATACTTCTGTGATGGTAACCAAAAGAATGCATTTTGTAAATTTAAATGTAATAATGTACATGTAAGACTTGATGATCTCAGTGTAATCACCTGTGGAATGCATAGAAGACATGAGATATATTTCTGTCAGTCCAAAAAGAACTTTTTCAGTACTGTTTAGTTTTTTTAATTCTCTTCTATACAGATTTTGTTATTAAAACTGAACTGGCACCTTCTCTAAATGAGGGCTTTTCCCTGTAAATAGGAAGAGAAGAAAGCAACATTGCACTCCAAAAAAGTAATACTAGAAGATAAATGAGGAAAGAAAAGAGCAAAGAACAAGATGACTTTTAAAACTACAAAACTTAGTATATTTTTAAAGTACTATATACTGAAAAGGGGAGAGATAGGTAAATTTATCAAATTACTCTCCTGAAAATAGTGCATTTACTTTTTGAACTCCTATGTAGAGAATTCTGCAGCTGGACACCTTTTATCTGTGTCCTATAGACTCACGGCAAAGCGCCTGCCCTCTTTTACTGCAAGGTCTGACCAGGGACCTCACTGCTATTAATTGCAAGTTGGATTGTTTCAAAAAACCTGGGAGTGTGACCGAGAGAGGCTTTCCTTTACTCCTAGGAAGAGCCATGTGTAAATGAAAGTGGAAATCTGAGATGAAGAACCCTCTAAATTGGACATTGAGTCAATTGACTTATAACGTACGTCTTTAAAAACTGACTTGTAGCACAACTCAGTTATGATCTGTTAGCCAGGCAAGGCTTCCTCTTGTAAGCTAGCATGCTGTAAGGTGTCCTGCAAAAGCAATGTGTACAAATGTATGTGTTTCTTTCCAACTGGCTTGCTGTGGGTATATGCCACCCATGTCCCCTGTGTAAGGTTGGCTGATTGGCTAAGGAGCCAGGGAAACTACACTTTCTCATCTGGGGCTTCTGTAAGCCCTGTGACTAAAGAGTACTTTTCAGTTGTCAGCCACCCCTACTGGTTCTTCTCACTTATTACCCTTTTTATTAGCATTTGGGCAAGGTAGTGACTAAATGATAAGCAATTTTAAGAAATAAGTTGGTTAATAGGCTCCCCAACTTCTACCTAGGCATTTTTTAAAAAATTTTCTGTCTGATTATATATGTTTGAATTGGTGTTAATGGTTGATATAGTTTTATATGATGTGATATATATATACTTTTCGAAGAGTAAAATGTGTGTCATTTAAAATTTAGAAGAGTGAGGCTGCTGCATTCTCTTATACAGGTTGAACATCCCGAATCTGAAAATCTGAGATCCGAAATGCTTCAAAATCCAAAACTTTTGGGTGCTGACATGATGCTCAAAGGAAATGCTCCCTGGAGCATTTTTTAAATTTCAGAATATTATGGCAGTACAAACATTTTGGTTACATGTAATGCCTTTGCCTCACCCGCTCCAGGGCCAGAAGCATGCCCCTCCCCCATACAGTGCACTTGGTCTCCATTAGTTGTGAGTTTACCCCCCCACCTGACTAGCGCCCAGTGGATATTACTACCATGTGAGGACCTTAGTGTTGATCAGTTAGTACCAATTTGATGGCAATTACATGTGGTGCTCGTTTTTTCATTCTTGTGGTACCTCACTTCGAAGGATGGGCTCAAGGTCTATACAGGATAATACAAGAGGTGCTAGTTCACCATTGCTTTTTGTAGCTGAGTAGTACTCCATGGTATACATATACCACATTTTAATAATCCTCTCATGTATTGATGGGCACTTGGGTTGTTTCCACATCTTTGCAATTATGAATTGTGCTGCTATAAACGTTCGAGTGCAGATGTCTTTATTATATAATGTCCTTTTTTCCTTTGGTTAGATGCCTAGTAGTGGAATTGTGGGATCAAATGGTATTTCTATTTTTAGCTTTTTAAGGTATCTACAAATTACTTTCCACAGGGGTTGTACGAATTTGCAGTCCTACCAGCAGTGTAAGAATGTTCCTCTCTCTCCGCATCCATGCCAGCATTTGTTGTTTTGGGACTTTATGATAAAGGCCATTCTCACTGGAGTTAGGTGATATCTCATTGTGGTTTTGATTGGCATTTCCCTGATGATTAAAGATGTTGAGCACTTTATCTGTTTGCTGGCTATTATTCTGTCTTCTTTTGAAAAGTGTCTGTTTATGTCCTTTGCCCATTTATTGATGGGTTGTTTTATTTTTTCTTGTTGATTTTCTTAAGTTCTACATAGATTCTTGTTACCAGCCCTTTATTGGATGTGTAAGAAGCAAATATTTTCTCCCATTCTGTAGGTTGTCTATTCGCTCTAATGATAGTTTCCTTGGCTGTGCAAAAGCTTTTTAATTTGACCATTTATTTATTTTTGTTTCTGCTGTGATTGCCTTGGGGGGGGTCTTCTTCATAAATTCTTCGCCTAGGCCAATGTCTATAAGAGTTTTTTCCTTGGAGCATTTTGGATTTTGGAGTTTTCAGGTTTTGGATGTTCAACCGGTAAATACAATGCAAATATTCCAAAATCAAAAAAAATCTGAAATCCAAAACACTTCTGGTCCCAGGCAGTAAGGATGAGTGATGCTCCGCCTGCACTTTAGTTTTTCCTAACATATTGGGTTTTTATTTACTTGCCTAATATTCAGAGAAAAAAAATAAAATTGCCATAGCATATAAATTATTTTCTGAAGCTGTTTTCTCATTTTAACTTATTCGAATTTCCAAATAAGACCAGAATAAAAAGAAATGTTTCTGGCAGAGATAGCAGTTCAGAATTCTTGGGTAGTCTCAGGAATGACTCTGGACATAGAAAATGACATATCAGAAATGCAGTGTAGGTGGCAGGATTTTCAGTGATGTGTTTATATTCTGCCTACATTTCTGGGCACAAAATATTTGATGGTCACTGGGCAGCAGGTTGTCTTGATGTTCTTTGTACCACCTGTAAAATACTGCCTGTTCTGAATTTCGGATTTAAGACATTGAAAATCAGCTGTTTATAATAAGAACAACATGCCCCCTTCATATGGGGGTGTTGTTGTCATTCTTAAATTCTTAGGGATTACCGCAGTACTGACACAATAAATCTCATCTTTTCTCAAGATACAACCATTTTTAGCACTTTAAGCATTGATGATTGTTTTTACGGGGGGGACATATTGTCCCCTACAGAGGCCAACTCCCCTCCCCAGCACTTTTGTCACGTTCCTTTAAATAAATTAGCATCAGTCAGCAGTTGGTCTAAACCTGTAAGTGTACAAGATTTGAAGTATACAATTGAGATTTTCTTTTTCTTGTTGATGGTGACGCTCGTTGACATCTTATATAGCAGTCGGAAATAATTCCAGCTGTACATAACAGAAAGCTCAGGTTACAGTGGCTTAATCAAAGCGGGATCTCTTTTTCTCTATTTTAGAGGAAGCAGCCCAGGGCAGGTAGGTAACTTCAGAACCTGGTTGGGTCTGAGGTTCTTTCTGGCTTTCTGTTCTGCCTTCCTTTGGTTGTGCAGCTTTCATCCTCATGCTTGCTGCCTCATGGGGGCAAGGTGGCTGCTGCATCTCCAGGATACTTGAAGAAAGTGAAAGACTTTCTCAGTGAAGAGCAAAAAGCCCAAACCAGTCAAAACCTGCTTTAAAGAACTTCCCCATGGGGGCGCCTGGGTCCCTGATGACTTCTGAGGGAAGTCTCCCTGCATACTCGTCATTTTACAGGAAAGAACAAAATTGTACCCGAAGTGCCCACAGTGGCATTATCCAGGTTCCCAACTTACCAGCACAGGGATATGAAGTGACATCTTGTCCTTCAATTTGCATTTCCCTGATGCCTAACAGGATTTCTTTTATCCCAGGGTAACAGAAATATTTCCTGTATGTTTTTTCTACTAACCCATTTTTTTACTGTGCATATTCAGGTCTTTAGTTCATTTGGAGGATTCTGTTGTTTGCATTGTTGGGTCGGGGTCTGGCTCTGTTCTTCTCCATTGAGCTCATTTTCTCAACACCTTCTACTAAACAACCCACCCTCTGCTGTGGATTGTGGAGCTGCTTGCATCCTCTATTAAAGTACCTTCTGTACAGAAGTCTGACAAAAATAAAATAAACATTAAAAAATAAAACCTGCTTTAAGCTTTCTGCAGGAAGGAAAAGTCAAATCTGCTTAAAAAGCTTTCCCGGAAGCTCCAACTGGGGACTTCTGTTTATATCTCATTGGCCGGAACTAGGTTTCTTTGCCATCAGTAGCTGGAGTGAGGCTGGGATATGTAGTTTCTTAGCTGAGAAGTGCTGCTCCGCACAAAACAGGGGTTGTTCGCTAATTAAAAAGGAGAGTAGACTAGGCTGGGCAGACAGAAGGATCCGCCACGGAGTGCTGTGTCCCAGAGACTGCGTGGCAGAGAGGCCCAGAGGAAGCCCAGGAAAAGAACGTGTATGAGCGAACTGCATTTTTCAAATCATTGATTTAGAAGCAAGACAAAACTCTATTAGGAACAATAGGGTAAAAAGAAGTTAACATTCTGTAGTCCCTTCTTTTGAAATTGACCACAGGGAGTTCTTGAATTACAGCAATTTGTAGCGTAATAGAAATTCTACAGACCCGGAGTTAGGAGTTAGGCGACTGCTGGGTCTGGCCCTGGGTCTGCTAGTATCTGAATTTGTTATGCTCAGCACATGGCTTCATTCTTCTTGGCGTAAGGGTTTCCTCCCTTCATCTCTGCAATGAGGGAGTTGAACTAATCACTGTGATCCTTCCAAGGTTAAAGACTTTTTGATTATCTGAGTTTGTTGTTTGCAATTTACTTAGTTTGACTCCAAATCTAGCTCTCTTTAGACATCACCACATGTGAAGTCGGTTAAGCATAGTATTTGTGGTCATTTTTATGAAAAATTACCATCAGGTTACTTGTTTGCCTTAGTTGTTTGTATGGAAAGCTAAGGTATGCTCTTTTTCAGGAATGTTACCCCTTTGAAACTCGCCTGTGGCTCAGACCTGTGACCACACAAGGGAGGGGCTCTGTTAGTTTTGGTGTTAAAGTCGGATTTTCTTTTTTGGACTGTAATGTTCAGGGCTGTGGAGAGGGAAAGGAAGGCCTCGATTTCATGTGAGTGAGGGGAGCTTATTCCCAGGTGTTCAATTGGCAGGGTGTTAAAGCAGCTCCTCTCCTGGGGGTTAGGGAGGACGAGGGATTTAGAGAGGTTTCAGGCTTGCAAACACCAATAGCCTTGCACTGTTTGTGTTTGCATTCCAGCATAGGACTCCCTGCAGCCCCGGGGCTCCCTCCTAGCCTCGTCTGCCCCCCAGCAGAGAGCACCTTTGGCACACCCACGTATTTGAGAGGCAGATGATTAAACCAATGACGATAGCTCTGTCTTTAAGGACAAAATGGGCCAGAAAGTAACTCAAGGAAGCAGTGGTGGCATCACTCATGATCCTGAGTAATGATGGGAAGGAATTTGGGGGTTTTGGAAAGTGCCCTAGCAATGCTTCGGTCAGCCTTTAAGGTTGCAGGGGGTCCTAAAAGCTGAGAGCAGCACAGGGTGTTTGAGGATGCAGGTGGCATGGGAGGAGGACTGCAGTGGAGGTGCAGAGTCTTCTCAGAGGTGTACTCGATTTAGGATGGTGAAATAGTGTGTCCATCTTTTTCTCTCTGTCTTTTTCTTCTCTCCCTTCCTCTTTCCAGCTTTAATTTAGTATTTTATTCTAAGCAAATATATCTTTGTGTTCAGTGGAAGATGGTGGATAGAAATTTTGGTCTCTTAAGGCATTTGCCCTTGAATAAGAAAAAAAGATTTCGGATAGAAATCTGAGCAACCTGAGGTTTCTGCATGGAATAGAAGAAGAGTGGCAATGAATAATTAAACAAGTTATAGCTAATAAAATATACAGCGCATTGCTTCAAACTAAAACATTCTAACTCTGCCTCAGGGATGAATGCTTTTCATTATTTTTTAATTGTTGCTGGGGTTGACCTTGAAGGTCTTCTCTGGCAGATAATTTGTTATGGTAAGAATGAGATCACTACGCATTTTAGCACGAGCTACGTGATGCATGGTTTCCTCCTATTACATAATGGTGATGTGATAAGTCTGCTTTTCTGGGAGTTTGTTCATTCATTGGGGTGGTGTCTTGTGTCTCCGATCCTGTCTCCAGCCATCCCATTGTTGCTGTCCTGCAGCAGGATCTCCACAGCTCTGGCGCAGATTTCTGAGCTCATGTCATAAGCATAAAGTGGCTGCTGACTCCTGATGGCCTGGGCGCACCACAGGCGTGATCGTCCATTTGGGCAAAACAGACAGGGCAGGATGTAGGACCTGCTTTCTACCCTCAGGAAAATGGCATTCTGGAAGATCTTCCCTACGTAGAATTGTACAGATTTTGTGTTGATGGCCTAGTTTATGCAGCCTTTGTTACTATTCAGTTTTTCTTTGCACTTATAGAACCTATAATTGCAGAGTGGTTACCAATATGCCTACTTACTGATACTTTGATTTTGATTTTGAAGGGAAACACAGTGAAATGTAATTAAATGTTTTATTAACTTAATTCACATTTTTCCATTTATATTGCATCTTATGAAGGACAGATAATAGCACATTTTGGCTACAGAATGATAAAAGCATAGGAAAAATCTGTAGTTTTCACTACATAGAACAAGAAAAACCTGTTGTATTCAATTGGGGAATTCAAGTTAGCAAATATAGATTCTTGTTTGTTTGGAATGTATACTGAATTGTAGACTTGAGTGTGGAGTTCAAAACCACATGGTGTCGATATGCATAATATCAGTGGGTTTTATGTATACAATTTGAGACAAAAACAATTCTTATTCACTTGATTGTATCATGTGGTATGCCTTTATTTCTCTCTCAGTAGCATCTAGAAAAAAATAAATAATACAATTCTCATGATATTTTCTTCCTGATAAAATCTAGTGTGTTTTTAAAATAAACATAAAGATTTTTCTATATATATAGAGACATCATAAATAAAATTACTAGCAAGTATTCACATCTTGATGTGAAAATTTTTAGTTCCTGTTACTGTATGGAAAATATTATATATTTTTTATTTTTTGGTGATAGAAAATATGAATTATTATAAATAATTTGAATTCTATTTTGACTATGTAAAAAGTAGATGCCAAGTATAGTTTACATAAAATTTATTGTTTTTCCTTTCCAGAAATTGCCAGTGAATCTTGGTTCTTAAAAACCAACAAAAACCTGATCATTTTGCTAAGTGTGTAGTTCCTTATTGCTGCCATTCAGTTTTAAAAGGTGCTTATTCATAGACCCTGTGAAGTCAAACTGTGTCCTTGGATTACAGTGTTAAAGTTGTAAACTTAGACCCTTTGCACTGGTAATGTTAGTTTACATTTTGACTTGGTAAATCCCTAGTCAAACAGCTGTTGTTTAACATGTATAAAACTTAATAAAATTGCAGCAAAGCTGTCATGTTTGATTTCAGATACAGTACATTCAAAATATAGAAAACCCATAATTGTTAACCAAAGGCGAAAGTATGAAATCATTCTAAAAGAAACAAAGATCTACTGTATTTCTAGGAAACTACAAACTGGAGCATAAGAAAAATATGACTAAGTTGTCTTGATTTACATAAAGATAAAATACCTTTGAATATAGGAGATTATCTCTTCCTTAATGCTTAGCTTTGCCAGCTCAGAAAGGAAAATGCTAGAAAATCATTCAAAATTGCTGCTTTAATTCCTATTACAGCCACTTTTTATATAATATAATGAAACATGCAGCGTGATGACATTTCATGCTACCCTACATATTATCATATATTAAAATATCAAGTTGTGAATACTTTATTTTTTGTCAAGTTAGTTTTGAGATTCTTTTGAGTGTTTTTACTTATTGTCCAATTTATGGGCCTTCTTATTTATACTGTGCATAAATTGTAATTGTTTGTAGTTACAAACAGGATTTGAAAATATATTCTCCAATGAAATTGAGGCTTTAGCTATTTGCATTTGAGGATATGGGGAGCAGCGCAGATCTTTTTTCCTTGAAGAAAAGGGGTAGTACCATTAAATGTTTTATGTGCAATCCTACTTTATTAAATCCTATATCCTTCTTTTAATAATAGAGTGACTTTTACTTTACTTTTTTCTCCAAAAGCAGATCTCTTGGTTGACAGTAGGAAGTTGGTAACTTACAAATATTAATAGTTTATGTTGTAAAAACTCAGTGTTAAATTGATTACTGCTATTCATAGCATTTTTAAAAAATAAATAAGAATTAAAATACCCAGACTAGCTCATTTAATGTGTGTCATGGAAATTATAGACATTAATTTTATGTGCTGTAAATGTATAATTATTGCATCTAAATGCTGTATATTTAATACCTTTCATATACTCCTCACTAATTGAGCTACTCGAGGCCTTGTGGTTAGGTGACTTTGGAGTTGGACAGATCTGGGTTTCGATTTAGGCTTGCCTACTGGTTGGTTTTGTGAGCTTGGACAAGCCACTTAACTTCTGAGTGTCGTCTGTATGCAGTAGGCACAGTGTTAGGGTCTTGTTGTGAAGATTAAAAGTAATGATGTGGGTGTGGAGCAGCTGTTTCATAGTAAGTGCTTGATTAATATTCCATATTTATTAAGTACATGGATTATCTTCTTATTTTTATCCTTGACACCTAGGTCATGGTATGGCACCAAAGACGATATGGAATAAATGTTGAATGAATGAATGAATAATAAAACTCATTTAGAGATCCTAGAAAAGATGGCAACTGCTTTTCTGCCTTCTAATCTGGAGATTGTTCTCTTTGACTTGACTCTTAGCTTCATAAAGGCTTCTGTGGGAGGGATGTGGGCTTCTACGCAGTCGCCTAGAAGCCTGGGGGTCATGCTTGGTTCTTCAGAATCCAAGCTGCTTTTCCCTACCTGTGAATTTAATTGCCCACACTGTCATGTGTGGTAGCTGCTAGGTGGAGGGAATAGCCAGGGACAGGTTTATATAGAATCTGGAATTTGTCTTGGATCTAGGTAGATGGCAGCAGTGAAGGAAAAGACAATTTAGGCAGGGAGACTTGCATGAACAGATGTATGGAGGCTGGAAGTGCAATGTGTATTGGCTCGCTAGTGGTTAGACCAGAACATCTAAAACACATGCACAAGTGTTAACAGAGCTTACCAAATGGGTTTGGTACTTTCAGCAGAAAAATTATGGTATTACTTACTGAATGGTAAAGTGAGCATACCCTGAGTGAGTTATAGAATGATGGAAGTCTGAATGAGCTAAATGTTGCTAAAAGCAGTACTTTGAACTTTTGATTCCTTATGTTTTGAAAAATAGAAACGTTTTGATTGAATTTCCCATGTTTTAAACATGATTCTCCATACTAACTTTGATTTATAGAGGTCTTATATGTCATGAGTGTGGGCAGTAATGTATTTTGTCATATGGGTTAGTATACTTTCTAGCACTTAATAATGAAATGTTTCTGAATATAATTTGAGTGAATGTTTTATTTTGGTCTGGCAAGGATAGAAAGGTCACAGAAGTAAGTTTTAAGACAATTTAGAAAGTTTAACAAGTAATGAAACTTTTAGGGATTATTTAGAATCAGTACATTTTTCTAGAGAAATAATAAATGGCATTTGAACAACTGGGCTAGCTCACTTACCACCATTTGCTGCTTTGCTGTAAGATATTGAACTGCTTTTTCCAAGTTTTATTCTTATCCTAATGTTCTTTTGATTAACCATTTTTAGTAAAGCAGGACAAAGTATGTATATTATAAATATATAAATGTATAATATTTTATCTTAGTGTATATAATTTTTAAAGATATATTTTTTATTCTGATTTGTTCACAAAATACTATGTGTAAGTCTATTAGTGAGGTTTAAATATGTAAGAAAAAATTATATACGAATTTTAAAAATTCATTATTGGTATAGCACTTATTAGATCAATCTAAACTGTATCGAAAACCTATTATTCTAAAAGTCTGTGTGTTGAAAAGATGCTCAGCATCATTGGTCATTAGGTAAGGGCAAATCAAGACCACAGTGAGGTACCACTTCATGCCCACTAAAGTGGCTATAATCAAACAGACAATAACAAGTGTTGGTGAGGATGTGGTGGAATCAGAACTTTCATACATTGCTGGTGGGAATATAAAATGGGCAGCCACTTTGGATAACTGACAGTCCCTCAAAAGCTTAAATGTAGAATTACTGATGACACAGCAATTCCAAGAGAAGTGAAAACATGTTCACATGAAAACTTGAATGTTCATAGAAGCATTATTCATAATAGCCAAAAGATGGAAACAACCCAAATGTCTATCAACTCACAACTATGAAAGCAAATGTGGTATATCTATACAGTGGAATATTGTTGAGCCATAAAAATGGCTACTAACATACTAAGACATGCTACAACAGGGATGAACCTTGAGAACATTATGCCACGTGAAAGACACCAGACACAAAAGGCCACATACTGTCTGATTCCATTTATATGAAATGTTGCACGACTTTGTATAAAATGGTTGCACAACTTTGTGAATATAGTAAAAACCAATCAGTTGCACACTTTAAAAGCATGAATTGTACGGTATCTGAATAATATATCAATAAAAACAAAAGAAAAATGTCTATGTGCATTTATAATACCACTGCCACTGTATTTACCCAAGTTGCTACATTTTAAAGATTCCTAACTTTCCTTTATGCCTTTATGAGTAACATAAGAATCATTTAAATCTATTTTTATGAACTTTTTAATACAATCCTTAATTTTAGTTTTCCGAATTAGGTGAGAATAGAGGATTAGTTGGTATTAAAGTGTATTTGTGCTGAAATATGGACTTAATAAGTGAGCATGTGTGAGGAGGAACGAGTGCAGAGGCCAGGTTTAATGTTATCCTGCTTCTTGTTATCGGTAAGCGTTGAAAATATATTTCCTCATTATGGTTTGAACCTTTTATTGCATCTCTTCTTTCTCTTTATCACTGGCATCATTAGAAAATGGAAGTTGCTTATTTAGTAGATAATATGGGAGAATACAATACAATTTTGTTTATTTCAAAATCGGCCTGTTATTCCTTACCAACTTTTGCTTCTGCATAGATGCTTACTTGTTACAAAGGGATGGTTTCTTAGACCCCTTTGAAAATTCAGCTTAGAAGATTTCCCGCTGCCTGGCTGCTGCTTCCCCATGACCTCGGTTCTCCATGCCGAGGTGGCCTGGCTCACCAACAGTGGGGCTCTGGGCAGGGAGGGTGAGCAAACTATGCACATCACCCTTGTGCTGTGCAGTTCTGCTCTGCCCATGTGCACAGCATGCTCTGAATCTTCTCTTCTCCTCCTGGTTGGAGTGAGGAAGGAGTTACATCCCTGTCTAGATTCACTGATGAATTCCTAATCAACTTGAGCATTTCTGGCATTAAAAAATTACTTAACATCTCTAAATTGAATTGTTCAAGAAAAATTGTTTTAAGATAATAATATGCATACTCTCAAAGAGATATCTAGGTTTTCTAGAGGGTTAAATTTAGACACATAATTAAATTATGAGATAAATTTTAATTTCCAGTCCTTTTTCATTAGTTATTTAATCTCTAGTATTGTTTTTCAGCATTTAATCTTCATGCAATATATCATATTTTGTGTACTCTTTTGTAACTTGCTTTGTTTGCTCATCTTTTTTTTTGGTTTTGGGGGTTTTATTTTTGAGTTTTTGCAGGTACAGGTTGATTTAGTGAATTTATTTTCATTGCTGTGTAATATTTTATTATATGAGCACAAATTTGTTCCTTTTGATGAAAATTCTTTGTAATCTTTCTTTATTCCAAATCATAGTGCAATGAATACTTTTGTGTGTTTTCTTATACAAAGATAAAACAATTTCTCTGGGATATATTCCTGTAAATGAAATTGACAGAGCCTAGGGTATGTGTATCTTCATTGTTCTAGTTGTTGCCAGGTTCTTCCATAATACAAGTTAAATCCTATCAGCAGTGTAGGAGTCCTCCTTGCTTCACATGCTTGCCAATGCCGTTATTAATGAGTTTAATTTTTTTGCTAGTGTGATGGGTGTGAATGTTTTCTTATTGTTAACTTTGAATTACTCTTTTCTTTCTTAAGAGCCCCTAGGCAACTAGCTTATAGGGAAATTGAATCTTCCTAGTTCATACTCATTATTATTCCTCTAACCACTTCTGTGGCCCATGTGAAGGATCCAGCAATTACATACAGAGTGGAACATTGGAGAAGGTCCCTCTAGCTGTCAGTCTGCACTTTCCCTCCTGTATATCTGGCATGTCTGTCACCCAAGTCTGGGTTACCCCTTGAAGTGGCACTAAGACTTCCATGCCATGCTTGCATGGTCTTTATTTGCGCCACACACCCACCCTTTCCTTTCCCAGGTCCTGCTGTCTCCTGGGCACTGGGAAGCCCTTCTGCCTGTATCCCAGAAAAGTTCCCTCCTCCTTCGGCCACCATGAGGCAGGAAACAAAATGGTGGAACAGAACAAAAATAAAGTCTCAATAAACTAACCTGCTGTAGAAGAGTCTAACATTGCCTTGGTGATTCCCCCTCCTTAGCTACTCAGATTCTCATGAGATGCCTCTTCCAGGCTGTAAGAGTATAAACTCTTTACAAAGGTCTGTTGTGCAGCTGTGATAGCGATCATTATAACGATTTAGGACATTGTCTCAAAACCTTTCCTTTTTGCACCATTTCGCAGCTGCCTGTTGCTTTGCTGCTTCTCCCTCATTTGCCTGCTTTTCTCTTACCTTTTCTCTTTTATGTTCTTGCCAGCTGCTGGTGCCACCCTTCTGTCACTGAGGCAGTTTATGGATAGCATCTATGTTTAAATAAAATTCTCTGCTGTCCCCCACCTTGGGGAAGAGCTTCACAATAGTTGGGAATACTTACTCCGCAGGAAACCCTACCTGTTGCTGGTCAGAACAGCTAAAGTGCTGTTCTCCATGGTACCCACAGGCTAGTGCCCTTATACCATGGAGGTGTGGACGCCAGATTCACCTCCCTGGGAGACCTTCCCTGACTCCTATCCAAAATTTTATATTCTTCTTCCCGCCTCAAGTCACAGCCCCTGATTCCTTCTTTATTTTTTCTCTTTAGCTGTGACCACTATCGAATAGTCATATGTATTGTGCTTTCTTTCATCTTCCTTCCTCACTAGAACAAAAATGTCAATGAGAATATGAAAAGTTAAATCAGGGATGTGTTGTTTTTTACATTGTTAGTATAAAAAGTTTGATCCAAGAGACTATGTAACCCCTGATATATGTAAAGAAATTAGAAATATCATTTATACTTAATTTTAATTTCCATTTGATTTGGGCATAGTTTCAAGAGAAGGATCACTTTGAGGGAAAAGAGTTTTTGTTGTTGATTTTAATATGTCGCTCCTGAAACTAGAGCTTTAAATTTTTACTTCTGGAAATAAACTGGGAAAATACTATATTAAAATTGTAATTGAGTCTCTAATATAATTTTCCTAATGTTATTCTGCCGATTTTTAATAATAGAGTGTAAGAAAATATTTTAAATCTCACCAAGAAAATTGTAGTTAGCGGTTTTGTTTCAGGTTTCGCTGTTCACGAAAGGCTGAATTACCTATTAGAATATATTGCTAAACATGATGTTTAAGCTTTTGAAATTCTAAAGTTAAAACTAAATTAGTAGATAGGTTGCATTTTTATAAGTAAAATAAATGGTTATTTAAAGTTTAAGCTAAAACTCTTAGAGCAGTAGGCTCTCTCTTGCCCTTTTATAGACTCAATTGGCCATATTTTGAAAGTCATTGAGGAGAGCGAGCTGTACAAAGGAAAGGGTCTATTGCATGTGGGGCTACATTCCTTCTTTCAACAATATTTGAAACACACAAAACCAGCAGCACCACAGTGAGCCCTTTGTTCTTCCTGTTGGGCAAAACACTAGACACTTACTGTAAATATGGCCGCCTGCCAAGCTGTGGCGCAGCTTCTTTTTTTTAAATACTGTAAACTGGCACAGGCTCAAGAATTACAGTTCTTCCTTTTATTTACTTTCTCCTTCTACACTGAAGAGTTTCATCTATCGTAAGAGAGAAAAACAGTTGTGGGAAGGGGAAAAAAAAATGGCCAAACAGTCCTTTTTTTTTTTTATTTTTCCCCCTTCTAACCTTAAGTAGATTTCTGATGAGATAAGCAGAATAACTTTATTTCTCTTAAATTTTAAAAGAATAATGCCCTTTCATGACAAATGAAAAGGACTTATGTAGAAAATTGTGAACTGAGTTGAATTCAGAATACTCGGTAATACCATACTGCTTTGAAAACTGTTTCTGTATTGGTGTTTGTCTACTTCTTTCCTTAATTTCAGAGATGTTATCATGGTTTCACTTGTTGTCCTACAATATTTTTGGTTTTAGATTCCATTTTTAATGTGCCTACTCTATTTCTGACCTTACTAAATCGCTTCCCCTTGTGTCTTGTGTTGGAATTTGTATGGCTGCAACTGAAAAGAGGTACAGGGAAGGGTGTGGAGTTTTGCCTTTCAACTACAGGGTGTGTCCCCTTTGAAACTTTTTAATTTAAGATAAAGCTTAGAAATTTTGCATTTTGAAAGGATTATTTGCTATGTTACTAAAATAGAGATGCCAGAAATCAGTAGATAACTTTTTTTGGTATATAAGTACCGTCTTGTCAAAGTTTTTAAATTTTGTAGTTTCATGGATTAATTTTGTACAGATAACCTTCTTCTAGGCCTAAGTAGAAATTAAATGTATATTGTGATTATTTTTCAAAAAATCAAGCTAAGATTATATGTATTATCTTTGCCTACTTCACTGACTAAAATTAATTCATACAATAGACACATGTCAATATATTTACTTTTTCATTTTGTTCATCAATCTGTTTTCTTATAAAAAGGAAATTTCACTAAGATGTAAATAAAAGGATATTCATCTTGTTTTCAGCTACAGATAAAAGTAGAGAGAATTGTTTATAATCAGATTTTATGTCAGTCTTTTAGGATCTGTAAAGGGATCTAAGAAAGCATGACAGTTAACAGGCATTAGGGAGCCTGCTTCTACAAAGATGCTCTGCTAGTTACTGTGATGGATTTTTTACAGCCTAATATATTTTTAATTTTAGTGGTGATTTTCATTGGACTGATTGAAAATAATTTTAAAATTTGAGCAAAAAATATTGGCATCTGAGGATCAATGAGGTTCTTTTGGGCATTGACATATATAGTTGACAATTCTTATTTTCAGTGTTCTTCTAGAAATTTTGTAGGTAATTCCACCAGTATACTGGGTAAATTAATTTGGCTGGGAGTTAGGAGGCTAGCTTCTTAGCCTGGCCTTCATGTAATAACAGTATGACCCTTGAGTATATTGAGTGACTCTGGGCCCAGTTTCCTCATCTGTGAAATAATGAATGGAACTAGATGTTCTTAGACGTTCTTTCCAACATGAAGGGTCTAGACAAAATTCTATGATTATTTTGCCTTTTTTTAGACTGGAATTTATGAATAATGAGAACATGATATTCTAATGTAGTGAATATTTAATTTATATTCAAAGAATGTAGGTGTAGAATTTTGTAATGTTACGTAACTTGAAATTTTTCTTGTATCCTTAGTTCCCACTGATCTTAGAATATTTTTATGATAGGCTGTTGTCATGTGATGTTATTCATAGAGAGAATGTGAGTAAAAATGGCTCACAGATTAGGGTATTTGGTAATTTTGAAGATATTCCAGTGCAGATAAAATCTTCCAGGTAAGGGAAACCATTTCCTATGTTGAGAGGCAGCTTCAGAGCACCATACAAGACATGGGGCCCGGACTCTGTATTTGAATCCTGGTTCTGTTGCTCAAGCATTCTGATCCCTAGAATAACTCATTGCAATGTTCTGATTCTAAGTTTCCTTGCCCCTACAATGAGGATAATCATGTCTGTTTCACAGATATATCATTGAGTATGAGCTGAGTTTAAATTAGATTGTGTGACCACACTTCAATTTTAACATATAAAAAAATCATCTTTTAGTTCATGTCAACAAACCTGGTTGGGTATCTAAGGTAGTGTGCTTAGTGGAGACACATGGATACCTGGATAACAAGAACGTAAGATGTGAGATGGAATAGTTACTTGTACACCCGGTGAATGAGTATGTAATGTAGATGGAACGATGGATTTCAACTGGTGAGATTGTACAAGAGTGCAGAAGAAGGTGAATTGGAGCGGGGCTTGAAGAATGGGTAAGATTTTACCAGTGGGAGGAGGAGGGAGAGGGAGCCAAGAGCTCCTTCCAAGCAGGAGGAAGAGCGCCATCAGCATCGGATGCTTTAATGTGTCCGTGGAACTTGACTTCCCTTGGAAAGAAAGACAAACAAATAGAAGTTATTTCAGGAGGAAATCAAACTATAGCATTGCTTTAAGAAGTGCTGTTTAATCCCATTAGAAATTGGTTTTATTTGTATAAGTGTTAGTTTAATCTAATTTCTTGTCAAAGATGGCTGCCTTCTTGGGACACTTTCCAAATCATAAAACAAGCATAAACACAGTCAGATATTGTTGAAAAAAGTCTTTAATTTCAGTGAATATATAATTCCTCTAGTAGTAAGAGAGTGTTGCACTCCTGTTTTTTTAACTAATTAAGATGAAAAAGTTCTTTAAAGGGGTTAAACTATCTGAAGCATAGTCAGAAATTAGTGGGAGAACTGGCATATTTAATCTTGGTTATTATCCCTTAAAAACATGCTATAACGTAATAACTTTTCTTTGGAATTGATCCAGTGAATATCTGAGTTTAAGCATCGGTGACTTTGAAGAATAAAGAAGTTATCAGGTTTTTCCTTTTATTTGCCTGCCATTTTTAACAATATTTCATAATACGTTTTTAAAAATAAGTTGCTATGAATTACATTGCTTCCAGGTACACTGTATTTCTGACTGCCAATAGGAATTTTTTTTTTCCTCACAACTTGAGTCAAATATTTTTTTTTATATACTAAGAAAGCTTCTTTAGTGTTTGGCTTCATCCAAACATCATTCATTTTAGGGATGTTGAGAACACTGGTCACACAGCCTTCAAGGATCTCTGAGAAGCAGTGGTCAGTACCAGGGCTTTTGTTTGAAGAAAATTAACTGGGCATATAAGTGAGGGAGAATGTAACATATTTTCAAAACAGGAGATCAGAGTACAGTATGTAGAATTCTATTTCTGTCATTGTCATTAAGTTACTGGGAGGTTTTCAGAAAGTCAGACCTTTTTGTTTTTGTTTATCCTTGGAACATTTTTAAGGAAGAGACAGAAGATGGTATTTGATGCTATTATATCTGGACAAAGAATAGATACTAATTTAAATACACTATGGTTGAAAGACATGTCTTTATTTGCTAAAAACATCATGCAGTTGTATTTCACTTTTAGTTTTAGATATATTCTACTAAAATTGTGACCATAAGCTTTTTATACATGAATATTATTCATCTCTTGCTATTTTTTTTCTGGCTAGGAGGCAAACTGTAGTTGGTATATGATTTTATAGTAACAGATGTTTGTGGAATGAGTAAATGAAAAAAAAATAAAGGGCATAGAAATAATCATTTTCATGGGAAAAATTTGAGAAGCTGTGTTCTCCCCTTTCTCCTTTTAATCTTGTACTGTTTGGGGTTTGTCACTCACTAGTGTATGGCTTAAGCAATGACTTTATTTAATGTATCTAATTTTTAGTTTCTCCAACTTTAAAATCTCATAGTACCCATCTCTCAGGTTAGTGAGGACTAAGTTAGATAATACTTTCATTTTAACAAAATTTTAAGGAAAATATGCAATGTAAATTTGTTTGATACCTATTATTGGTGTTTTTGAATATCTTTTCCTCCATTTTTTTTCCTCCTCTGATGAATTAAACACTGCATTTAAAAGGATTGCTTATGCACAAAGTTATTAGGTGTAAGATTTTTTACTTCCTGTAAGAAGGGATATGCTTGTTTGATTCTGTGGCATACTAGTGTGCCTGGGAGCTCTGTCTGTCTGTGTTTACAGAATTGTAGAATCATAAAGTCATCAAACCAAGGGGTCCTTGAGCATTTATCTAGTACTCTGGAGATAGGTCCAGAGAGATTTTTACCAACTCTCCTTTCTATCATGTGATTATAAAAATTAAAAATAGTGAAAGGAGCTTCATATTTTTAATTCCCTAAATACTTACTAAGATTGATTCTTCTCCTTTATTTTAAAGTAAACCAGACTATGGGAGTGTCTTCTATTTTTTCCAGATATCTAAATTTCAGCACGCCCTCCCATTCATCCATTTTAATTTCTTATGAACTGCATGGTTAGAGAAACTCCTACCAAAACCCCTTGATTTTGACAGCATTCCATGTAATTTTGCCCAAAACAATATACATCTGTTTCTTGCACATGTAGACATACTGATACACACACGTACAGTATTTGAAGAAAAGTAATGTAGGAAGGCTAATTATATGTCTTTTCTAACCATACCAGGTCCATGATTACACCCACAGAAAAACTTTGGCAAAATAAAATTGAATAGCAACCTTTTCATTGCTAAGGATTTTTATTTTTTTTTTTACTGTTGAATTATTTTCATTGGTTTGCAGTGAGGTTGCTCCAAATACTGATCTCTAGGAAAATAAGCATTCAGTAGACAGAGAAATTGCCTTCTGAACTCTTGTGTTGGGTTTTGTGCCTTCCTTAGCCTGTTTGACCAGGTCATTGATGGGGCTCATGGGGCCCAAGGTGCAGGTTTCTCCCTATGGGGAGCAGGAGCTCTGCTTTGTTCTGTGGTCAGATTGCATGGCTGGGTCTGGCCAGTTGTCTTGCACCTGTCACTGGCCCTCTGTCCCCCACAGGACAAATCTTACCATCCGTCACCACCGCTAGAAAAACACTTCAAAGTGCATGCCTTCCCGTGGATGGGCTGGCTGCATCATTTCGGAATACAAGAAAGCGAGTGGTCTGATTTAGAATGTCTAAATCATTCTAAAGCAATGATTTAGAAAGTCATTGCTTCTGAAAAGGTGTTGCTCGGTTCCAACCCCTCACCCCCATCAGTTGTGCCCAGTTCTGCTTGATATATAGACAGACTGTGACAGCCAGCATAGCTGCACATGGGCACAGTGGCAAGTCTTGTGTCAGTCTCTGTTCACTTCCACTGCCTTTCCTTCTACAAACTATTGTGTGTGTTTTGTCTTGTTCTCCTCATTAAGATCCTGCCAAGGGATTGGGCTGCATAGGTGTCTCTGGATAAAGATTGATTTAGTGACTTCAGAGTATAAGCCAGATGTGGGGGGCTCACATCTGTAATCCTAGAACTTTGGAATGCTGAGGTAGGAGGATCACTTGAGGCCAGGAGTTCGAGACCAGCCAGCCTGGGCAACATAGTGAGACCCCATCTTTGCAAAAAGAGCAGAGCATGGCGGCTTATCCCTGAAATCCCAGCTACTCAGGAGGCTGAGGCAGGAGAATCACTTGAGCTCAGGAGTTTGAGGTTGCAGTGAGCTATAATTATGCTTTGAAGAGAAACTGTGGAGGATTTAAGAGAAATGGCAAGCTTAATGTTCATACTAAAGTGCTGAAGAAGTATTTAAATTTCAGTTTTCAGATCTCTTATCAGTTAAGTTTTGTCAGTTGATTTTTTAAGTCCAACTCTTATTTTTCTTGCTTCAAAATGAAGTGCATGTTTCTGATAATGCTGCCATTTGGGACATTTATTTCTATGGACAAATGTTGTCATAAAATGTGTAGGGGAAGTAAAATTAAACACATTGGAAGGTGGTTTATATATGTCAGTGTGAAATTGTGTTCTAATTTATTTTTCGTTCATGTTTTAGATACTTTAAGAAACAAATCTTCTAAGGTCCTCTTCATTTTATTAATTTATAGCAAACATTTTAAAGCCATATAAAATCATGAATGTGATGCCATGTATGGAATCATGATTCAGATACTTGCCCTTGTAATGCATCCTGGATTATTTGTGCATAAACTAGATTAAGGGAAATAATTTTTTCCTCTGCTGACAGGTAATTGCCAAGCATGACCAGCCCTATAACTTCCCAAGAATTCTAAAGCGCAGACTATATTTTTACAAAATGTAGTTAATGGCAACAAAAGGGTAGAAGAGGTAATTGGAAAGGAGGTGAAGCTGTCAAGCTCAGCAAAGGCCAAGAAGGAAAGCTAGTGAGGACCAGGGGAAATATTCCCAGTGCAGCGTAGGTAAGTTCTGTCTGCACATGGCTGTGTCTGTTGAGAAGTCATGCTAGACAGAGCAGGAGATTGAGATTGAGATGGATTGAGATAAACTCCTTTGCAGGGTCTCTCCATGGATATCTTCTAAATATTTATTTATGTCTTTTATATTGTCCTACCTTTTCTTGTACTTACTCTCTTCCAGTGCCAGTTTACATACCAGTGCAGTGGTCAGATACTGCTTCCTTTCTCACCCATGTTTGGGATTCGGCGAGCCATTATATACTGATACAATGTGCAAGGCTCCTCTTGTGTGTGGTGTAACTATGGCCAGGGAAGGACTAAATATATGATTGTGTATGTGAAAGCGCCAAGTTAATTTTGTTAATAAGGAAAATATATCACTATCGGTTATTAGTATTGCTAATAATAATGATAATGTGTTAATAATAACAATAGCAGAGACAGGGTGGGGAAGCTAAAAATTGGCCCTGACATTCAAAGCAGTGCTGTACAGCTCAGGATTCTATTCCCTTCCCTTGATTCTCTTCTTTGAAGAGGTAGTAATTCAGTCAGACACACTTTCTTAATAGTAAAGCACGTTCCAACCCAAGAACTGAGTAACTGCTGTTATTACGTGTCTTCCCCCCACAGTAAGGGACTTGAAGGTGAAACCAGAGCGTGCAAATGCTCAGAGGTGAGAGACCCAGCGAAGGTCTGCGCTGGGGTTTGTGGGGCTGTGGGGTCTCAGGGAGGGTGGAGGAGAGGGGGCAGGAGAGGTGACTGTCACTGTGCAAAGAAAGGTGGGTCCCTCACCCTGGCATGGGCATCAAGAGAAGTGATGGATCTGAGAGGTGCTTAGGAGGACTCAGGGAGACTTGGCCATTGATGGGTGGTGGGGCTTGAGGGAGGCAAAGTGTTTAAGATGTTTTCTGGGGACCAGGTTTGGGCATCTGGGTAGATGGTGGAGGAAATACAGCAGGCGGGCAGGTTTGTGGAGGAAGACTGTTGCTTTGGTGCATCTCTGAGCGGAAGGATACTGGGCAATTTGCAGAATTTCCTTTTTTATTTTTTTAGAGACACAGTCTCTCTGTGTCCCCCAGGCTGGAGTGCAGTGGCAGGATCACAGCTCACTGAAGCCTCGGACTCCTGAAACTATAAGGGCACATACCACCAGGCCTGTTTTTTGTTTTTTTTTTGTTTTTTTTTTAAGGAAGAACGCATTTCTTTTTCAAGACGTTTGCATTGAACCTAAGAAAAATACAGGTTTTCAGTGTTTTTTTAAAAAGCGAACTTCTTTCTCAAAGACTATTCGAGTTCTCCCTTCACTGTCACTAAAGTAATGCCGAGCATAAATCCTTCCCGAATAATGAAAAATTTGTGTAGTTCTCTAAACTTAGGAGGTATATTACATTTGCCTTTGTAACTTTATGGATATTAGGTTGGGATTGTGGTTAAGCTAATGAACTGAAGAACTCAAGCTGATGGTCTCATCATTCAATCCAGCAGCCTGTCTAAAGTTTCAGGCTAATATCTGTGTTCATACATGATTGCTTAGCTAGAATTCTTTTGGTGTGATAACATTTTTCATACTAAACCCAAGCTGAATTTTAATAGAGAAGCTTTTTTAAAGTTTAAGAATGCCATTAAACTTTTTAATATTTAATTGTTTTTACTTAAATGGTATAATTGATTTAATACTACAACTGTATTCATGTGACATGACCTAGACCAATAGTACAATTATACTAATAGTATATGTATAATATTTGGGTTGCTGTATTAGCTCAAGTAGTTGCATTCACTGAAACCACTTCTTAATTATTGGGCAGCTTTTGAAATGTAGTAAAACACACAATCTCATGACAAATCCATTTTGTTATATATTTTAATTATTTCTTGGACAGTGACCCAAATGTAGAGGTACTTCTTGCATTTTTTAGGAAGTGACAAAATGCAATTTGGAGTTTATACAGTGTAACATATTTCTTTCTGCCTGTATTAAGGATGTTTTTTACTTATTAAAATATTGTGTGTTAGCATATCCAATAGAAAATAAGTAAACCATGCATAAATCATAAGAGCGAAGTAGTTTTTTTTTTAGCTTAGCATTATTGAAATCACATTGCTGGATGTAATTACACATTTTGTTATTGTTTAACAAAATCCAAATATAACTAATAGGATGTCATTTTACTGTATGATATGATAGTCTAGAAAATTCTATTATGGCTCTGGCAGAGTTTTTTGGGTAATTTTAGCTTTTGATATTTAGGGTGGAGTGTAGTCACTCTGGATTTACGTAAGTGGGGAAAGAGGAAATAAAGCAGATTTTTTGGATGACTTTAGAGTTCTTATTTTTGCTTCATGTATGAGGAGGCTTGTGAACTGAGGAGAAGGAATGGAGACATTTGTTTGGTTTGAATTTATCAGTTGAGGCTTTATTGAATTTAGTAATTGTATCTTGAAGTTTATAACTGAATTCTAGAGCCAATGGTTGTATTTTCCCTTCTAGTGTATCTTCTAGAATATCTTACCGTTCTTAAAAAAATAAGGCATTTCTATTAACCATACCCTTATGAGATCTATATTTCCTTCAAGGCTGTTCCTATGGACTAAACTGTTTGTATGCCCATCAGAAATAAATAAATAAAAAGAAAAGAAAAAAACCAAGTGTAGCTGAAATTACCGCAGAAATTCCTAAACATTTCAGTCACGTAATAGACAAAGAGTTATGGTGCCTCCCTTAGTGCACAGTGTGTAGAGGAGGCATGTAGTAGACCAGCTGCAGTATAGGAAGGTCAGCCTTATATCTAGAAGAATAAAGAACTCGCCTATGTGTGCATTAAATTGTCCCTTATGTATTTTCTGGAAGCCTTCTGATACCAAGTAGTTTGTGTCGTTGTCATCACAAGTATACCCCTGCTTGTCAAACCACGTCTCCTTATTTTGGGTTCAGAGACTGTGGTCTCTGTATCTCCAAGGAATGAATTTGTGGTTGCTTTGAGGTCTCCCGACAAGAGGTACCTTGGTGTGCTAGGTGGCGTTGTGCAGGATTATACTGAAGCCAGGAAGCCAGCAGTGAGTGCACAAAATTCTTGGAGGGAAGGGCACAGGAGGGGATGTGGGAAAAGGCATGGAAACAAATACATCCTCCTTCATAGTTTTTAATATCCTTGCATGTGGGTATATCTGCTATGTTATCATCTTCTTTGATTTGGAAACCAGAGTGAATTTGTCCAACATTATTTATTTTCAACAGACTAGGTGTTTAAAATTGCATATTTCCTAAATCTTGTTAGAGATTTATATAAAGATTTGGAATAAGATTGGTGGAGGTTAAGAAATAAAAGCTTTGAATTTTTGAAATGTAGAATTTTCTGTTTTTGTTTTTGTTTTTTTGGTTTGAGTTTTAGATTTTGATACTGATATTAAGGACAACTTTTGTTATACATTGAAATACTTTAGAACTTCCTGTGGCAATCTTATAAATTGGTGAACTTTGTTGGGAGAATTGGCAAGCATCCCGATGGGGTCAGAATTTCCTGGAATTTCCAGGAGTTTGTGAACTTCGATGGGGAAAAAAATTACACTTTTATTTTCACTAATATCTACCTGAAACTTATCATTTCCCTTAATTATGAATGTAGACAATATACCATAGCAGTATCAACAGAACCTGTAATTTTGCCACTGATAGAAATCACAGATATTTTCATATCACATTACAGTTGTAGAGATATCAAAATATTTAAGCTCATCCTTATTTTAAAATTACAGTATTTATTAATTACAGCTAGATCTTGTTATTTCACACACTAATATAAAGCAGTACATTACTATATCACATTTTAAAATATTTTGATAACTGTCAATCTAATTGATTTCTATGGAGCCTAGTTATGACACTTAAAAAGTCATTCTGAGAAGGGATCCGTAGATTTCACCAGACTGCCAAAAGGATCCATGGCCCAAAAAAGGTTAAGTCTTGGGTAGGAGAACTGAGGAGATGAGTATTCTAGAGCTGGTTGTGCCAGTACAGGTTGAGCATCCCTTATCTGAAAATCCAATAACCACAGTGCTCCAAGATGTGAAATTTTTTGGGCGCTGATGTGATGCCACAAGTGGAAAATTCCACACCTGATCTTGTGTGATAGGTCACAGTGAAAGCGCAGGCACGTAACACACGGTTTATTCAGTGTTCCCAAGGGAAAAAAAAAGGCCCTCCCAGCCCCCTTCTGCTATGATGTATTTTTTCTGCATATGCCAGATATATATGTCATAGTTTTTACTGTTAAGCACTTATGTGTGAATAAGTATAAGAAAATGACTGCTTATTGGTAGCATATAGATTCAGAGCCAGGAATGATGGTGATGCCAAACAACCACAGATTGTCCGTATGGGTGGCTGAGAAAGTGACACCTTCGCTTTTGGATGGTTCAGTGCACACAAACTTTGCTTCATGCACAAAATTATCAAAAACATTGTGTGTAATTACCTTCAGGCTGTGTGCATAAGATGTATATGAAACATAAATGTCATGCTTGTACTTGGGTCCCCTCCCCAAGATATCTCATATATATGCAAATATTCTAAAATCTGAAAAAATCCAAAACAGTTCCCTGATCCTATGCATTTCAGATAAAGGATGCTCAGCCTGTACCTTACTGTGCAACCTTGGGTAGTTAGGCCATATGGTACATTGTGCCATATGATGACACCATCATCAACTTACGAAATTATTATAAAGATAAAACAATGGAAATAGCTTTGAAAATTTTTAGTATTATGCGTGCAGAAAATGTTATTAAGTCGAATTGTTTTTTTGCCTTTGTAAGGACATGATACATATTAAGGATTGTTAAGACTATAAATGAGGCATCTAATGTGAATTCTGCTTTCACTCTACAGTTTCAGCGTGGCTCAGTATCATTACTCTTTATAGGGAACTGCTTCGGGAACCTGGCAATTCCAATATAGTTACAAAAACATTACCATTCATGGAACCAAAGAGGATTACTTTTCCCTAAATATTTCTTTTAAAATTGAGTCTTATAATCTACAGTTCTCTAATCCAAACTGATGGGCTTCAGTGCTCCCTAAAGCAATGTGTCAGTCAGGCAAAGCATGGGACAAAGTGCGTGTTTCATTTCCAGTAAACTTAAGTGTAGTAGTGTGGTGAAACGCCTTTATTAAATATTATTAATGAAGAAATATAAGAAATGAGGGAGGGAAGAACATATTGAGCATTGTGTTTGGTGTTTGCCAAAATTTAGTTTTTATAACAACCTTATGTAGTTCATAAATACTGCGCCACTTAACAGACGAGTAAACTGAAATCAGTAGCCAGTTTACTAAATGGTCACCTTACTCTCAGGAGTTATAAGACTTAGATTCAAATTCAAGACTAATTGACAGGACTTGTGATTACTGAATGAAATTAATTAGGCATTAATTTTGAAATGTAAGATGTTTATCATGCACAATTCATTGACACTGAATACAGAATAGGCAGAAGAGTGTTTCTACCCTTTGACATTGTAGATGACATTATACACTAGACTTCAGTGATGATGGGTAGTACCATAGTTTCATTTTTAAAATCCTATCCCCTAATGCCTGTGACTTTGATACATAAACATGTTTGTTTGTTTTTTTTTTTTTTTTTGAGACAGAGTCTCGCTTTGTTGCCCGGGCTAGAGTGAATGCCGTGGCATCAGCCTAGCTCACAGCAACCTCAAACTCCTGGGCTTAAGCGATCCTACCGTCTCAACCTCCCAAGTAGCTGGGACTACAGGCATGTGCCACCATGCCCGGCTAATTTTTTCTATATATATTTTAGTTGGCCAGATAATTTCTTTCTATTTTTAGTAGAGACGGGGTCTCGCTCTTGCTCAGGCTGGTCTGGAACTCCTGACCTCGAGCGATCCACCTGCCTCGGCCTCCCAGAGTGCTAGGATTACAGGCGTGAGCCACCGTGCCCGGCCCGTAAACATGTTTTGAAAGTCTGTTAAGTGAATGAGTGAAAAAAGGTGTGTGTAATGGGTCAAAATTCTGACTAGAAGGAAAATAGGACTTTGACGTGGGATTGGCATCTCTGATCTCACATCCTGGCCTCATTCACAGCAACTCTTGAGGTGGTGGGTTAAGGAAATCAATGTCCTTACCAGTTGAAGGATCAAGCACAGGAAGATGAAGCAACATGGTCACGTTCACAGGTGACACTCAAATGCTAGGTCTTCTGATTCACAATCTGGGGCAGCCTTTCAACCATATCCCACTGTTGCTGTGTGGTGGTGGGGTGGAGAGAAATAGCTCCTGGAGAAAGTGAAAAGCTGCAGAATGGAATGTAGAAGGATGTCATGGATGGAACACCGTGATCTCCTTGGAGCAGGGGCCAAGCTGCTCTTCCTTCAGTCCTCTGGTTAAGTGAGACCCTTCCCCAATGTCCCTCATTCCTTACAATGTCCCTCATTCCCACTCCTCTGCCGAAGTCAGGTTTTCCTGCGGTAGACACTCTCTCTCCCATTCTCCACAACAGTTATTACAGCTCGTTAACTATTTATTTGGATAATTTTTTGGCCAAATGGCTTTTTTTCTTTGAGTCTAGATTGTAAATTCCATAGGATTGGAAACTGTGCCCATTTTCCTCACTGCTGTAGTCTCAGAGCACAATGCCTGTTAGTGTGTAACTTTTAAGCAGATGAAAACAGGAGTGAACACATACAATTCTACAAATGGATGGAAATAATAGAACAACCAACATGGAGGCAAAGGCTCAGACTTTAATAAAAAGAATGGTGCACCAGCCTACAATCTTGGGATAGGCCATGTGTCCTGAATTTTCTAGAAAATCTGTACATTAATTTTAGACCAGTTGTCTGGTTATGTCCTTTTTGGTTCAGAAAATATGGTTAACTATACCCACAGTAACCATTAAAAATAAGGTACACCTTGTAAGAATGGAAGGAGAAAGATAGGCCCTGATAGTAGTGAATGTTCAGGCTACCTCTACAATAGTCAGTAGAGTGGTATTAACTTCAATTTAACAGTTGAAGAGATGGTGGGCCAGAGAGATTTAACTTGTCCAAGATTCAGATGATAAGGTGTCAGGGCTGAGATTAAAACCAGAGCCCATGATTTTCCATTAATTACATAGTGTTTGAGGAGGATGGAAAAGGACAAACTCAGAGGCCCCTAAGGGCATCAGCCCGTAAAGCTACTGCTGGGCAGGGTTCAGCCAGGCTCTCTCATTCTTTGGCTTTTGCCATCTATAGTTACAGCTACCTCTAAAGTCCTGTATAATGATGCTGTTCACAGTAATTACTGAGACATTGACAGAATGTTGAATTATGTTTAGGGAAGAAAAGAATATCATGGCCTAGAGATTTTTATTCAAAGTGATGAAAGGTTTAGCACTGTAATTCTGATATTGAGGAGTCTCATGTCTGAATAGATTCTGGGGTAACTGATGTGGGCTATCAATTTAGAGATTCTTTATTTTCATTTAAAATTTATTCTGGATGTGTATTATCTTTGCATTTGTTTAAATCCCCAACTTGGAAGGTCATCTGTAAACAAACACTTTATTGTTTTTATTCAGCAGAGATTTATCATCAGGTGCTAGAATACACCACAATTAATATATGGTTTCTGTCTTCCAGGGGCTTACAGTCTAGAGGAGGAGAAAGACAAAGATAATTACAGTCCAGGGTGTTAATGCCACAAAGGGGCTTCGGGAGTATCCTGAAGTTGCGGTCTGTGAGGGTGACAGCTGTGGCTAGAGTCATACATTCCATTGTCACGGAGCCCCAGACTTCATGGGTCTAAAATATAACTCACCATTATTATTTCTTGTCAATCCATATTTAATAGGGTGTTAGAAGTGATGTTAGCATTATATGATTAAGATGAGAAAACTTACATGAAAGCTCCCATTAAAATAGCTGGCACATAGCACTTAGAGAGTTTCTTAAAATTCTTTTTTTATAAACCCACTTAATTACCCTTGGAATTGGAAGATTTCAGAATCTAAGAAATTATGTGTCAAACAGTACTTCAAAAGCATGATTCTGTGTATGACCCCAGTACATACTACATCCAAATAGGGATGATTAAATCTTTAGTTAATATGTCAGATGCCTATACATTTTTTTAAAGGGTTCTTCAGGGGAAAATGGGTTTGTTACTGAAGGATATATAATTCCAATACAGTTTTTGTGATGCTTTTGCCTATGAGCATCTTAGCTTTAGAGTAAGAGTCTTTAATACCCAGGGCACTCATAGGGTGGGGAATTAATGAGCCTGCTCACTGCAGTTACACAATGTATAGATCTTGGACTATGTTACTATGATCCAGGTTCAGTTGAAGCTTATTTTCAGTTTTGTTTACAGAAGGAAGCATGCCCTGTTATGTAGGACAAAGAACACATATACAGTATACTTATGTGTATATTTGTATGTATAGATTAATAGTGTTAATTACATAATTAGTCTCATTTTTCCAGAGTAGCTCTACAGTACTTGGTGTTAAATGAGCAAAATGATAATGAAGTGTAAAGTAGGGGGAGATGAAAAATGATTTTGACTTGCCAAGATTTTACTAAGTGACTTAGGATATCTCATGTGTATTTTTGTACTTGAACCGACTTGCCTTAGAAAATTCCAATTCTTCCCAGCTACTACCACTAGGAAATTTTTTTCACTTTATCGTGTGACCTTTTCTTCCTGCTTATGAGCAATGCAAACCCCAGGGGCTCACCCACACCACTGTGCACCAGTTCCTCATCCATCCTAAACATCCCTCTTTGGATGTAGGATGTATTTGGGTTATAAACAGAATCGGCTTTATGTTTTCAACTTGAATGCTCACCTTCCTCTGGCCCCTAAAATTAATTAATTACATAGGATAATCCAATGTAAAGATTTAGCTCCCCTATACATGACATTTCCATTCTTAAAGTTTATAAATTCTTAATTTGGGGGTTTCTCTGGGCCTCTTGCAATTATATGTAACACTCTGTGTATATGTACACTGCATGGGAGGGGTGGGTACACAGCTTACATCTGTTTCTCAGAGGGGTCTGAGACACCAAAAAACATGAAAAAAAAGTGGAAGATGGACTCTTAGATTTCTAGCAATACCATCTTTTTTTAAAAAATAAAACTCTTTATCTTTTTTTTTTTACAAAAAATTCAAAAGAGAAAAACAAACTCTTTAAATTCTGATCCTTGAACAGCAGTGAAAGATGTAGTGATGACTAATTTATTTTTGCACATATAAAATTTATTGGTACTCATTTGTTTATCCCAGAGATACATAAGATATATACAGACATATCTGCCAATTTTGAGTGGTAAAATCAAAGTTCTCTAGAATCCTTTTGTTTTGGTGGAGGTCCAGATCCCATGTTCAATACTAGCAGACGTATGTCACCTATAAGTGATAAAAATCTTAACTTCTGTCAGGGACATGTAAGAACTATAGTCTGTTACTTTGTAAAAAGTTTTATCCAAGTTATTGAAACATTCAAATTGTTAGCTTTCTTTTTTCCCCCCCCTCTTTAAAGACCAGTGGTGAGGGCAGGGTGGCAAACCTAACCACATTTGGTCAAATTTGGGTGTAGTTCTAAGAAAACTGGCTTATGCTCTTTTCAGATGGTATCCAAGTTGAATAGTTCAGAAAAGAAAATGAAGAGAGGGAACTATGTAAGGAAGTTGGACCAAAATTACAGATGAGCAGAAATGTTTCATTTATCAATTCATTCCAGGATGAATTCTTTCTTTTTATAGCTCTCTTCTGGTAAAATAATCCAAAGGAATGATGCTTGAAAAATGGGTACCTTCTACGACCTAACAAGTGAATCACATATATAACATTTCAGAAACTTTTTTCTTTTGCAATCTGTTTGCCCTTTTTGTGTGTGTGAGACTTGTGGTTAAGCTTATTTTGTATTATCTACTTAGTGTTTTTATAGATGTTTTCCTTTTTCAGGAGCAAACTTGGCTTATGGAAATACTCTTATCAGTATGCTGTTATTGTGTTTTAAGGAAATTACAAATTAAATATTAACTTATTAGCCAGGTACTCTAATGGATCCGTTATAAACACACCTATAAGTGTCTGGAAAATGGAAACTTTTTCTTGAGAACCCAGGACCTACTACTTTTAGAACCTTGGTGATTAAGCAGTTTTGTGTAATTTAAATTTAGCAAATAAACAACTGACGCATGGCATTTTAATAAGGGGTTTACCTCGTATTGGGAACACATAGTTGAATAAATGTAGTCCTTTGAAAAGGAACACTTTCAGTGCATTTTCATAATTGAAAGATACTTGTTTTAACAATACTCTAAATTGAGAGGTGAAAACTTCAGTTCTTAATATGTTTATCCCTTATTTGACCCTCCTTCTCATCCAGCCTTTGTCTTGTTTTTAACATTCCGGGAACTAAAGTGCCTCACACTGCTATTGTGTTTTCTTTTAAAATAATCGAACAGGAAAACATTTAGTGGGGATTGATAAACAGAGAAAAATCAATATAATACATATGCTATAATTTAGCAGCAATAATTAATGTTGAAGAAAAGAAGACCTATGGAGACCTTCTTGTATTTGACATAAAAGCTTGTCATGTTGGTATTTTCCTAGATTCTTCTGGGAAGAAGTTTAAAATTTTTAGATATCACAAAAACTGTTTTTATGTTTGGAGGAATATGTGAATGTATTATATTTACTTAACTCTGGTGCAGTTATGACTTGGGAGAGACTTTCATGTTATATCTACCATATTAGAAGATACTTACAGTCTAGGCATTTAATAGTATGCTGAACTTATATTGAGAAATATACTTTATGTAAAGGAATTTGACCCTGTATAAAAGAGGAAGATGATTATGACATTAAAAAGCATAGGTACTTTTTTCAGTAGAATAAATGGGCTTATCTTGAAGTGAATGGATCCTCATTTTAAAGATTTACAAATGAAGATTTAACAACCATTTTTGCAAGCTCATTTTAAAATAAAAGTATTTTTTTATTTAAAAGTGTTTTCTAAGGATTTATCTCCACATGCACCAGATTAGCCTTAGAGCACACACACAGACACACACTTTTCCATTATCTACTATAGGATTATAGGTTTTGAGGATATTTATGAATATATAAAATATTTTAATTCGGAATGTTTAAATTGTCATTTAAGATTTTCAGTCCCCCCCATAATAATTTTTCTAGATCACAAACAAAACCACACCTGTCCCAACAGACACACACAGTCTTACTGTGTGCTTTTGTTCTTTGACAATATAAGCACATATGAGAAAGGCTTCCCAACCACAGACCATTTGATTCGCTAGGTCATTTTCTCCCTAGACATGCTAATGACCAGGGTTTCTTGCATTAGAGAGTTTTGGGAAAGTGAAGTTTTTATTTTGGTTACAAGACTATCTTTACATACACACACATAGGATAGGCTACTGGGACAGCATTTCTATAAATTAGTCCTTGGGATATGTGCCATATACATAAGGCTACTTTAAGAAGCAGTCTTGTTGATTGTGAAATAATTTCATAGTTATATATGGATCCTAAGTATTCCTTTAGCAAATTCCAGTTTTTGTTGCATAGTTTTGTATTAAGCTCCTGATACATTTACGTGTAGAAAATTGTGGCTTAATAAGCAACAGCATAGATATGCCACCTTTATGGATGGAATACTGAAAAATATTCATTCCCCTCGAAAAAATGTCTATTTCACAGGTGTCCATCTTCAAATGAGTTGTTTTTTGTACATTCATATAATTTTCTTTAAAATTGTATAATGTGCACATATATAAAGGTACACACAGTTTAATGGAATTAATGGAATTGGCAAAATCATTTGTACATTTACAACAGATTTTAGTTTTCATCAGTATTTTAAGTCCATCAAGTTACTTTTCAGTCTCTTGAATAAAACTTTCTCAAATATACAGAGATGATGACAACAGTGGCTTCCTTTGAGAAGTGTCATGTATAAAATGTTTTTTGATTTGTCTTTTTTGTACTCTTAACTTGTATGATGAGAGTTTTATTCTATGTTATCTGAAGTTTCCATGTGACAATTATTTGATTTTCACATTCAAGATCTTGACTGGTAGTGGCACTCAGTAAACACCAGCTACTTGTCAGGTCCTAGGCTGAGAATGTTGTGCACGTGATTTATTTAATACTCAGTAACCCAATGTGGTGGATGCTAGCCCTGTTCCCATTTTAAAAACAAGGAAATAACAGGCTCAGAAAGGTTAAGTAATTTGGCCAGGGTCAGGTAGCAGGGCCAGGATGTGATCTCCAAAACCGAAACTTTGTTTTTCCTCTTTAGATTTGTGACAAGAAACATCTTTATGCAAAGTGTTATTCTGAACGTTGTTTTTGAGCTTTGCTAGTAGATAGCTTGCCAGTATCCTCCCGGTGATCACGGTGGACCTCCCAGCTGTAGATGTTTCTGTGTGACATTTGTTGTTTGCCATTGAGGTGCGAGTGATAGGCCACTGACGGCAGGGCTGCCCTGCACTTCCTGTGGGGGGCGGTGCTTCAGAGGCTGCGGCGTGCAGTGCTGCAGGTCTGTGCTGCAGGTCTGTGCCGCTTTGTCCCCAGCTGCCCCAGGAGTGCAGAGGCAGCGCTGCCTGGGAAATTCAGGAAGGCTTTCTTCTGGATATTGTACCAGTCGAAGTTAAACAGTGATCTGGAAAAGAATCAGAGTTGAAGTGAGCTAGGTTGATCTGGGCAAAAGAGATAGAATAAGCAAAGACAGAAACATTGTGATAAATGCAGGTCCTGCAAGCATGTTGGCGCTTTTGTGTCAGATTTTCATTGAAGCTTCTATTCCATAAAGTAAACTTAAGGGGTGTGCCATAGTTTTCCTTGGGACTTCTATTCTCTGGCATACCTCACTTTCCCCAAGAGATATGTGGACCTCACCTTGAGAAGCCTAGTATAGGTATCCTTCTGATAAATAGGGGAGAGGGTGTGGGAGCAGGGAGAAGAATCCTTGCTATAGAACATTTACACTTAGCCCATTTCTGACAATAAGAACAGCTCATTTTAAACATTTGAATGTTATATATACAAGTGGTAATTTAATTTTCTAAATTCGGTTAAAAACTTGTTTTATTGTCCCCCCTTTGTCGAAATAATTTAATGATAGTTTTGTGATGGAGGTATTTATTTCTTAAAAATTGCATAAACTTGGCATAAAATCATCAAATCACTTCTTAATTTCTATTGCTAATTTGGAGTGTAATGTTTTTGTTATTTCATATTTCTCTTAGCTACAAGATATCTGTTTAATTTTATACCTTTAAAATGAAAATATCCTTGACCAAAATGATTCTATATCATTCACGATTGGATGTGGATCAACTTTATGATACTTTTCATACAAATTTCATGGAATTTATTTCATTTAGAGATACTTTGTGTACCAGTAGCATTGAAAAAAATCTGTATTATAATTATTATAATTATTAATCTTCCATCATCATCTTATATCAGGATCTTGTTATTTTAGAATACCTAGCACAGGCTTGAAAAAAAAATGCCTTGACAGTTTGTTACCCTACAGAATAATGTCATTCATTTTGTAATACAACCCTTCAGAATTTTTTTTTTTTCGTCATTGGGTGAGTAGCTATTTGCAAGATTGTGTAGGTTCGAAATACAGTTGACCTTTGGACAACGTGGGGGTTAGGGGTGCCAATACCCCCACACAGTCAAATCTGAATATAACTTTTGACTCCTCCAAAAGTTAACTACTAATAGCCCACTGTTGACCAGAAGGCTTACTGATAACCAGCAGTGAATTAACACATATTTTATATCTTGTATGTATTATATACTGCATTCTTACGATACAGCAAGCTAGAGAAAAGGAAATGTTATTAGGAAAAGCATAAGGAGGAGAAAATCTATTATTCATTAAGTGCAAGTGGATCACCATAAAGGTCTTCTCCCTCATTGTCTTCATGTTGAGTAGGATGAGGAAGAGGGGTCAGTCTTGCTGTCAGGGATAGCAGAGGTGGATTTCCACATATGAGTGGACCCATGCAGTTCAAACCCATTGTTCAAAGGTCAACAGTAATTTTTTCTATGTCTAGATGTATAGTTATCTTAGGACATGCAATTTTTAAGATAATTTTTCAAGCTCTGTAATACTATTTTTAAGGAACAGCGAAAGAGGCATTCGTCCCTACATGAAAGACACCTTTAAGTTGACCCTGTTTGACATGCAGTGAAACATCACTAGGATATAGTTCCTTATTTACATGGGCTGGCCTAGGGTGAAACTGTCCTATAAAACAATAAAATCTTAATGAGGCATGTTAAGTCAGTAAGAAGAATGATATCAGATCCTCGAACATGACTCATCTACAGGGAATTTATTGTTTTGAGTAGCAGTAATGGTCTTTCCATACAGAAATACAGGAAAAATTAGCAATTTGTCTTAAAAGTATAGCTTTCCACTTTGTCAAAGTAAAACACATTTATTGTAGAAAACTTGAAATTCCAACCTTTACTTCCATTCCTCTGTGCCTGTCTATACATATTTTTAAAAGTAAAAATGGTATAATTTTGTACAAACTGTCTTTTTGTAACCACTTGCATTTACTATATCATGAACATTTTCCGGTGTTACATATCCTAGAAAATATACGTATATATGTACATATGTATATATGGAAGTTGTGTGTTTAATTATCTTGCGTTGATGTATTTAAACAAGCTGTTATTAGACAAGTTGTTGCTTATGGTGGTTTTGACAAGCTAGAAATTCACCATAGAGTCTTTTAGATTTCCATAATTTAAAAATTAAAATGAACTTGTATAATGAAAATATATTGGTGTTTCAGTTGTATATTTTATCAGGATTTTCAAATTAATTTAACTGTAGGGTTTTTATTATAAACCTCCTTGCATTTTTTAGAATAAAGCAAGCTATAAATTAACATTAAAATACTACATTATTTGGATTAGTCATATGTTGGGAGTATTTTGAGATTGAGTCTACTTATTTAGGCAGAAAAATAAAATCCTTCTAATCTTGTCAAGACTGATACACTCCCCTAAGTGAGTATTTGACTTTTTTTGCTATCTGTAATCTATACAAACAGCTTTTCAGGAGTTTTTTTAAATGTCAAGATCTGTTTTGTCACCTCTAGTGTTCTCTTAATGTTTGTTGATTCATTATTTGATTTTTTATTTTATGTTAGCTATTTTACATTTTATCTTATTATTTCTTTATTATATCTTTATTCTTATTATATAAGAATCTTTACTTTTTAGGGGTTTGCTTTGTGAGTTTAGTGTTCACATTATTTCTATCTCTAATTAAAAAATCAAAAGAACCTAGTTGTCATTTCTAAAACATTTATCAAAATATATTAAAATTATGAAAAATCTATAGTTTGCTCTCAACTGGGTTTCATTGTAGAGGGAGCTCATTATTGTTTAGCCTTGAACATGATTAATTTTACGAATAAGATAAATAAAGATCAGTGACCAAATGTACACAATTTCTCATCTTTTTTCAATGGCATGCTGATGCCACTAGGGGAAAGTACACAGTGTGGTATTGAGATGGGGCCTTTCAGTTCCATGTGAGTGGCAGCCTGCATGAGTCACTGTGTTGTTTGCAACCCGTAGGTGAATAGAATCCCAGAGATGCCAAGCATCATTTTGGCTAGATGAACAAGGATATATATTGTCACAGTTCTATACAGAGTTCAGATTTATTATTTTAACTAACACAGAAGAGAGAAAGCAAGTACTCTGAGTGACCTCAAAAATAAAGTATAAAATATAACCCCATAAGCTTTACCCCACAAATCACCTTTTCTCAAGATGATTTCCAAAAACTCAGAAGTCCAGAAAAATATTTGCAAATGTTTCGTTGCTAGAGAATGGGTAGGACACTGTTCTCTGAGGACCAGGGCTAATGTTGCAAAAATATATCCTTGTTGTTTAAGGATGTCTGCAAAGAAACAAATCTCATTTCTCTATCAGTTCTCCTCCCTCTAGCAAGTCAGAAAGTCAAAACCTATGTTTCCACTGGTTATTTAAGAACACTATTCCAAAATTTCTTTACTTTTCAACCACACATTCATCTACTCTTTCAATATCCAGAGTTGAGGATACTGAGGAAACACATCTTTTGGGGCTTGACCAGTCAAGGCTTAAGAAGAGAACAGAGATTGAATTTTGAGAGGCTTCCCATGAGGCAGTAATATCACCTACAATATCTAATGTCACCTTTTAGGTAGGCGTTTTTCACCCTTTCATGAGCAAGGAAACCTAGAGCTCTTTCACTCGCTCATTTATTCAACAATTGTTTGCTGAATTGATCACTTGCCAACTGTCCTGGGAAGGTGCTTGGGATACACACTGAACAAGATGCTGCCCTTGCCCTGCTCTCAGGTGGCTCCCAGCCTTGCCCAGGCCGTTGCTAGGCTGTGGTGCCAGAGATCTGTGTAGGGCTCTTCCCGCTAACCCACCACCGACAGTGGTAGAGGGTAGAACATCCACTGAAAGGTGAAGTAATAGCTGTTCCTGACCAGAAAGAATAAAGAAATTGATGTTAAAATAGAAGATGACTGGCTTGCATATATAACACTTTTTACATGTTAAAAAATTGAAACACAGACATATGAGGCCGGTTAAGGAATTTATATTATATCAATTGTATTTTAGTGAATGCCTACTACAATAGTATGTTAGACATTTTGGCATTCAGAGATGTATACAATATAATTTCTTTCTCTCAAAATGGAGAAAAAGGAATAAAACATGAAAAACAACAATAGAAGGATATTTTGTGCCAGGCTTAAGGCTATTAATTTAATGCATCTCAGTAAACATTTGTTGAAGTAGTAAAACTTGCTTCTTGCCCTTGAGCTCACAGCCATTTAAACTACCATAACAGATGCCAGCCACCAAGGGCTGTTTGCTATGCCAACAAGACTGGGGTATGTTCTGAAGGTGATGGGAAGTATTGAAGTCTTCTCAAAGTAAAGCAGTAGTACATTTAAATGTGCACTTTAGGGACTTTCCTATGGGGACTTTGTAAAAAAAAAAAAAAAAAAAAAAAAAAAGATTTGAGAGGCTCGGTTAGGTGATTAGTCTAGTACTCTAACAGAGAAAATATCATAGCCTGAACTGGGGTGTAATTTGGAAATTGAGTTTAAAATTTTTTTTAAAAAGGCTTTTAGAGATATTTCAAAACCTTTGAACTTTTTCTATTAATGTATTAGTACCAGTTGTTGGAAAATTAAGTAAAGGGTGTGTAGTTGGTCTTTTCTATCCAAATACATAGCAATAAGTATTTTTTTAATGTTCCCATTAGTTCCAATCTCACGACCTGAAATTTCTTGGAAATTCCCATAATCAGCAACAGAGGTCAGTATACAGAGGATTTCAAAAGGGTCAGCATGGGAGGGTACTCACTTTGGAGCCAAACAGACCTCCCTCCATACTTTGTGGACCTTGGCTTGGGCAATTTAATCTTTCTCAATCTCAGTATTCTCATCTATAAAATGGGGAGAATGCTTGATTCCCTGGCCTAGAGAGCCTAAATGAGATAATGAACATAAAGCATCTAGCACAATACTAGCTCACATTCTAAGCAATAAGTAAACATTGCTTCTTTTTATTTATAATGTACTTGTCTTTCAGGGAAGAAAACGATATTGTAATTTGGGGCCGCTTAGTTTATTTTGCCACTTGTATAATAGGATCTTTGTTTGCATATTTCCTGAATTTTATGTCTTATTTCTCTTTTCTTCTTCTTCCAAGTGTTTTCCCTCAGCCTCATAATATTACCTTGGGAGCAGTATACTGTAGTGTTGTTTGATACCAACAATATAGACCATAAACATTTCTTTTACACTTTTCTGGGGATGCAAAGAAATTTAGCAAATAATGAAAAGTTCCCTAATGGGAAATAGAAGTAATGAAATTAACTAGGATGTTGCTTGTCATCCATTAACATCAAGAACAAAGAATCAAATGTGTTGTAAACACTGAGGAAAAAGCGGTCATTACGAACTCGTTTTCCCAAGCAGCCAACAGAGCCTTTGTAGAAAGGCGAGGATTCTTATTAAAAAGGTTTGCTCAGCTCTCAGGCCAGGAAGAATCTTTGTAGGTATTTGTGATCCCTTTTTGTAGGAGCCCTACCTAAAGAAGATGGTAGACGTTTGTCACACGTCCTTCCTTCTGAGTACAATTTTAGGCTTGTATCCTAGATCACCTTGACAGCATTTTTAACAGGCAAAATTATGAGTTATCCCTGGAAAAGTTCATCATAGACTCAGGTTATAGTACAAGAGAGATGTAATGAAACCAGAAAAAATGTAGAGATAGCCAAATAAAAAGATCGTGAACAAGGAAGGACTCTTACAAGAGGGAATGCTTTTAATACCAGGAATACAAAGGCTTGTTTTGCATAGCCTGTAATGGAAGTTTCAACTCCAGGGGTGGCACAGTCTGAAACCAGTATTTTTTCCGTGGTAGATTCTAGGTTAATGATAATGAAAAGGTCCCCTCCAGACCTTTGGAGGTTGTTGCCACTTCTATGAAACAAATGAGTAAATTAACTTAGTACATGTTCATCTATTTCATTTTGTTTCTAGAATTATTTTCCTTATGCTTGGTGATACTACTTTGCAGCAAAAATAGAGTAACACTTAAGTTAACCTAAGACTTTAAAATGATTAAAAAATCAGAAGGAAGAAGGTAGGAAAGTCATTCAAGTAGTAAGAATGACTATAGCCAAATGTCTGCAGTAAAACCCATTCCCTTTTGATAAGGCCAATAAACAAGTAACAGGATTCTTGGATTATTGTATATTAGAAGCAGCAAATTAGGAGATGTGAACAAACATACCAGAAGTGGTAGGATAGGTTATTAAAACCCTTACAAGTAAGACACAAGCACTTAGCACAGCAATTAGGGTGCTATCTGTTACCCAGGCAGAGGACCCTGTAAACCTCATTAGCTCTCCGATGGCGTCTCTGCATTTACAACCAAGTATAAAAATTAAAGTTTACAGTGATTACCCTGGGAAGGTATAATTACATTTATTTATTTCAAGCTATCCAAGAAGACAGAGAAGAATAAGAGATTTGGTAAAAATACAGATGTGGGCATGTATCTGAATAAACGTCCAGAATTTAGAAAACATACTTTCATTCATTTAACTAATATTTTCTGAGCACCTCCTGTGTTCCAGCTATTTTTTGGTTCCGGGGATATGAAAAGAGATACAGCGCTTGCCTTCATGGAGCATTCAGAGCAGTAGGTGAAGCAGACATAGATCACATGGTGTAAGTTACCACCATGGTAGATGCTGCTTTGGGAGGACAAGGCGTATTGTAACAAGAGGTTGGTGGCTGCTAGTGCTGGCTGGAGAATACAGCTTAGATCCCCACACAGAGTGTGGCTTGAGGACTGGCAGCTCTGAGATGAGCTTTGTATGTGTGCTCCCTTCTGACTTTCTCTGGAGTGAAGCAGAGACAGACACCAACCGAAAGTGTCCACTCCTCTTCTCTTCAGAACACCAGGGTCAGAAAATAAGGTAAAGGGGGACCACCACTGCTGTGGTGCTAGTTGGTTGGTTGTTATTGTCATTGTTGTTATTATTGTTATGAAAGTATGGCATATATTTTTGTGCCACTAGGTTTTAAGCTCAGTGAGGGCAGGAACTTTGGTTTGTTCACTGCTGTCTCCATTGGGGCACACAGGGAGCTCTCCATGAGCATTTGTTGAATAGATGCTTTGGGAAAGTTAGTGGGGAAACAATGTGCAGATGTTTATTCATGATGAATGTATTCAGTGAGGCCACTATATCTGGGGAAAACACTGATTTTATCGAGGATGAAATGAAGAATTGTGGTGAAATTAACAATAGATGCATATAATTTTTGAATTAGAAGAACTGTAGAGATCTTCTAAATCATTGATTTTATAGTGGTAAGTACTATGACCCCAAAGAAGCAATAGGTATCACAGAGTGAAAGGAGATGAGGCTTGAAAATAATAGAGTATGTCCTTTTTCTGTTCGATTGGTTTTCAGTCATGATGTCTATTAGGGGTTTTAAATAATCCTGGAGGAGTATTTCAGGGTGGTAGTAAGAAGCATGGGTTAATAGAAAAGACTTTGCTTTAAGATAATATGCCAGTTGAAAGGCAATGCAATAAGAATTTGGAAATTTGTAGTAAAAATACACAAAAGCAGGAAAATTAAATTACAGTAATAAAATTATAGTTTTTCACAAATTACTATTTTGCAAGCCATTTTACTCTTCTTAACTGAGTTCTAGCTCAAATATGCATTGCAATCCTTTTCTTCCTTGGCCTCCCAGCCGAATTTGACCCTCTTGTCCACTTCTTGGCTGTTGAAAGCCTGTGCTTTTCTTGTCTTCTGTTGTATCACATTGTCTGGCTCTATCAGCTTCTTCCATGTTTTCAGCGTCTCTCTGTCCCACCCGCCCGCGTGCCGAGCCTCACAGCTCCATCAGAGATCAGACTCTCCTAAGTGCTCATCTTTACTCTCTCAAACTTCAGTTACTATCTATAACAGCACTGCCCATAGAAGTATAATGTGAGTCACAATGTGAACCTGACATGTAATTTTTAAATTTTCCTAGTCGCCATATTATGAAAGTAAAAAGAAACAGAAGAAATCAATTTTGTAATATATTTTGTTTAGCCTGATATATCAAAAATATCATTTCAACATATTATCAGTATAAACATTATTGAAATCTTACATTTCTTTTTTCATACCATCTTCAAAATCTAGTGTGTGTCTTATATATAGGTCATCTCAATTTTTCCTAGCCGTACTGAGGTGCTGTGTAGACACATGTGGCTAGTGGCTACCATATTGGACCCTGTGGGTCTGTACGCTCACAAATACTAGATCCTTGTCTTTAGCCCATAACTTTCACAGGACTTTAGACCCATTATCCAGTTGCCTGAAAGCACTTTGGACTCAGCCTGTCTACAGCTAGCAATATCATTTTCCCTTCCCTCTCCCAACCTGCTCTGCCTCCAGTGTTCACATCCCATGATGATGCCTTCATCTACCAAGTTGCCCATGCCAGTATCCCAGGCATTTTCTTGGACACTGATCTCTCCCTCAGCCACACATCCAGTCCTATCACGTGTAACACCACTCATCTTTGGATCTGTTCACTGTCTACCTTCATTGCTGATTCCTTGGGCTGTATCACCGTCATTTCTTATCTGGGCTGTGGTGATAGCCTCCTATCTAGTCTTCCTGCCATAACACAATATTGCCCACAACTCCTGCGAGATTCTAATAGGCTCCCCGACCAGTTTAAGATCTTTCAATAGTTTTCATTGCCTCAAGTATAAAATCCAGACATGCCTTATGGTATCCACCAAGGTCACATCTCTGCCTTCCTTTCTGGGCTTCACTGTCTTCTCTCTCCATCTTTCAGCCATCCTGGCTGGCTTTCTCTTCTCACTCATACTTTTCCCTGCCTGGAGCATTCTACCCTCTCCTCGTGTGTAGCTAAGTTCATTTTGTCCTTCTGATGGTTTCCATGGAGAAATCTTTCATTGCCCTCAGCCTAGGTTTCTCTCCTGTCCCCCATAGCTCTCATCATGTTTGTAAGTCCTTGTATTTTGTCTTCCTTACTGGACTGTAAGCTCTGGGAAGGCAGGGACTGAGTCTCTCCTTTGCTCTGCCATGTATGTAGTATATAGTGAGGTACCTGGCCTTTAGTCCGCATCTCATGAATATTTGGAAGAATGAACAAATCCAAGAACAACAGTGTTGAAGTCCTCACATTTAGTTAGCCTTTACTCAGTACACGAATTAGCTTTAGAATATCCCAGCCTCTGTTTGAATACCTAGTGGTGGAAAGCTTACTAACTAGATGAACATTTCTTCTTTTTAACAAATCTTTATTAAAAAGCAGTTTCCTTATATATAGAAATTATGTCTTCTGTAAGAAAATGGTTTGTAAACTTTAAAGCGTTAGCTCCCCCCACAAAATAAATCTGATAAGATAAAGTTTGTATTATTCTAAGTATTCTTTTAACTTAATTGTCATTGTTGAATTTGGTTAATAGTTACATCATGAATTTCATTTTCTATTGAAAAATGGAACAGTTATATATATTTTTTACTCTTGGAAATTGTCTACAATAGAGAAATAAAACGTGTCAGTTCATTTTTCATTTTCTGTCTTGTTTATGTGGGTCTGTGTGTATGTATTCATATGCATGTGTTTGTATGTATTGTCTGTTTCTCTCTGCAATAAAAAACTGATCTTTCTAACTGTGAAATATCCAGTGTTTTCCATTAGACTTCATTTGTTACACATTTTTCCTTTTAAATTACTTCTGAACCACAGAATCTGGCAGGCCTTTTTGGAAGGCATTTGAGGATAACTACTCTATCTGGAAACTAGCCATTTACAGTATTGAAAACAAAGAACAAAGCAAAGCAAATTGAGATTATTTTGTTGAATGTTTAAAAGTTTGGGGAAGAACAATTAAAATTAAAAAGAAATCCTTCATTAGTGCATGCTTTGAAAACACCGAGTTTTCTCAGCCTTTATTTTTGTGCATCTGAAAACCAACTTGAATTTGCTTGTCTTTAATCTTCTGCTAGTCAGTGGAAAGTAAACAGGGAGGATTGCTAATCCCGTATGGCCTTGGAATAACGTTAAAAGGAACAGGATAGTTTCTTGGGCTAATCACTCTTCTTTACAGTATTAGAGTCAGATTCAAATCTAGCCGAGAAGCAAATCTTGATCATGTGCATTATTCCAGTTTTTTCTCGGGAGAATTCATGTGTAATCATCTAGTTGTTAGAATTTCCAAAACCTCTTAATAATGTGAAGCATATTGAGCAATAGTAGTAATGTTGACCTCACGCTAATAATGGCAATGCGGTGGAAGTAAACAGATGTGGGCTCAAGTCCTGGCTGGCCGCTGGCGGTACTGCAGCTCCTGCTAATAGCAGCTAACATTTATTGAGTGCTGACTAGGTGCTGAGCACTGCACTGGGTGATTTAGGTATGCTATCTCATTTAGCGTTGAGGATGATAGTGGTATCTCCATTTTTTTAAATTACAGAGGTTGAGTAATTTGCCAAGCTTACGTAGTTCCCGGTGGAATTTGAACTCAATCCTGGTGTCTGGCTTGAAAGCCCGTGCTTTTGCCAGCCATCCGGTCCCTCTGATGTTGAAATTTCTTGAGTTATTAGCTTTGTCGTTACTTATCATTACAATATTTCACTATGTTATATATAATTCTAATAATATTTAATTGACCTGAATATGAAGAATACATCTGAGTATGTTCAGGAAGTTTAAAAAAAAACTCTAGCTATTAATATTTCTGAAAATATAAACCTGCAAATGGCCATTTGTGTTACTTTAAGAGAGAAAGTGGGTGGAAGTCTCTTTTCCTGGTTGGAGTAAAGTCAGTCCTAGAAAAAAAGAATAAGGACTTTAGAACTATTCTTTGTGAAGTTTTGAATAAAACATGGGTCTATCGTCCTTTCCCTACATATAGCTTATGGCTTAGTTGGCATTCAACAATTAATTTAAGGCTATATCAGGAATTGTCACCAACTTCAGTCCTGCTTCTTATCCTTGAGGCTCAGCAAACAGTAATGCAGATGGCCTCAGAATTTTTTTAGCTGAACCAGGTGCCACTCTGCAACCTGTCTTTCTATGGAGCAGTTGTCAACCCCAAAATTCTGAATTTCCAGACTTGAAAAGGAGAGAAGTATAGTATTTATTACACTTTCTTTTTCCTTTATGATTTTTTCTTTAGTGTGTGTTGGTGTGTGTAGGTTTATGTCACTTAGTGACTTTTGCTCCCTAATCTGACTTTAACTTTTTTCACATATCTTTGAATGATTCTCAGGGGGAATTTTATTTTTCCCCTATGGGAAGTTTTAGTCCTAGTTTGCAGAAGCTTAGGTTGGAATTATCTACAAATCACAATGAGAAATCTGGACTTGATACCATCCAACCCCACCTCAAACACTGAGGATTAAAAGGAATGAACCTAATAAAATCCTGGGGACCAAGAGCTTGCCAGTCAGGGTGGGTGTCCTGAGGAACAGGGCCACCAGTATTCTAACCTCTCTCCCCAAATAAGGATTCTCTCCCTACTTACTGCCTTGCCACTTGCTTGAGTCCAAAGTGAGATGCAGAGATCCTGAGTTTGGGCTGAAGTAAAGGGTTAACCTCTTTCTTATTCTCTTGTAATAGCACAGAAAGCGAGGAACGTGAAATAACTGTACTTGAGATAAAATAACAAGGACTGAGGCAACTATAGGGGTGTGGGAGGGGAATAAGTTACATGTGACAGTAAGGCCATCAGTTTCTGCCTGAGTCCTGTAGGAATTGGAGGAATGAGTATTTGTCTTTGCTTTGTTGTTTTCAGAATATGTGCTGCTTAATAATCTTTCCTGAGTTTGATTAGGGAAAAGATGCCACAATATTTGATTTAATAATTACCATGGAGTCAGATGAATTCCATTCTGTACCCAGCTACCATTTTAATCTCCAAAATGGGTTATATTTTTCTTTCCTGGAATGGGTTGAAAATCTGCCCTTGCCTTTAATGAACTAAAGAAAGATTACTTTATATCTGGAGTTAGTTGCATTAGTAATGGATTCATTCCAGGTACTTTGAAGTTTCTCATAACTCTGTAAGAGATGTCAATTAACCTTATAGCTAAAGCAATTTACAGTGAAAATACAGACAAAATGCTTGAAATAGTATTTCTGTGAAAATCTTACTGTTCACTCTTACAAAAATGAGATTTAGAAATAAGAAAGTTTTTCACAGTTTTTTAATGCTACTGCACCATAATTGTATGTGTTAATAATAAAGGCATAGCAGGGGATTAGAAGTTTTAGTCACTGCTAATAGCAGTTTAAAAAAATCCCCGCAGCAGGTTCAGATATGTGGGAAAGGATTATAGTGAAAGCTTGGCTTAGCTCATAAGGGGCTTATTATGCATCAGCAACCCGGGGCCTCATCAGCTACGAAATACAGGTGTATTCTCAGACGTGTTTGACTTCGTGCCACTTGGTACCTATCACAGTACATGTATGGAGCACCTAAAACAGCAACAGCTCTTAATTCTTATCAAATATTTATAATAGCTCAGAAACTTGCATGTGATTTATTTCTTATAAATGTTTATTGACTCAAACAGATATCTTTGTGAAATGTCATGCTAACCATCATGTACCTTTGCCCTGAGAACCTAGGGCCATGATTGCATGTGTGTGTCGTGTATTATTTATGGTGCTAGTTTGAAGTATATTGCTATACAGAAAAGCCACCAGGGCCCTTTGGTGAAGTACCTTGCAATCCACTGAGCCCTGTGGGGTCAGATTGGGCAATGTGACCCTTCGTCAAAGGTCTCAGGCTCTGACGTTTGACTCCTTGTAGCTGTCACTCTGACCTGTCATCATCTTTTTTTTTATGATCCAGTCTATTGTTATCAGTGGGACTGTCTTCAGCAACCCACTCTTCCCCCCAGGCTGGTTGCAAAACATGTAAAATCAGAGTAAGACAAGTTAGAAGAGGTCAGCAGAGGCTTCCTTGTAGATACAGTGTGTGACCTCTGTGTTTTCTGCTCAGAAGCCATTTTGCTTGTCAATCGGCTTTGCAAATAGGCAGAGTTTGGGGTATACCTCAGTTACAGACATGTGTTTTCTAGTTTTTAGGTACTTTTTCTTGACTTAGAGAATAAGTGGATATACGAACATGGTTGTGTTCATATTTAATGCAAGGAAGTGGTTTTTTTGGTGGCCATTGTTTACATTTATTAGTTTTGTTTTTTATTGACACATGATAGTTGTGAGTATTTTGGGGGGTACATGTGGTATTTTGATACATGCATACAGTGTGTAATGATCTAACCAGGGTAACTGGGACTTTTATTACCCCAAACATTCAACCCTTCTTTATGTTGGGAACATTGCAATTCCTCTCTGGTAATTTTGAACTATACAACAAAGTATTGTTAATTATAATTGCCCCATTGTGCTTTCAAACCTAAACATCCTTCTATCTAACTGTATATTTGTAGCCATTAACCAACTTACCTTCTTCCTTCCTTCCCGCTTACCTTTCCCAGCCTCTGGTAACCACCAGTCAACTCTCTACTTCCATGAGCTCCACGTTCTTAGCTGTGAGATATGAGTGAGAACATGCAAGATTTGTCTTTCTGCGCCTTGCTTATTTCACTTAACATAATAATCTACAGTTCCATCCATGTTGCTGCAAATGATGGGATTTCATTCTTTTTTATGGCTGCATAAAAAGAATGTGTATATGTACCATATTTCTTAATCCATTCATCCATTTTGGGGCACTTAGATGGATTCCGTATCTTGGCTATTGTGAATAGTGCTACAGTAAACATGGGAGTGCAGATATCTCTTTGATATACTGATTTCCTTTGGATTGCTGGATCATATGGTATTTCTAACTTTAGTTTTTTGAGGAACCTCTATTCTGTTCTCAATGGTGGCTGTACTAATTTACATTTCTACCAATAGCATACGAGGTTTCCGTTTCTCATCATCCTCACCAGCATCTGTTATTTTTTGTCTTTTTTGATAGAAGCCATTTCAACTGGGCCGAGATGATATCTCATTATGGTTTTGATTTGCATTTCCCTGATGATTAGTGATACTGAGTGGTTTTTTTCATATGCCTGTTGGCCATTTGTGTATCTTCTTTTGAGAAATATCTGTTCAAATCTTTAGGCCATTTTTAAATTTGGATTGTTTATTGCTATTGAGTTACTTGTATTAATATATTTTTATTATTAATCCCTTGTTGGGTAGATAGTTTGCAAATATTTTCTTCCATTCTGTAGGTTATCTCTTCACTTTGTTCATTGTTTCATTTGCTGTGCTGAAGCTTTTTAGCTTGATGTGATCCCATTTGTCTATTTTTGCTTTTGTTGATTTCATTAACAAAATCAGCCTGTGTTTTTAAGGTTTTACCTAAAAAAATCTTTGCCCAGACCAATGTCCTGGAACATTTCCTTGGTGTTTTCTTCTAGCATTTTCATAGTTTCAGGTCTTAGATTTAAGTCTTTAATCCATTTTTAGTTGAATTTTGTGTATGGTGAGAGATAGGGGTCTAGCTTCATTCTTCTACACATACCCAATTTTCCCAGTGCCATTTATTAAAGAGACTGTCATTTTCCCAGTGTATGTTCCTGATACCTTTGTTGAAAATGAGTTGGCTGTAAATGCCTGGATTTATTTCTGGATTCTATATTCTGTTTCAATTGGTCTCTGTGTGTGTTTTTATGCCAGTGCTATGCTGTTTTGGTTACTATGGCTTTATGGTATATTTTGAAGTCACGTAGTGTAATGCCTCCACCTTTGTTCTTTTTATTCAGGATTGCTTTGGCTATTTGGGGTCTTGGGGTTCCATATAAATTTTAGGATTGTTTTTTCTATTTCTGTGAAGAATTTTATTGTTATTTTGATAAGGGTTGCATTGAAACTGTAGATTGCTTCGGGTATTTTGGACATTTTAACAATATTAATTCTTCCAATCCATGAGCATGGGATATTTTTCCATTTTTTTGTGTATCCTCTTCAATTTCTTTCATTAATGTTTTATAGTTTTCCTTGTAGAAATCTTCCACTTCTTTGGTTAAATTGATTCCTAGGTATTTTATTTTATTTTTATAACTGTCATAAATGGATTGCTTTCTTGATTTCTTTTCCAGATTATTTGCTGTTGGCTTACATAAATGCTACTAATTTCTATATGTTGATTTTGTATCCTGCAACTTTACTGAATTTGTTCATCTGTTCTAACAATTGTTTGGTGGAGTCTTTATATTTTTCTAAATATAATATAATATGGTATCTGTGAACAAGGATAGTTTGACTTCTTTCTTTCTAAATTCGATGCCATTTATTTCTTTCTTTTGCTTAATTGCCCTGGCTAGGACATAATAATGCCCCTACATTTTTATCGTTAATGAAATCAGTCTCTAACTCTTAAAATAGAGGTATTTCTGGTTCTTGGGGGGCAGGCGGGACATGTCAGACTATCCTGTCTAGTATTACTGGATTTGAATTACTGCTTGTCCAGAGCAGATACCTTCTTTCAGTGGGGCCCATGTCTCCAAGTCATTGCATTTGCCACCATTCGCTATTGCTCCTTTATGCTAAGACCAAGGGTTGGTTGTCATTGGACAATGGGTCTACCCTGTCCCACCCTGATAGCTTTCCTCCTGTATTTTACCTGACTAACCCCTATAACTATTTGAGTTTTGACCCAATTTTTATATGAATAAACCAATCCTAGATAAATCATGACAAAGCTTTTATACCACTAGCAAAGGTAAGATTCCATCATCTCTACTATTTAAAAATAAAAACA
>CM052440.1:120393272-120447023 GCA_028533085.1 Varecia variegata
GAACAAATCCTATTCCTAATAATAACAATAATAGGAGAGTCATATATTGTTCCAACTCCCTGCCTATATACTTCATGTATAGCATTTAATTCTCGTAGTACATTAATGAGGCCAGTTCTCACATAATCCCAATGCTCCAGATGGAGAAAAAAAGAGGTGTGTAAAGTTTAGAAAACTTACCAAGAAGGAAATCAGGTTTTCTGTTTTTATAAGCACTTATCTACCATCACTGCCAGTTTTCCAAAATTAAAGGAGAAATACCCTTTCTTCCACTTTCTTTCCCTAAAAAACAGAAAAACAGAAAGTGAATCTCCATTTTGTATACTGAAATCTTTTGCATTAGAAGTGTGCTAGTGAGAATACTGACTTTATTTAACTTAATTTTGGAAATGTACCATATATTTCTGCTCATCCAAAGGAACATTTTTAACACTTATTTTCTTTTCAGTTGTTAAAAGTTATTCAAACTTAAATATTTACCCAATACTGAAACCAAAGCTTTTCAGACCAAATTAAATCCTTTAACAAAAGATAAATGATGTTTAAACTTATTAGCAGTTAAATATATTTGAGACTTAAAATGAGCCTTCTTAATAAAAAGACCTTTTCTTCCTAATGTTTCTATGTTGAATACCTGCTTAAAATTTGATAAGCCAACCACTGAACTGTAACTGGTGTATCAGAGGAGATAGTGTGAAAGTCAGGAATCATAAAAAATAATCAGCAGGTGGTCATGTGAACCCAAAATCAACTTGACTTAGGTTTGAAAGGAAAGAATATTCTAATCACGTGTTCATTTTGAATTGTTTTTCCACTTTAAAAGTAATATAACCATATTGTAGAAAAAAGAAACAATGTCTCTTCTTCCCATTCCACTGAAAGAGAGGAAACTGCAGCTACTGGCATTTTGATCTATTTCCTCATAGCCTTTTTCCTGTGTACTTTAAAACAGCAGTAGTATATATGTGTCATCATGCTTTCATATATTTTTATACTCTGCCCTTTTTCCATAACGTTCGTATATTATTAAAAACTGCTTGGCATAATTATAATGTTTTTGTACCCATTTTAATGGTAGGTACTACATTGTATGTAGGTACTACATTGTATGTAGGTACTATATACAATTCTACATCTACAAACCAGGCTATGTGAGAGGCTTATACTTTATTTCTTCTAAAATCTAGGAGACCCTGACCTGTCAGGTTAGGAGAGGGACATTCAGTTTATCAATGACAGCTTCCTCCTCCCAGGGCCTTGCAGAGATTCCATGGTGTGTGTGTGTGGGGAGGGTGGGGTCTTACATGACACTATTTCTAGGGCCTTGTGCTATCACTAGTATGCCCGTATGCAAGCTACCACGATCCATCTGAGTTTGATGGCTCCACGTCTCAGTGCCCTACTTGGCATGAGAATCCTGTCAGGTGTATGACCTCTGAAGCTCGGGGCTCTGCCTGCATGGACCCATGATCCAGCCATTTCTCCTGGCATGCCACCCACGCTCAGAAGCCCGCCCTGTTCTTGACTTGGACAGATCTCTTTAATGCTGCCATCATCCTGCAGCTCTCAAAGGCATGCTCCTCTCTTCCCCTCCCACCGCCAGGAACACTTGGTCTAATCCCCTCTAGGAGCACAGGCATCCAGAAGATGTCAGGAAGTCAGGTTGTCTGTAGGGGACGTCTCCCTCTGGCTCTCTGAGATATTATCCCCTGAGGCAAGAGAGGGAAATACCATGGTGGGCTACTAGGGGAGAGAAGGAATTAGGGGAAGGCTCACAAAACCAAACTCAGTAACCTCGAATATTATTTAGTCACAGTTGCATAGTGCATACCTTGGATGTATTAGAGTTTTTTAACAATTCCCCTTTCTCAGACAACATTGTTTGTTATGTTTTCAGTGTTATAAATAACACTGCAGTGAAAATTTTTGTGCATAAACTTTTTTTCTCTATTTATGATTTCCTTAGGGTAAATTCTCAGAAGTAGCATTACAGGTTATGAAGTTTTTTTCTTTAATTGTTGTTAATGACTTTTTAGACACATAGCCAAAATGTTTCTAACCTTGAATTTGAAAACTGACTTAGAACATTCTGGGAGGGGTGGTATACAACTGTGTAGTAAGTAGGGCAAGCTTTCAAAGTCATTCCCCTTTTCAATTTTTTATAAAATGAGTATTCAAGCAATTCTAATGCTTACTTTTAATAAATTGTCCCAATTTAACCAAACACACTGAGCACACTGAGATACTTGAGAGGAGACGATGGTCTTGGTGGATGATTAAGTGGCTGCTGTTGTGTTCAGGCTGAATAGCAGTTCCGTGGACGGCCACTCCTGTGGTTTGCCTGTTGGGGATGTGGCCCCATCTGTGTACCTGTCTACAGATTTTTCTCTAGTCATTACCATGAAAAGCCTCTATTTAGTTAAACATTAGTGTTATTAGTTATTTATTTCAGTTATTTTGTGATCAAATTATAGATTAACATGTCTCATGACATGTTTTATGGTTTTATAAAGATATCTTGTATTTATGCTATTTTCAAGTTTGTACATTGTCTTAATATTTTTGAAGTGCTTTTTTTCTAAAGTAATAATAGCTATCAACCTTCATCTCTGGGGTTTCTGGTTTTAGAACATTTTTTCCAACCCAAAGTTGATAGAACGATTCTAAGTCATCTTCTGATACTCTTCTAAACCATCAAACTTATAGAATTTTTTAAAACAAATAATTTGCAAAGACAGTCTTACAGCACCTCTCCTACCCTATGAGAGGGGCTTTGAGGGGGAATGGATGAGCCCCTAGGTGAGAGTGGACAGGTGCACCTATTGCTCAGTAATAAGAGATGGTACTTGGCGTGTGACAGGGACAGATATCCTCTGTGTAGATGTTATGTTTCATCTTCTCACACCCTTTGTTCACCTGGATGTGGAGTATCCGAATCTATAGATATTGTCATCTCCCTGCACGGTGGCACTAGTCCTCTTTTACTAGGAAGCTATTTATCTTCTTTCCATATCCAAAATGAAAGTCTATGCATATATATTTATGGAAATGACAATATTTCATAGGATTCATAGAATTTTTACATAAAGATAGAAGAAAAACTTAGGTTTAAACTATTACTTTGAAACCTTATAGATAAATCGCTTATATAACTTTTATCCTGGAAAGAAACTATAATATATCTGAGACCAAGCTTTCTAATTGCCATGTCTTTATTTTGTGAATGAGAAGAATTACCTTGGTCCTTTCATATTAATATATGTAATATTTACACTTGAAAGACACTATCACCTCTTTATACTGCTCCATTATGTTGATGGGTATAGTCCTGTGAGGGGATTTTCCTAAACTCTTGTTCTTCTGATTCTTTTTATGTTTGGGGCAATCTTTTTTCATATTCATTTTAGTCTTTCTTTTACCCTACCTGCTGCTTTGTTCTTGTAAGAAGAAAATCCCAAAGGTATGACTTTTGCTACTAGCAGAATGACTTTTTTTTCCCTTTTGCACTTGTCAAGAAACTTTATAAATGCCAAAGATTAGGATTAGGATCTATTTCTGTGGACCAATTTTGTAGAATATATGTATCTTATCTATATGCTGTGTGAACCTTTAAATAAAAAGTCAAATAGGAGAATAACAGTGTTTGACCATTTCACATGACTATGTAACATAGGCCTACAGGTTAAAGTTAAAAAGAAAAAGTGTGTGGCTTATTCTTCAATATTTGCTAAAATCAGAGAAAGAGAAATAGTATTAACAAAGTATAAAAAGACTGTATTTTGGTGTCTAAATTGGATTGCCCCTGCTTCTTACATGAAGAGGGTGGTTTTTCTGGGATGCTATGAATTTGGTGGGTGAGGGGTGAGCCTAATGAAACCTCTGTGAAACACTGGGCTACAAATTGATAAAATAGAGCTGGTTATTTCAACAGGACTTTCATCCAAGGCTGTAATTCATAGTGTGTGTGGGCCAAAGGCCTCATAAATTATGAAACCACAACTTGTCTAGTTTATGAATGCCTATTGAGAATGAATCTGACCTTATATATATTGTGGGACTTTCATTAGGATGAATTAGCTAATATTTGCTGAGTTTTATGAAGACAAAAAGCATGTATAGATGTTAAGAGGCATATTAATTTATTTCCACTTACATTAACAGCAAAATATTTTCTAGATAATGAGAGATTAACCTTACAAACTCAGTTGAATTTTCAACTCAATCATCCATTTTTAAAAAACTTATCCCCAAGTTAGTATTGCCGAAATGTTTACATTGTCAGAGCAGCAGCCTCCCTGGCTAGTCAGAAATAGATAAGAGGAGATCATTGGCCAAGCCTGTAAATTCAGCACATGATCAGAGTGAACAACCGTTAGGCACCACTTAACTTCAAGTTAAACTAACATGTTAAATAAAATTTTTTCCAGTTGGGAGATTAAACTTCATAGAAGAATCATTGAGTATTTTTAATTGGGTGAATTGTTGCCTGTAGAATTGGTCAGAATTGAAATCCAGCCTCCACCACCACCAAAGTTACTGAAACTTTCTCAAACTCAGTTTCCTTACTTGTAAAATGTAGAAGGTCCTAAAAACGTACATACTTTTCACAGGAGTTGCATGAGGCTGTTATATATAAGTCTACCACCATGCTACCTGGTAGGTGTTGAGCAAATGGCAGTTAACTTCTTTCTTTTCTCTTTTTAAAATTACTTAAAAGAATTATCATCTAACAGAAAACTCTCTTGTAATGAAAACTTGGCGCTGTGGAGAAAAGGGATGTGAAGTTTTAGAAGGAACCAAAAGGTATAGTAGAGTCTATAAGCAGTGCGAATGAAAGAAATCCTAATTGTTCTTCGAATTACTTGAAAAGTAAAGATGTTCCATTTTAGATGATTCCCATAAATTAGGGGTTAGGGACTTAAGCACATTGTAAAAATAAAAGAACCGTTACAGAACACATGTATGTATGCATATGTATATATGTACATACATATATGCATATGTGTATATATCATATGTCACTTAACGGTAGTGCATTCTAAGATTGAATCGTATTACATAAGTGGCAGAGGCAGAACAGGAAAAGTATAAAAAAAGAAAAAGGGATAAATACACACCACTTAATGGTTCTTGAAGAGGAAAGATTGTGTAGACCCTGTGCCTGTGGACACTGAGGGGATAGGGCTGGAGCTCTTCCGTTCACCATGGGCCCTACCCGCCCTAGAGTCTCACACCCAGACCCACTTTCTTCATTTATGTGACCAATTACCAGGCACCTGAAGGTGTTTGCACTTTTGACCTCTGATTGACCTTCATCGCACCTCCTTATTTTCTAGTCTTTTATAAATGTAGAGGTTTTAGATGTCTACAGATGTAGAGAATTTGAAAGGGGAGAAAATAACACATTTTATCATCAAGATATCTGGCAGAAGTGTGGCTGGAGACTCAGTGAACCTGCATGCTAAAGTAAGGTTTTGAAATAACTGAGAATTCATTTGGAATCAGAAAGCCCTGAGTTAGAATTTGTGCTCCACCATTTATTGGCTCTGAGGCCTTGGATAAATTCTTTAAGCCAGCAGAGCACCTGGCTCACTGGTGGTAGTTAACCTGTTGTTAGTTTCTTGACCCTTTGGTAATTGAGAATTGACTATAGTTCTGTATTAATGATGCCCTCTTTACTACTCAGACTAAAGGATGCCAATTCAAGAATCTGGATTGGCTGGGTGGATACCTGCTGAATACTGAGGACAAGTGGCTTGGTTGCTGTTACTCAAGAGAAGTCTTTTTTATTGGGTTGGGGGCGTCCTACTCTCATTCCCTTTTATGCTGTCCAGAGTTGGTCACCATTTCTGTTTCTTTGGCAGAGGAAGACAAAGAAGATGCCAGGATCTACTTCAAAGTAAGGGCTTTGGCTTTGTATCTTTACTCCCTTTGGGACGTACTGGGTCCACCTTGCAAGAAAGAGAATTCGTAAAGTGTTCATATGGCGGGCAGGTCTGCTTTGAGTCACACAAATGCTTCTCTTTCCCTTACACAAACCTACTTTCCCAAGCTGGTTCCTCCTTTACATTCTCTCCTCCTCCTACAGTGGGAAATAGAATCTTCCACCTGTAGCTGCTTCATGCCCCTGTATTGTACATTGTGGGTTTGTGTTGCTGCAGGCAAAGAGGGGAGTAGATAGATCCATTCCCCCCGCAGCAGCTGCCACCTCTTCCCTTGTTACTCCAGTCATTTGTACGGCAAATGCAGCCTCGGCTGCGAGGGGCAGAGCCCTGGCAGGACGCCAGTGTTGAAATACACCCAGAGCTGCCGGGCCCCACTGTTGCCTCTGGAAATGGACAAGCTGGGGCATAGTACTAAGGCAAGAGAGTACAACTGCAAAGACCAAAATCCCCCCACAAGAAGGAAGAGACTTTAGGGGCTAGGGATGGGAAAACCCCTTGCCATTAACGTGCTGGTATACATGCTGCCATCTGGCTAAGCTGTATAACGCTGCGTGTACATCAGAGTGGTGTACGCAAGAGCAGAGATAGGAAGGAACCAGAGAGAATAAAGTGAAGGCTAGCTGGTTAAGTCTGTGCTAAGAGGTGAGACCAAACAATTTCATCCCAGTTTTGTAATAGTACTACTATGTCAAATACTAGCAAGAACAATTTGTATATGACTTCTGTGACAGTTAGTGCACACCCACTCTGCCCCTTGTTCAAGCGTATCAGCTCCTGTCCCGTCAGCCCTTCCACCCCCAGGAGGTGGTTGCAGAGGGACTCTGGGAGCCCCAGTGCACCGATGTTATCAGCTCATTGCTGACCATGCGGAAGAACAGGCGTTCCAGAAACCATCACTGCAGCAGCGTTGAAGGTGCTCCAGGCCGTAGACACATTGTTGCCACCATAATTGTCCCCAGCATCCCATAGTACTCTTGGGGACCCCTGTGGTGAGTTTGAAGAGTCTAGGAACATCCACTATCTGGGTGCGGTTTTTTTTTTCTTTTTTAGATTGAGGCTGTTTAAGGTTGAACTTAACATTTCAAGATTCACATATTCCCAGTGAAACTAGTTATATATCCTTAATTTTAAATGTACCTTTTCTCCCCTCCACTTTTTGAAGTTCCAGAAATTGAGATTTTTTTATTCAGTCATTAAGAACATAATACAGGTTTCTTTTTCTAGATAAATCAGTGCTACATTGCACCATTAATCACAACTTAGAATTGAGGAAATAAGGTATTTTTATTTATATTCCTCTTGAGCTACATTGATTGTTGAAGATTAATGCCCTAACCCCCCTCCCATCTTTTTCCAATTTAATTTTAATTTCTTCCCATTATGTAACTTCTGCTTATGTAGACCTGAAAATCTAGAACTGAATAATCAAACAAAAATAATTCTTGTTCAACCATGGACTTGTCCTAGATGGTATATCTGTAAAGAAGTATCTAAACTAGTATTTTAAATCCATTTAAGCTATGTTTTATAAATATAATGTATTTTAGTGGTATTTGTATTACTGAGCTTTTATTTCTTCTAATCATTCTTGCTTTTCTGTTACAAAGCAGATTTTTTTTTAGAAAAAAATTTTTATATCTAGTCATAAGCATTAGACAATGGAATTCCTCAGCACTGTGGCACAAGCTTCCGTTGTGAAAGGTAGACATTGTTAGTAGTGGTGAAGCTTTACCACCACAAAGGTTAACGCTGTCAGTCCTTGTCCTTAATGTATTATTTAAATCTGTATGTTACCTAAACAGTGGGTGTCAAAATCCTTCAAGCCCTAAAGGAAAAAAAAAAAAAAAAACTTCAGTAACTCAAGTCTTAAAGGTTGACAGCTTGCATAACTAAAACAATGAAATAATAATAAAACACTTGCCTGGGTCACCTCTAGCTGTGTGTAACCTCTTCTTTCCTCTAAAGAATACTGTCATCTTGGAATACTGACAATGGCAACTTGAAACTTTACATAAAGCTTATGAAGATGCTTTAAAAAATATTTTAAAATGAAGCGTCTGTAGTTTTTACCCGATCTTGGGCACATGATCTTGCTGGTTGAAGTTCATGTCAAAATTTGTAAATTAGCGATTAAGTATATTTTTGAGAATCAAACTTATTTTTCCACGAACTTGTTAACAATAGTATGATTTAGTGAACAAAATAAAACTAAAACTTATAGAACCTTGATTAATGATTAAGCTAGCACACATATGTGTATATCTCCTACTTAACAGACAAAATGAAACAAGATCTTGGATAATATTTACTATAAGGATTCACCTCTGAACATATTAAGGATAATTGTTTGATTGCATAGGTAAGGGGAGGTATGTGGTTTTGTTAATAAAGTCATTGGGAAAAACTTCCTTTACCACTTGCTACTAGCTTACTTAGTTAACAGTATTAGTAAAAGTCTGGGTTTTCTATCTCTGGTGAATAAATTATAATTATTTAGATCTGTTTTGATCTTACCTTTTTTATGCAGTAGCACATTTGATGGATGGCAGTCACATGTGGGAAATACCCACCCTGTTATTGTGAAAGAGAATACTCAGATTTCATGCGGAGTTACCACACATTAATGTAATGTCTTGACTTCATGCTAGCCTTAAGTCCAACCAACTCCTTTTCACTGATGTCTGACTTACCTATGTGTTAAGGGAACAACGGGGACAAAGTACTAAAACTTAGAAAGAGAAGTTGAAACACACATGTACACAGAGGCTATGTTGCAACTTTACTCAGTCTGCTTATTTTTCTCTGTAAATTTGGTGAATTGTAGTGTGTAATACAGGAAAGACATTATTTTACAGATGAGCATACCAAGGCCCAAGATACCTCGCTCAAGATTACAAAGCTATTCGTAGCAGAGCTTGAGTGATCTTTGCGTATGAAAATGTACATGATGGTATCGGCCCTCCCGTGTATGTGCGCACACTCCTGCTATACTCCCTGCTTAGTTGCAGTAGCAGATCTCATGATGCTTGTATTAGAGAATTATCGTGGTAAATTTGTGCTTAGACAAATGATCCAGGGATTTGAATCTTCTGCAATAGGATTTTAGTTTTCTCTCTAGGTACAAAGCAACATGATTTAGTTATATTTAGTTTGAGATACTACAGTTATGAAGAAAACAAATAAGATGATACTGTCTTAATTTTTATAACTGAAAAATTTAAAAGTAGCCTTTTTCTACCTAAATAACTATTTTATGAGAATCTTTCTAATATGTCCACTAAATTTCTAGTGTCTTAGGTCAGTAAATCCCTAAGCATTGATAAGACAATGATTTTCCTTTAAAAATGCTGATGGAGGACATTTAATTTTTAAGTGGAATGTTGCAACCCAAAATTCATGTTTTCCTAAAATAATGAGAAGCATAAATCTATAGTATCAAATTGGAGTCACATCCATAGATCAAAAATCTATATAACTGTAAGCATAATTTTGGCTAATCATAAAAATTTCCTTCTTAAAACGAATTGAAAAGAGAGCATTTCACAAATGCCTATACTTATTTCTCAAAATTCTAAGTGGCACCTTACGTGTTAAATTATACCAATTTTGTTCATCTCATCTCTTTTGTAAAAATGTATAAGATAGTATTTTCCTCCAAATTCTGTAAGAATTGTCACTTCTATTAAATTAGTGCCTTATAGAAATTTGTGTACAGCAAATTAAAGCTACCTTTACATGGATTTTGGCTTACCAGAAAGTAAGTAATCTAATTTTCCCCTTAATACATAGGGAATAAAAATAATACATGCTTAGTATAAATATGTAAATATATACCTTATTTTTATTATACATAATGAATAACTACATAGCATACATAAAATTAAGCATAGGCAAACTAAAATTATTCAACCATACCAAGAAAACCACTATGAATATTTTATGTATTTCTTTCTAATCTTGTGTGTGTATACTAACATTTATTGGATATAAATGTTTTACGATTATTTTCTGCTTTTTTCACTTAGGATATCGTAATCATTTTCAATATGGAAGATATTTTTAGTGCTTGAAAAAACTTATATCCTCTATCATGTTTTGTAATGTGTTTGAATTTTCTCTTTTTGACCATTCAAGTCAGTGTTGTTAGTTTTTTCTTCTATAACTCCTATAATGTGCATGTTTGTACATAAATCTTTGTCTGAATTCTGCCTCTTTAAGGTGATGCTAAAAAAGGGGGATTGTAAGGCAAAGAGTAAGAATTTTTGAAAGAATATATCATAAAACTCTTCTCATAAATGTAGTACAATTTACATTACTATCAACATTGTAGAAATTGTACTTTATCATTTTCTCACAAATTTTAGGTATTGTGATAGAATATAGATCAAATGTACATAACATTATGAAACATTAAGATTTATTATAATTTATATTCCTAATGGTAAATTCTGAAATTGTTCTTTGGTTAAAGACTTTCTGGTAAGTTAGTTTTATAATAGGATACTGAAGTCCTTATATTTGAGTATGTAATGCCAGTTAAGCTAAATGATATTTTATTCTGTTCATAAATGAAACAATTTCTTTAGAGTGTTATCAAATAAAATGTTTTGGTTAATCAAAGAGTTTTAAAAAACTAATTGGCAGAGTTTATATGAATAGAAAATATTCTTAGAAACTACATCAGGAAAACCAATTCAGAAGATGTTGTAGAATCTTGCACCCTGAGCACATCTTTGTGAAGGAAAGGTTAGATAAAAAGTAAGGGGTTCAGAATTTTCTAGAAGCTTATTTTTATCTCACTCAAATTTTTTTAGGAGTTGGATAGTCAGGAATACTAAGACAACTTAACATGGTAGCTTGGAGGTGACGCCACAGATCATTTTGCATGACAGGTGGACACAGGCACAGTGCCAGCTTCAAACCACCAAGAGTGACTGTGGCTTACCATGGAATGAATGTCTGAGTAACTGAGAGCCTGGGTATGGTCAACCCCGGGAAGACCCTACTGGAGCTTATGAGTAACTGGCAGATCAAAGTGACTGAACAGTGAGCCTTCGATGTAGGAGGAGAATGGGGTGCTGGCCCAAACTATTCTGGTCCCATGACATACTGCAAAAGCTGTTTTTTAAAAATAAATTCTCATAGCAACTTTGATACTGTCAAAACACTGGTTATTTAAAACTTCTATTTGCCTGAATTATAGATAATCAAGACTGTTTGACATTAAAAGTACATAATTGTCATTTATTATGTAATGTTTGCAGAACATGTTTTCAGTGTTAGGATTTTACATTATAGAGATTTTACATCATTTCCATGGTATAAAATTCTCAAAGTGTTTACCGTGTTAAAGATGATTGTGTAATTATTGGATGGATGTTAGTTAGGAGAATATTATGGAAGTTGATTTTCATATCACAAATAGGCCCAGAATTTGCCATTGTTGTGATAAATTAGTTGTAATGGAAGGCTTTAGATTTTTATTTTCCTTTTAAAATCTGGACTATTGGGAAGTCAGACACTTAGTTTTTACTTAAGAACCAATGTAGACATTAGATACTTCAAATGGAATTATCCTTTCTAGGAAATTACAAAACTGTGTAATAACATCAGGATCATATTTAAAATATGGACATGCATGTAGTTTTATTCAAATAACGTATTAAATGAAGGGTGTGGGTACTCAATTTTCATTACTGTGTAAATTGTAAAATATAAATGTAAAATATTTTATATCAAATAGGCCATTTAATGGTAAAACACGTATAAAACTGTGCATAGTAAATGCACAACACTTTTCTATGACAGATACTAAATAAAGCTCTGAAATGCAAAGAGGTCTGATATTTTATGCATGGTTATGTATCTGAAGGAATGATCATATTTTTCACAGAACTAAAAAATAGCCAAGTTTAATACTGTGCTAAAATTAGTGTACTTGCATCAGCTACTGTTGATTTCTGTGAAGTGTGGAAAGGTAGATGCTTCATCTCCCGCTTGTCACGCTTGCTCTTCTCTTTCATTGCCACCTCAAACTATGTGAACATATTACTTTTGAGGCTCTTTTCCCCATATAGCCCTTTTGTGGTTTCTTTTACCTAAATCCGTTCTTACCTCCTCTCAGTAGAGTTTGTATTCCTTAGTCACGTTTGGCATTGCAGTACCATGTCCTTGTGCTAATAATGAAATACACCTCTTTCAAATAGAAGGTGGAATATTTGTAGCTTCTATAAACGAGACCCTTCTATCACCCATGTTCTTCCTAGAACACATGTAACATACAGGTTATATTAGCCACTTTTATGAAACTCACAAGTTTGTGCTAGCAAGAAAGGTTTGCCATAGGATTTAGGGGTCTTAGTTTTTACTGTTGAGCTTAGCAAGAGAATTGCTTTGCCTCGGGGATGTGTTTACCATCTTTGCAATAAAGAATACATGTAGGAATATGAAAACCAAGCTGTAGGAGGTAAGGTTAAAGAAAACTTCTAAGCATATAAAGTTTAAAAAATCATATCTGGGGTGGGTGTGGTGGCTCACACCTGTAATCCTAGCACTCTGGGAGGCGGAGCCAGGAGGATTGCTTGAGGTTAGGAGTTACAGATCAGCCTCAGCAAGAGACCCTGTGTGTACAAAAAAATAAAAAATAGAAAAATTAGCTGGGTGGGCATGGTGGCTTGTGAGGCTGAGACAGGAGGATCACTTGGGCCTAGGAGTTTGAGGTTGCAGTCAGCTGTGATGATGCCACTGCACTCTAGCTGGGGCAGCAGGGTGAGACTCTGTCTCAAAAAAAAAAAAAAAAAAAGAAAAAAAAATCTGAAGACTATTTGAGAGCTCAGCATAGTATCACGGAATAATAGGCAGCTCAGAGTCAAAACCTGGGACCCATTTTCCCACCTTATTAATTGTGTGGTCTGGGGTAAACCACTGAAGTTTAGTTTTCTTTCATTTTTAAAAGTGGGGCCAATAATAGCTACCTGCATAGGTTTGTCCTGAGGTTTAAAAGGCTTCTAGCATTTTGCTAAATTTCCAAAATCAGTGTTTTATTAGTTGTTTTTAGTTTACAAAATGTTGATCGAAAGAGGATTTTTTGATCAATGGAAGGTCTATTAGGGACTGTACCAAAACTTGGAGCATGTTGTTGTCATCTATCATGAAATTTTCTTACAAACATGACACATTGGATGGTTCGAAAATATTTTTGTACATAAAAACTTGTGCTGAGTGAAATGGACTTAAAATTTGAAGTTTTTCAAGACCATGTTTAAAGTGATCATACTTTGTGTTTTTTAATGGAATGCAGTAAATCTGCTTAATACAAGAAAAATGTTGTTGGACTGCAGCCCAAGGACTTTCTAAATACTGAATATTTCCTTTCTCTGGTAAATTATCCGTTCTGTTTTATCTCATTTTAGTATGGCTTATTCCCTGCAGTTGGTAATAAAAAAAGTCCTGGGTCATTTAAACAAGTAATTAAGAGGACCATTTACTATTTCTTGCCTTTGAAAAGTGTTAATTTTATTTGTTGTACGTTAATGATGCATTTATTGTCTGTGCTTAACAGTTTCCAGTAGTTCAAAGGTGAATCATTCTAAAAGTAAAAGAATTGCTTTTTTCTTTGGTAATATTGAGTTGGGCTACTGATCTTTAACTAAAGACATATGCTTTTCAATAAAAAAAGCCTCTTTATAAATTTACTGAAATGCAAAATTAAACATAACTCTGAAGCAAGACTGTATCAACCTAGAAAGTCTGGTTATTTGTTTGGAAAAAATGCCAGCTGTAGCTAAGTTGAATCATCATTTTATGAGACATTTATTTGAATTAATGTGATATTATTTAATAGGGAACCTATCATATAAAACTGTATATGACTTGTCAAATGAGAATACATTCTAGGTTTGCAGTTTCTTTCTTCTCACTATTCTTTTGCAAATGGCATTCAGAGAAATTCATTCTTTCATTCCTCCAACTTTTTAATGTCTACTCTATGCCAGGTACTGTACTTTTGCTGGGATATAACGTAGTAGAGTCAGACAATCAGTGCTGTGCTGGTAATGGTAAATGTTTAACAGTTGTTTCTCTGGAGGGAAAGAAAAGCCCTGATTTTTAACATTTGTTGATTTCAGTGGTGTAAATAAATACTCTGACCACAGCCAATTTCAAGCTAGCAATGTGATGTTAGCTAAATGCAAAGTTGGGAAGAGATGTATGTAGCGTTTCCACCATACTGATGAAATATATGTAAATAACCTAAAGAACATGAAGTGAGATGTAGTAAAATAATTAGGAAATGATGAGTTTTGAGCATTTGTTACCTTTGCTTTTTGTATAATTGTCAGTTTATAGACTACAATTTTTAATAATAGCTTTTTATTAAACCAGTTTGTAAAATTCCTAAAAAGTTAAGAATCGGCTTCCATGAGCCAATACCAGCTGTCTCCAGTGCATCACTACACAACAAATAAAGTGAAAGTAAAACATGATATGTTAGATAGCGATGAGTGTTACCAAAAAATAAAGCAGAAATAAGAAGTGAGCATTGCTATGCGTGTGTGTACATGCATGCCTGTGCATGTGTGCTGCTTTAGAAAGAGTGATCATTGAGAAGTTGACATTTGAGCAACCTTCTAAAGGGGACAAAGGAAGTAGTTATACAACATGGGAGGAAAGAGCATTCCAGGCAGAGTGAACAGCAGGTGCAAATGTCATAAGTAGGCGTGTCTTGGTACATTCCAGAATCCTCAAGGAAGGCAGAGTGGCTGGTGCAGGCCAAGCAAGGGGATAGTGTACTAGGCTGTGGGGTGATTAATAGGGCCTTATCTTGTAGGCCATTATTAGGACTTGGGTTGTTATTTAGGCTATTGGAAACTTTTGAACAAACAAATGCCATCTGACTCATGCGTCACAAGATTACTCTGGCTGCTGTGTGATTCTAGGGGACAAGGGTCGAGCTATGGAAACCTGTTAGGATGCTACTGCAGTTGTTCATTTGATGATCACTTGGGCCATGGTGGTAGTGATGGAGGTGGCGAGAAGTGGCCAAAATAAGGATTTATTTTGATAGCAGATTTGATTAGATTTGCTAATGTGGGATGTGAGATGGAGAAAAAGATGACTCCAAAGCTTGTGCTTGGGAACCTGGAAGAATGGAGTTGTCATTAACCAAGATGGAGAAGATAGCTGCAGCTTTAGGGGGGAGAAATATGGGGTTTTTGGCTAAGTTTGAGGTGCTACATAGATATTGAAGTGGATATGTTGAGTGGGCAGTGGGATTTCAGACTCTGGGGGGAGATTCGCTTTGGAGATATAAATTTTAGAGTCTTAAGAATAGAGCTGGATGAGGTTATGAAGAGAATGGAGAAGAGGAAAGATCTAAGAGTAGTTCAACATGGTAGAAAGATAAGGAGAAGCTGGCAAAAGAGATTGAGAAGTATAGCCTAGATGATATTAATAGAAAGGAAACAAAAAGTGCATAGTGGCTGAGTGCGGTGGCTCACACCTGTAATCCTAGCACTTTGGGAGGCCAAGGCAGGAGGATCTCTTGAGCTCAGGAGTTTGAGACCAGCCTGAGCAAGAGCAAGACCCCATCTCTACAAAAAATAGAAAAATTAGCCGGGTATGGTGGCACATGCCTGTAGTCCCAGGTACTCAGGAGACTGAGGCAGACTTGAGCCCAGGACTTTGAGGTTGCAGTGAGCTATGATGATGCCACTATACTCTAGCCCAGGTGACAGAGTGAGACCATGTCTCCAAAAAAAAAAAAAAATGCATAGTGTCTAGAAAGCAAATAAAGACGATGTTTCAAGGAGAGCGGGATCACAATATGTCTGATTCTACAGGTTACAGGTCAGATAAAGTGAGACCTGAGAATTGTCCATTGGATTTAGACTGAAGGTCACTGGTGACCGTGGTAAGCAGTTTTGCGTGGAATGTGCACACACCCTCACCATGTGCAGAGAATGGGATCATGAGAGTATGGGAGGAGAGGAATTGGAGACAGGGAGTGAAGAGAATTCTGTCCTTTTGCTGCAAAGAAAACCGAAAAACAAATTGGTTGTAACTGGCTGGGGAAATGGGGCCAAAGTGTTTTTCTTTCTTTCAAAACCAAATTATTTTGAAGAAATAATAGCATGCTTATCTGCTAATGGAAACGGACAAAAAGAACCAAAAGAAACAAATTGAAGTGGAGCACCATTTCTGAGCAGTCATGAGAAGGTGGGGATCTGATCTACAAAGTGAGTAGTTGGCATTGGTTAGGAGCATCGTTGGGTCATCTGTAGAAACTTTTGAGGGAATGCAGAGCAGAGAGGCTCAGGTGCTGGTGGGCACTTGTGCTGGTAAATACTTAGGAGGCGTCTCTTCAAATCACCTCTGCTGTCATGGTTAAAGGGGAAGATGTAAATAGTTTTCTAGGTCCATGTGACAGTAAATAGACTAGGGAAATGCACTGTGACGCGTGGGAGATTTCTGGGCAGAACTAAAGGTTCACTTGCATTTCCTGATCTTGTACTTAAAATGAGACCCATCATTTTAGTTGAATTTTTTCCAGCCATGTTCAGCTGCATGGATGTAGGTGTGGAGTGGGTGGAGCCTTGGATTTAGGCAGAGTTGGGGTTTTGCTGGGCAAGTACGATGAAATGAGCACTAGGTAATGGGGAATTGAGGATCTATGCAAGAGGAGTGATTAAAATATTTGGGAAGGAAATCACCCAAATTCTAGCATCAGTCTATGTATTTTAGGAAGAAGTATCTCAAAAGTTTTCTGTTAAATTTTCATTGTAAAATAGTTTTAGTTATTAACTATGAAATAGTTGTATCATATTCATTATTATTAATGGTTCTTAATAGCAAAGATAGTATTTTTTTAAGCCCTGTGATTCCTTTTTTTTATTCTTCCACCCCCTCCTTTGGAAAATCTTTTGTTTTTGTTTGCTCATTTATGACTTATTTACCATGTATTTACTAAATGTCTATGACGTGTCAGATATTATCATGTAATTGTTCACTAAATACATTCTATAAGTTTATACTTACTATGATATGATAAATAAGATGTCAAATGATTTCAGTCTAGTACCACATAGATATGCCCATGTGAGCTTGGACAATTTCCATAATCTCCCCAGATCTGTCAAATGAGAGAGATGATTTCTGAAGTCTATTTCTATTCATAAAAATACTACATCTTTTAACTGTATGTTTATCTCTTCTTACTAGATTGTGGGTCCATTAAGGGCAAAATTGTGTTTTGTTCATAGCCCTAGAGTAAATAGTCAGTAATAAGTGCCTATTAATTAAATAACTTTAGTTTTAAACATAATTTTAAGAGGTGGACTTCACTTTTGTTTTCTATTTTATGTATTATTTCTCTAGCATATAGTAGTTTTAAATGGTGGTGTCCTTTCCCTTTTCTGATGGCAAGTTTGTAATAAGTCAGTACTCATTGTGTAGTTGTTTAGAGCAAATATATCACCTTTGTGTGCTGCCAGATATCGAGTAGAAAATGCACTGATTCAGATCTTTGAGATTCATATGTGCAACAGATTTGCCTACTATAGTTCTGGCATTCAAAATGTTTGGGAGTTTATTATTCTTTAGAAATTTCCCCACTAATATAGATATTGCTGATGTGTTTGTACATGTTTATATTTGTAGCTTTCTAGAAAAAAAATAAGCTGCCCTCTTGTCTCCATACATCAGCAGGGCATGGAACTTAGTGTTCTTTTAGAACCCAAACAATATAAATTTTCTTAAATCTTTTGCAATGGAGATAAAGGAAGGACATTGTATCCCCAAAACCTTGTAGGTGAAACTTAGAAATCCACCGTTACAGAGTTCCCTTCTCCAGATCTCTGTTTGGCCCTGCCGCCTTGTGTTTTTCTCTGCACCTTGGGGGTCTCGTCTTCTTTAGTTCTTCTATGTGTCCATCCTAAACTGTCTTTTTCCTTGCAGAGTATCTTCAAATGCCCGTTTCTTCTATGATACAGAGCTTAGCTTAATACTAGCTCTTCCGCCATACACAAACTTATTTAAAACAATTTGCTTCATTAAGTAGGACCCATCATCCTTAGCAAACATGTTCATGGTCATATTTTGTGACTTTTCCCTTTGGGGAAGAAGCTTGTTGTAAGTATTTCCTGACTACCCCAAAGTAGTGCTTGTACCGTCTTTCGATTATGTATGTTAAACAAATATAAATATGCACTCTCGAAGACCCAGTCCTGCTTGACTTTGTGTATAAAGGCATTCATAAAGTACGATACCTTGTTATTTAGATGCAAAGATATTTCAGTGGTTGCTTGCTCTGTGTTGTGCACACATCTCTCATCTTCTCTGGTTCTCTCCATTTGTTGATTGTAGCCTGCCAGTCTCGTTCCATCCTCATGTGAACCTGAGAGTTAATGCTTTGGCCATTATGTTGAAAATTGTATAATAGAAGTATAATGTAGGATAACTGATTGATTTCCTTAGCTCACCATTTCATTTTCACCTTGTAGTACACAACACATTTTAACTGCTATGGTAAGTTAGAACTGAAGTCATCAAAAATGACTGATCCAAGAGAGAGAGAATTCAATAGAGAAAATTATCTTAAGTAGAAAACTTTTTTCAAAGATAGTTGTCATTTCTCTTTGTCAGTCTTTATCTTTTTGCATTCTTTACCTAATATAATGTAATATGATAGCTAACTCTCTTGGTGTTTGAATATAACTTGGTTTCTTATTAGTGAGGTAGAAATAGAAAAAAATTGAAATTCAAAAATGCTCTACTGTCACAAAAATATTCATGTTAAAGGGAAAGCCTTTCCTCTTATACTGTGTTAAGATATTAAGATGTAAATTAAGGAAATCATTGTGTTATTTATAAAGCTGTTACACTTAATCCATTAATTCTCAAGAGACACATAGTTGTAAACAAGTATTATCTATTCACTATGAGTTTATCCACTATAAAATTCCTTTTATCATTTCATTTGCCCCATAAGATATATGTACTATAATCTATTTTTAATGTTTTGCAGCATATTTATAAGGTGAAATTATGCGTTTAACTCCATGGTATATGTTTGGAAACCATCTGTTAGAACTTACTGGAAAATAGAAACTTCCTTCATTAATACGTGTATTCTTATTTGGGGGACTTAAACATTTAATATTATCCTTCCTAATCCACAACTGAGAGATGAAAAACAATATTGCAAATGAGTTCTATTGTGTTCCCACAGGGGGATTCAAACTTTACTGCTTTGTAGCCTGATGTATTTCAGAATTGTTGTATTATAAACATTTATGACCTACTAAGACAGGCAAAAAACATGTCCAGTTTATGGTTGTTTAGTATTTTAAACTTTAGGAAATGTTGGAAGAGCAGACTTGGTAGAGTTATCCTCAAATACAGGAGTGATAAATTTTCAAGTGATTCATTTGAAAATTCACTCAGTTGAAGCAGGTGAAAAGGGTATGGATTTGAAAATGAATATGACAGAGTCCCTGGTTTCCAGGAAGCTTAATAGAGCTATATAATATGCATAATAATTCATAACCAAAGGATATGATGAGTCTCAAAAAAGGGGTACATCTAAGCCCCTATTCTACTCCCTGCCTCCTTGGGCATTTACTGGATTTGCTTCCATTTCTTTTTTGAAAATGTAGGTAAGATTGCCTAGAACATTGCCTGATACACTGCAGAAATATAATTCAGTTTGTGAACAGTGTAAAGTGTAACCGTAAAGTGCTATGCAGACAAATGTATGGCACACATTCTTGGCCAGATGGCTGTCACAGACTATTTCATTTTAAAATAGAATCAGCTTTTGTCCTTCTCATGAGTCTATCCTCAGAATCCTTGCCATGGCCCTCTAGCTCCTGCAGGCCTCTCTTCTGAGAACTCTGGGAGCAGCTGCTTACTTGACATATCCAGTGGAAGCAGCTGGAACAGCCAGGGCACATACTGAATCTATAACTTCCATGAGTTTTTATAAAACATTCATATTCCTGAGAGAACGTTCACCTGTTCAAATAGGAGCAACGTTTGTTCAGTTCTGCATTCCCAAACTGAGTTAACACCTGCAAGTCTCAACTTTTCCCTACTCTGTCATTCAGTTTCATGCATGCACAGTGTGCTGTTTTGCTCGGAGAGGAACTTTTATGTGCACGACGACAGAAGTTTGTCCTAAAGTTATCCAAAAACTTAGCCTTTTCTTAGTTTTTAGGTCTTCAGGGGAGTTTCACAAGTTATGATTTTTTTTTTTAAAGAAAGGAAGGTATATTTGGGAAATGATCCAGTGGTCTCTTAATTCTGCAGCACAGCACTGCGTCCCTTGCTGCACCTTTGTGTCCAGGCCTAGAAAGGGACAGCGCAGCAGGCAGGACCCAGAGCCCCCTCTGTCGGATCTAGGTCTGCCCGGAAAAGCTGCTCCCTCAGCCTGCTCTTTCTACTGTTCCTGCTTCCTTTTTTCACTCGCTTAAAAGAGGACTAAGGGAAATGGAGGAGGAAACGTTTTCTACTTCTTCCTGGACCCAACGGATATTTGATCTAGGGCACAAATTGAGAAAAAGCAAAGCAAGAATGTGAATTAATTAGATGGAAAGTGAACGATTTCATACTTCCTTTTCAGTGTATAGGTCCCAGAATTTTTCATTATTCCAATGATACCAAAAATGCTTTGCAGTTTTTTCCCCGTTATTTTATAAATGAGGAATTTTTCATTATGTCATTTCATGGGCCACTCAAGATCTGCAAGAACATAGACAACTGTGTACAGATTGCTTATTCATTATATATAAATTTCTATATGAAAGCCTTATGTTACGTAAGACAGAGCATATTTGCAACAGCATTTGTCATTTCTCTGCAGCAGGATAACTAGGATTCTTGTGCCTCTTGAACCCTCATCAGCCTGGGTGCTGATTAACAGTGGGTTGTAAGAGACTACTAAGGAGCAGTAGTTCTGCAGAAAGCACTCTTTGCTGATTACTCTGCTGTGTGTTCTAAGACATCCACATAAATCATTTGATCATTTTGTCATATTTCAGTGCCTCAATTTGCCATTATTGATTTGTAAATTGGCTGTGCCTTTGCTGGTAAAGAGGAAACTCAGTTAGCAATTAATTTGTTTTTATTTTATGACATTTCTTTATTTTGGTTAAAAACCCAAATCTATATGTTCTAAAACTAGGAGTCAAGGTATAACACGTTGCCATCACCCCAGTCATTCCCCTCCCATCCTCTTCCAGAGGCTATCGCTGTTCTGGGTTTTGTTTTGCTTTGTTTTACTATAGGTTAGTTTTGTGTGTTCTAGAACTTCATATAAAAGGAATCATGCAGTATGTTCTTCTTCTACTTACCATATGTGTTTGAGATTTATTTATGTCATGTATAAAATTGGTTTTTTATTGCCGCGTAGTACTCTCTTGTCTGAATATGCCACAGTTTTTTATTGTGGATAGGCTGCTGCTTTGAATGTTCCACTACAAGTCTTTATGTGGACACGTTTTCACTTTATCGGGCAGATATCTAGGAGGGGCAGGCATGTGTTTGGTCTTAGAAGAAACTGCGAGATATTTTTCTAAAATAGTGATAGCATTCTGTACTCCCACCAACAATGCCTAAACATTCCTTTTTCTTCACATTCTCACCAGCATTTTGTGTTGTCCATCTTTTTCATTGTAGCCATTCTGGTAGATGTATCTTATATGACTTTTTAATAGATAGGTATATTTTAAAAGAATTCTAAGGTCAATTTGAATGTTATGAATTATTCTAAGTCATACCTATGTATTTTGGTATTTTTTAAATTAGAAAATGTGGGTTCTTTTCAAACTTCCACAGATATATTTGTTCATTGGTTTGAGGGGAGAAATTTAACAATCAAAGACCATAATCATTAAGGATAAATGATAATGAAAGATAATTAGGCAATTAAGAGCCTTTCTCACATTTAATGTAGAAGTTTAAGTTTTTAATAGGTTTGTTTATTCATTAGCTAAGTCATTTCTTCATTGATTCATTCATTTATTTATATAAACAATTGTTTGCTGTAATAGTATAACAGCACCATCCAAAAGAACATTTGTATTGATGGAAATGCTCATTCTGTGCTGTTCAATGTGGTCGCCACTAGCAACATGTGGCTGTTGAGATGTGGCTAGTGCAATGGAGCAACTGATTTTATATTTTATTTTTTAAGTTATGGCTACTGTATGGGATACTGCATGTCTAAATAAATACATTTAGGTGTTATCTAGTCTTCTATTACATTGTAAAACAATGAAAATGTCTTATTTATATACTAGAAAGTGCAAGCTGGCTCCAATCATTGCTTTTAATATCACTTAAATTTTTGATGTTGGGAATTTTAATCACAAAATTCTCAGTATTGTGAACTTATATTTTACGTGTTTTTGGTCTAAGACTTAGATCGTTTAAAATAATAGCCACATATAAAAACATTCATTCTGCTGGTCAGTTGTTTCTATGCAGAAAATGAAACGGGCAGCTGATTCAGCACCCCGTTGATTTTTGCCATTGGGGAACTTTCTCGTATGTTCCATTTATGTTACAGGCACATATGTCTTTTTAATTAGTCAGATCATTACTGAGCAGATTGAAGTCATAAAGACAGTGAATCATTAAAAACAATCCAGTTTTCTTAAGAATGAAGTCATTTGGTTTCAATGATGATGTGTTTATGAAAGGTATAATGTGTCAGTGTGAAGAAAGAAAACAAATAAAAAATTCTAATTAGACCGTGTTCTCTTCCACTGGTGAATATAATGGGACAAAATGAAATATTACTTGTTTCTGTGTTTTTCAATGTAGAATCTTTTATAGATCTTCAGGAATAAGGTACCAGAAATGTGATACCATCCTTAAGTGATGCTAGAGCACAGATAAGTAAACTGACACTAAAACATATTACTTCCATACTTCAGAATAATCTTTTAAAACAATAAATGTTAGATAAATACATGTTTTGATCATTAATTTAAGGAGGATGTGAATACAATAAGATGTTTTGTGGTCTTCCTAAGCTCATCCTAGGTCTGCCCAGCCCTATCTTGGTGATCCATCTCTACTCTTTTTCTTTTTCTTTTTCCTTTCTTCTTTATTTTTTTTTTCTTGCTTTCTTTATAGAGCTGGAGTCTCACTCTGTTGCCCAGGCTGGAGTGCTGTGGTGTGATCATAGCTCACTGCAGCCTCAATCTCCTGGCTCACGTGATCCTCCCACCTTAGCCTCCCGAGTAGCTGGGGCTATAGGTACAACACTGCCATGTCTGGCTAAGTTTCAAAAATTTATTGTGGAGATGGGATCTCAGTGTGTTGCCCAGTCTGGCCTCAATCTCCTGGCCTTAAGCAGTCCTCCCTCCTTGGCCTCCCAGAATGCTGGGATTACAGGTGTGATCCACTGTGCTTGGCCTCTTACTTTTGCTTTTGGCCTTAGCTCCTATTAAGGCTTTAAGCAAAGTATTAATATTAACTTGAATAAAATCGTCTTATGTGTTCTATTTTTGCTGTATTTCTTAATGAAATGGGTTGATTCTGTAATAAAAAACACAATTGTTAGTGCTCCTGTTGGCCTGCAGTCTGCATGTGTTCCGAGTGGCGTGGAGAAGGGAAGCTGGCGTGGGTCGGCAGGACGGCTGCAGCTGCCACTGTTGAGTCCCTTCAGGATGCATCAGTGGCTGCTTTGTGCAAGCGCCTCTGCTAGGGGACGTGGGGATGTGAAGATGAATTAGTCAGTATGGACTAAAGCCTGTCCTCAATGAGCTTAGGTTCTAATGGGGGGAGTAGACTTGTGTTAGATGAATTCACAGTCATGCCGGTGATGAGGGCAACGGGGAGAGGGAGCATCATCTTGGAAAACAGGGACAGTCCTTTGGAGGTGCTTGCAATGAGGCATGGCCTTAGAGGCCAGGCAGGGTTTTGGGCGGGCAGAGATGCCAGGAGAAGGCATTCTAGATGGAGGGGATAGCATGGGTACCAGCCCAGAGACCAGAAATGTCTGTGCATTCAGACATTTAGGGTGCCCACAGGGAATTAGCATGCGGACGTGGGGACTTAGGTACTGCATTCAGAGCCCGATTCTGAGGGTTCTCAAACCAGGGCTGGCTGTGGCTTTTGGACTTTATTGAGGACGGTGATGATTTTCATACTTAAATGTACATCTCAATTCATTCTGTTTTCTTAGTTTTTCTATAGTCTTGTCTTCTTATATCAGCATATCTTAAACAATGAATTCCAGAAAAGATGATCTGACAATATATCTTATTTCAAAGAAAAAATTTTCATTTTGTAGAATATCTAATATCAGGTAAAATTTAATGACCTTCCTCCTCTCTTTTATTTTTTGTAGTTTTCATTTCTTTGTGGGTATGTTTAAACTGATTTTTAAATATTTCACATTTTTTCTAACATTTAAAAATTAATAATATGAGCGTGTTTATTTTATCATCATTTGAGTTAATGGTGTTAAAAAGCAACATATCTTTTATATCCATGAGGAACTCTAAAAGGAGTTTTTGAGCTAAAATGAAGGTCCAGGTACTATAATATTAGATTAAAATTTAGATTATCCACACTTGAGGTAGTTGCATTGAATTATAGTAGAAAACAGGAAAAAGATTGTTTTGTGAGGAAGTGGGTAATGATATGGCTAAGATGTTTCCAGATAATTTAACTACTACACTGTTAAAAACAGCAACACATAGGTTTTCTATATGTAGAAAAAACATATAATAATGTGTAAATGTAATGTATAATATAGATGAAACCACCTGGAATTTATTAAAAATAAAGGATGAAGCTGCCATGTACTTATCCAAATTTGTGACACTTGGGGATTAGTATTGACACTGACCCTGTTCCTAGTACCGTGCGAAGCACTTGTCTTAGCTAATGCTCAAAGCAGCTGTGAAGCAAGTACTATCCCCATTTTGCAGATGAGGAAACTGTGGCTCTGAGGCAGTACATCTTTAATTCAAGATCAGATTCCTAAGTGGATAAGTGCAATTTGAACCTAGCTCTTTGTTGCCTATAGAGCTTGTGCTTGGGAACCACCAGTAATTTCACAGGATCAGTTTTTGAATGAGTGTGCAGGTACCTAGGAGTTACCCAATAGGGCCAAATCCCTTATCTGGGGCGAGGGTATGTTGAGAAGAGGGCCTTTGAGTACCAAAGACAGCTTTCATGACTTTGCATGGAAGATGAGCCCTGTTCCCATGGAGAGAATTTTGCTCTTACGCAGAGAGCAGGTCAGCAGCACTCAGTAAGCCAGGGTCATGTATAAATAGGTCGCTGGTGGGTGGCAAATTTTATTTCCGGGAAGACTTTTGTAACCATCACTTCTGGAAATCTGAAATGATGATATCTAACACATAGCTCACCAAACTGACCTCTTACACCGTTAGAGGCAGGGAGCAAGTCCAGTATGAAGTACTTGGCTCTTCATCTTCTCCTCTACCTCTGAAACTCACTATATTTATAGGCCAGACCCTGAATGGTTTATGGCAAATGCAGAAAGCACTCACATAGAATGGAGCTGTTTCATAGTGAGGAGCAAGACTAGTTGCAATTGCAGGAAAATAAATTACAACGTTAGTATTTTAGGTATGTATCTGTTGTTGTTAAGGCATTTGCTTGCAGTCAGTCCTGGATTGGAAGAGGGAACGATGTGTACCCACACCTTAGCATCGATAAACCCATCTATAAGATGGTGGAGTCGCTATCTGGGACTTCCAAAACGTTCACAGAACAGCCTGATTAAATACCCTTTTATCTGGTTGATTCAGATGCTGAGTTTGACCTGAGGACTACCATAACAAAATCATTTCCCTGCACACACCCAAGTGACGGATTTCATCTTCGGAATGAATGGTTATAAAATGACTTAGCTTTTTTTGAGAAGTGTTTATATCTAGCTTGATTTTGCCTATGGTTCATGTTCTGATAGTATTATAGGTGGATATGTATTATGTTGTAGGTGTTGCAAAGGGGTGTAAAACTTTCCTCATTATAATTTTAAGCTAAGTAAAAAAAAATAAAGAGAGAAATGCTTGCCATGAGTTCAGATTTTCTTTGAGGTTTTTCAAGGTCTTCTAGCCAGGAAGTTAATTGTTAACCTTGTTTCATATCACACATTCTTTCAAAAACTCTAAATCAATACATATTTTAGTTTTCTGTACAGCTGTTACTCAATATCATCTCTGTATCCCCTTTTCCTATGGTAGCCCCTGTTTCTGGAAAGCAGAGAGTACACTTCACTTGTTTAACAAAGTATGCAAAATAGATACATTCTAAAAGTTTATCTGTCAAATCCAGTTTTTCTGTAGACTTTAACCTGTCATATCAGAATTATGACGGGTTCTGTTGCCCAGTTTCTGGTAATAGCCCTGTGTAATCTAAAGACCTTTGACAGCTGTAGTTGGGAGGTAGTCAAGAATTCAGCTGTTTCACTTTTTAAAAGAACTTATTAAAATTTTCAATATTCTGGTCCCTCATCCCGCTTCAAATCACAATCTGAGAGAAATCTCATACCCTGGCCACCAACCTGGAACGGGTTGTTTTGGACTATAATGATTGTCATACAGGGACTAAGAGGAACTAGTATGTTTTTATATGTAAGTCTTTACATTCCAACTTTATCAGTCATTGTAGCAAAATGTTGTATATAATATTAGAATTTTCTCTTTAAGATCTCTTTTTATGATATATGTTGTCTATTGTAATAAAGGTTTTAGCAATATTAAGAAAGTTTGTTTTTCTTCTTAACATACAATTATATAAAGCAACAAATATTTACTGGGCATTAATACATGCCAGACAGCATTTCAAGTAAGAAACCTTCAGAGGTAAGACCAGGCATGGTGGCTCACACCTGTAATCCTAGCACCTTGGGAGGCCAAGGTGGGAGGATTGCTTGAGGCCAGGAGTTTGAGACCAGCCTGGGCAACATAGCAAGCCCATCTCTACAAATAAAAAATAAAAAAATTAGCCAGGTATGGTGGTGTGCAGTGTGTACCTATAGTCCTAGTTCCTCAGGAGGTTGAGGTGGGAGGATCACTTGAGTCCAGGAGTTAAGGCTTCAGTGAGCTATGATCACCCTACTGCACCCCAGCCCAGACAATGGAGCAAGACCCTGTCTTTAAAAAAAGAAAAAAAAAAGAAATTTAAGAGGTAAATCTAGAGCCAGAATATCAATTTCTTACAGAAAATGTTCTGATGACAGCTGATTCTATGTTTATAAAGTGGTTTATCCTTTCTATGCTGTAAATTATTAATATATCCAGAGACAGTGGTAATCAAGTGTAATGAAGACCAAAAGAAGAAAAATTTGGCAAACTAAAAATATAAGACGTAATAGGAAAGCATATTGAAGAAAATTAAGGCAACTCCAAATTAAAAAAAGAAATATAATCCCCAACTTACGATGGTTCAATTTAAGATTTTTCACCTTTACAGTTGGTGTGACAGTGATACACATTCAGAACAAACTATACTTTGAGTATCCATTACACCGTTATGTTTTTCACTTTCAGTACAGTATTCAATAAATTACATATGATATTCAACCTTTCCTTATAATAATAGGCTTTGTGTTAGATGATTTTGCCCAACTATAGGCTACTGTAAATGTTCTGAGCATGTTTAAGGTAGGGTAGGCTAAGCTACGTGTTTGATAGGTTAGGTATATTAAATGCATTTTCAACTTGTAATATTTTCAACTTATGATAGGTTTATTGGAACATAACCTCATTGTATTATAAATTGAGGAGCATCTACACAATAATAATCAACAAAACTAAAGTTGACAGTGTTAATGCTTCTGTAGTGTTTGCTCAGTGGGAAACCTAATGTTTTGAAAGATGTTAGGAAATTAAAGTAACTACACGTCACTTATAGTATAGTGAAAAGGTCAAAGAAAAGCCATGTAGCATCTCTTTACTGTATGTAAATACTGGTGGGAACAGAAGGAAAGGTAATTCTAGAGGACAAGAATTGGATTTCATTGACTTATGTTCAGTTCATACAAAAATATTGATAGTAACAGGAAAAGATATAAATGTTTTGTCAAACTCCAAATTAAGATCAATAAAAATAATACATTTTAAAAATAGCATAGAAAGCAATTCTCTAAGATGGATTTTTATCTCCCAACACATAAGCACAGAGACATTTTTGGAAAGTTGTGTATCAAAAGGCTAAATTTGGGATGTTGTCCATAATTTTTTCCTTATGTAGCAAACTAGAAATCCTTGCCATAAAGGTTTAAGTAAGTGGTAAAGGCCTTTTCGGAATGGTTAGGAAAAAAAATTCTGTTATAGTCTAATTCCAGGTTTGTAATTGGTAAGGGGGACATGAAATAAAAATGGAAAAAGCATATTTTTTGGCCTTTAAATAATGTGGATCATTTATTTTAAGTAACAAATGGAATAAAGAGTAGATGTCAGTCTAGAGAGCTAATGTGTTGTGTATAGCGTCTTGCAATAAAATGCTGATTTACTCGATACGGTTTATAAGAGGACGAGTGCTGAAGGCAGGTTCATATATAAAGGTGAATGGAAGGAAGTAGATGATATAGTGATAAATCATTGGATTGCTCATTCTAATGGGCGATTATAAACCTAAAAATGAAAATATTTTGCAAATATAGACCAGAAGACTCTCTTTTCTCCAAACTGACGAACCTCTAAGTTTTCAAAATATTACATTTTGATGCAAGTATGAGAAGTAATACCAGAAGTATTGATAAACTAGCACCTATTAAAGGGGTATTTGAAATCCGGAATTGGTGTTTACGAGATGGGTATGTTCCAGGTTCGTGCATGACAGTTGTTACGCCATTATTTGCGTTCAAAGGCCAGTGACCATTTCAGGCATACATACCTTCAAAACCAGGAAGATATGGAATAAAAGTTTGGGTTTATGATGTTTAAATTTATATAAAAAGTTTTAATAAAGTTTTTTACTGGGCCCAGATGGTGAATGGCGGTAACTATTTTACCTGGTATATTAGTTATCTGTTGTTGCATAATAAATTACCCCAAAACTTAGTGGCTTGAAACATTTATTATCTCATATTTTCTGCAGATCAGGAATCCAAGAGCAACTTAGCTAGGTCCTTTGCTTTAGGGCCTGTCACGGGCTGAATTGTGTCCTTCCCTCTTTACCCTGCCCCTTCACCCCCCACTCATATGTTGATATCCTGACTCCCCTTAATGTAAGTATTTGGAGATAAGGTTTTTAAAGAAGTAATTCAGTTAAAATGAAGCTGTTAGAGTGAGCCCTAATGCAATATGGTTGGTGTCCTTAAAATAGAAGAAATTTGGACACAGGCATGTGCATCCTCTGTGTGCAGAGGGAGGAAAGACCGTATGAGGGCACAGAGAGGAAGCAGCCATCCTCAAGAAGACAGAGAGAGAGGCCCCAGAAGAAACCAGCCCTGCTGACACCTAGACCTTGTATTTCCAGCCTTCAGAACGGTGAAAAATAAATTTCTGTTGTTTAAGCCACCCAGTCTGTGGTACTTTGTTATGGCAGCCCTAGCAAATTAACATAGAGTCTCTTATAAGCTGCAGTCGTCTCAAGGCTCGACTGCAGAAGGATCTGTTTCCATGTACGCTCATGGGGTTGTTGGCAACATTCAGTCCCTCGCAGGATGTTGAACTGAGGGCCTCAGTTCATGACAAACTGTTGCTGTTTGCCACTTGAGCCATGCCATAGGGCAGCGTGCAGCTCACTTTATCAGAGCACACAAGCAAGAGGGGAAGACAGGGAGGGGAGTCAGGAAGTTGCAGTCTTTTCTGATCTCATATCCAGAGTGACGTCTCGTAACGTTTGCTGTGTTCTGTTTGTTAGAAGTGAGTCTCTAGGTCCAGCCCAGCACTCAATTCTGTTGTTTGTGAGTTACCCAGTCTGAGGTATTTTGTTATAGTGGCCTGAATGGACTAAGACATCTTGTGTGTTCTTTATGATCGTTAGTGTGTCATTTTGATTTTTTTTTCTTTTAAGAGATGAAGTCTCATTCAGTCACCCAGGCTGGAATACAGTGGTGCAATCATAGCTCACTGCAGCCTCAAACTTCTGGGCTCAAATGATCCTACTGCCTCAGCCTCCCCAGTAGCTGGGACCACAGGTACCTGCCACACACCTGGCTAATTTTTAAATTTTTTGTAGAAACAAGGTCTCACTATGTTGTCCAGGCTAGTCTCAAACTCCTGGCCTCAAGCAGTCCTCCCACCTTGGCCTCCTGAAGTGCTGGGATTACAGGTGTGAGCCCCATTTTGATATTTTTTAAAATGCTATAATTGGTTATATAATTTTTAAGTACAAATATAACAACTTGTGTATAGTTTTAACTCATGTAGTTGAAGTCTTAAGGTATGTAACAGCTTGTGAATACCCATAGGTATTGAGCATACCATATTTTTTAAAACTCTTTATTATGAAAAACATCAAATGTACAGAAAGTCAAGAGAGGTATATAATGCATACACATCACTAAGATTTATTAATAATTATTGACTCATTTTATGTCATGGGCTTTTTTGGGTATAAATATTAAAATTATAGACATGGCTTTTTTACTTCTAAATCTAAATATTTCAGTAGTCATCTCTTAAAAAGCATATTTTGCCACATAAAATACTATCATAGTGATTGATACCTAATAAAATTAACAATTATTACAGGTCTAGTTCATATTTAAATATTCCTTGGGTGTCTCAAAAATGCCTTCTTATAGCTGACTTGTTCAAACCAGGATCTAATCAAGACCCACATATATGCTGTTTGGTTTTTATGTCTCATAAGTTTCTTTTAATATGCTAGATCCCCTGCCCCACCCTCATTTCTTTTTTCCGTGTGTCAGTCTGTTAAAGAATGGGACATATTTTAAATTGGTGCACTTTTTTTCCCTCCAAACATTCTTTTAGCACTGATACTATTCACACTAGAATCTTGCACCAGAAGCCTAGTGTATTAGGTAGAAGGCATAAAACTGATCAACTAGAGGCAGCTGCTCTGATTTAGGCACGGCTGAGTGACCTGTTTTCCCAAGCCACTGCCGTCTCTATTCCTGGCCACCTTCCTGGTGAACTCCTGTGTTTGGCATAATTTGAAATATATCATTTTAAATCATAGATGGTTGAGACCAGAAGACAGGGTAGAAACAAAAGAAAGGAATGGATAGAGTGAATAAGAGACAAAATAAAACAGCTGAGCAGGGCTCAAGTCTTACAACCTTTCATAGTTCCAGCGCCGTTGGCTGGCGCCTTACCCTGCACTCAGTGGTGGGGTGAGGGCGAGTTGACTGAGGGGCCAGTTGTTGGCGTTTATGCCACCGGCCACACTCTTGCTGGTCATGCCTGCTAGAAGGACAGCTCCATGCGGGCAGAGGCTGTCCAGGTTACCCACCCCGGTGCCTGCAACAGTGCCTGGCGGGCACTTACACATGCGGAATTAATATTGGCTGAATGAATTTAGAAATGAATGAATCATGAGTGAACTAACATTTACAGAACACCTATTTTATGTCAAGGATGCTTTGTGCTGCTCACATAATTAAGATATTCGTGTATTACTAGATCCTTATGAGGTAGGTATTACTGTCACAGTCTTATAAAGAGAAACTGAGCTACAGAACAGTTTGAATTTGCCTAAAATTATTCAAGATAAGATCTGGCAAACTCAAAAATTTATGTCACTTATATAGCGATGTTAATGGAACTAGAAATAGAAATAACGAAAGCTAGGTTTTAATTTCAGCTTTTCTGTGTGCTATTTACAGACTTTTTTTATGGAAATGATTTTATGGAAATCTTTTTGGTTTTCTGTTCTTCAATCCCTTTATCAAAAATGTAGTTAATTAAATGTTTTCATGGATCATTATAAAGGTAAATTTGATATAATGTAAACAAAAGTGTTTTAGAAAAAAAAAAAAAACAACTCAAGCTCTATCCCAAGGTATTATCTACTCTCTATGATGTTTAGCATGCATTTGGCATTTTTTAATTTTTTGTCTGACACTAAGAACTTCTGAATGCTATGGTTTTGTAGGGCTGTGTAACCAAAAACCATTATACGCTTTTCCAGGAGTAACTGTATAATATTTACAATACATACCCAAGGAACTGTGTAAAATATATCCAACTGGAACTTAGTTAAATATAATAGTGAACTAAGATGAAAATACTATGGTACCTGATTATTTTATCACATGGTTTTCTTTTAATGGTATTCGCCTTAATAGAATTTGAATTTTTTAAGTATAGTAATTTAATAGGAAAACTTTGACAGTTTAAGTTGGCAATTCCAAATTAGCCCACTCATTGTGTTCACTAAAGTGTTCTTCCAAAAATAAATGAGTAGGCTGGCATTGTGTTTTAAACATCAAGCTAATTTTGGCTAATTATATAAATCTAAAAGCCATGGGCAAGGCAGCAATTCAGTCTTACTAGATGATGATCAGTGAAATTGTAAGACAGCTTGCTGAGTGATGCACATCACACTAATAACCTGAGTGCATTGTGTCCAAAAGGACAGTGCCTGGCAGAGCACCAGATAGGAAGCCTTCCCAGGCTTTAATAAGGGGCTTGTGAAAGCTTGCAAAAGAGGGTACAAAGTTAGAAACTGTAGTAAGGGCTCTGATCAGAATTCAGAAACATTCGAGAAAAAAAATGGTTAACATTAGAGGAAAAAAAAGAATGGTCACCATGCAGAGCTAATAATTCTCTGTTAAATAGCGCAAAGCTGGGCTTGAGCAGTTTTGTGGGCCATCCCTTACTTGCTCCTTATCTCTAGTTTTTGTTTAAATAAAATGAGAGGGCCACATTCTGTGGGGCTTTCATTTGAATTCGTTGAAATTAGTATTCTGCCACTAGCGAACAGGAAATACAGATGCAGAATAAGAATGCCGTGCATCGGGAGAGTTTAGAGCACTTGACTCTCTAACAACTTTCCCATTCAGAAAAGCCTTGTGCCTCCCTTTGTACATGATTGTAAGGTAATAATGGGCAGAAATTATGTTCTGAGATTTTTTGCTGTTACCGAGTTCAATTGGTGTATTTATGTTGATGTCTATAAAATAAGAGGTTGAATTTATTAAAATGCTTCTGTGATTAGACTTAGATTTCTTTAACCCTATATTTCATCCTGTGCCTAAAAACAGCTGCATGTGACTTTTTAGAAAACCTATCTGTACTTCACAATTGCATGATTTCCTTATCTCCGTTGAACTTATCTGTGACGGTCTCTTGGATTGATTTGGGAATGAGGTACATCTCTCTGTCCAAATTCCACTGGATGAACCAAGAATGAAATGAGTATTGGGGCTGCTTCACTTAATGAAATAACAGATCTGACTGAATTTTCTTTTTTTCCGCGACCATACGGTCATTGTGAAGATCTATGCAGTAATTTGGAGAAGTGAATCACAGGGAATTTCTATTGCTGTGGACTCTAAACAATTGATTCAGATAATTTTCATCAGCTCTGAACAACCTGATTTTCACTAACCTGTACAGTCAGGGGCAGTGACATGAAAGTACTTCCAAAGACAACAGATGCAGACATAAAAGCCAGTAACTCTAGTTGGGTGTTTACAGTGTTTCCTTTGGTTTGCCCTGTTACTGTTATCAACTGGCTTTAAAATTTTATAATATCTTAAAAGTTGAGGATGTCCCAAGAAAATTATTTTCCTGTTCCTTGTGGCCTTTTATAGAGTTGGAACTACTGGAGAAATTTAAATAACATAATTATTTGTGCCACACACGTAGGCTTGTCCTGCAGTGTTGCTCTAGATAAAGCAAACATTTTCCAATTATTTCTGTTTAATACATTGCTTCCAAACTCTCCTAGTCCTATGTTAATTATAGAACAAACGATGTATAAAATTTCATTTGTTTTTAATTGTCTTTTTGAAGAGATAGTGTAAAATCATTCTTTGAATAAAAGTAACATGTTAAGATTTGCCCTCTAGAATAAATTCTATCAAAGATGCATGTATTTTATAACATACCACATGTGTGAAATAGAACATTGATGGAAATTATACAAGGAAGCATCAAGCTTTTTAAGGTACCAGTAGCTTTGACTGTCACTGAAGTTACTTTGCCACATCTCCGCATGGAAGGGACAGTGAAGCAGCTGCAGGGTGTGCCTATGGAGAAAGTGTTTTAATTTCAAAACATGACATGTGCTCTCTGGCCCCTTCTCTATAAACCAGATTTGTTGCTTCTCTTGTTGATGCCAGTAGCATTTATACAACTCCAGCATCATTGTTTGAGAAAGCTCCATTTTTTTCTTCTACAGTTCATGTTACTGATTAGAAATCCCTGAGTATTTCTTAGTGGATTCATTTTCATGATAAAGGAGAAAACAGCTTTCATCTTGTGGCAGAAAACATTCCGGGCCCTGGTCTCTTCTGAGCTTCTCGAGTCACTGTTTCAGTGTGGTCTCAACCCCGGGCAGTTCTAGAGAAGGACCCCCAGAGCGCTACAGCTCTCCCCAAGAGATCTGGGCTCTGGAAATGAGCCGTGCGTTGCTGTAGTGCAGAGAGACGGAGAGAGAATTGGCTTCTGAATCTGACAAACCTGGGTTCAAGTCTGCCCCTGCCTGTACCTGCCCCGTAGCTGGAGAGTAGTTATATTTTGCTTTTTCTAGACCCGGGTTTCTCATCTATCAGATGGGTACGATGATAGTGGGAAGACTTATTTATAGGATTAAATAAAACAGTACAGATAAAGAACCTAGTCCTTCAGTGCTTTCAGAGTCAGCACATATCAGTTTCCTTCCTCCTGTCCTTGAAGGTCAGAAAATTTGGATGGTGGCCAAGGATTACATGGTGCTGTGGGCCAGTGTGCCATCTGATGGCGGAAAGCACTGATTGGATCTCTGCGTGTCTATGTAACATGCCAGCTTGGCTCACAAAATAAGAAATCATGGATCCTTTTACCTTCCTTGCTGGTGAGAAGGCTATACCTGTGAGAGTCTTGCCAGCAAGATGGACTGTCAGGAGTCCTTATAGTAAATAACCTGAATATTTTTATTCACTTACCTGATTTGTTGGGGGAAAAAAAAACCCGAATCATAATTCTTCTAAAGAGATCACTGGTGTTACTGAACATAGAATGATTACCTAGACTTGATTCTGCCATGAGCTATCTATGAACACTCAGACATGTTCTTTCATCCTTTGGTTCACACCTTCTTGCACTTATGTCAGCAAACGTGTGTTGAGTATCAGTATAGGTCAGATCTTTTGCTGGGGACGCAAAGATTAGAAGGCCAACTGTAGGCTTATGGAGGCTGCGTATGTACAGAAGTTAACCCAGAGGAATAAATGCTGGTAGAGGCATATACGGACCAAGACACCCCCGTACTCCTGGAGTATCCCACCTCTTTGCCATTGTACTGTCCCTTTCTTCTTTATGGCCTTATCTCTCCCATGGGATAAGGCACATGGCAGAACATCAAGAAAATATTTCCTGAGTGAATTGGATTAGAATGGGAGCACTTTGGAAATAATAATTATTCACGGGGCGAAGGGCTGGTGATCACCCTCGGCCTCAGTTGTCCCACATGTGACTTGAAGGGGTTCACGTCCTTTTCAATTTCTATCATAACTACTGTTAAACACTGAATAATGATTTGCCAGAAGTTTGATGGAATCAAATGTAAATTAATGAACTAAGTTAAATATGTTGCGCTAAGCAGCACTTAATGGATTAACCAAGACTTGAGTTATAAGGCATTTTTCGTTATATAAGTTGCATAGTTTTTAGCACATTTCTTACTATATTCTGAAACCTGAGAGAAACTATAAGTGCCTTTTGCCAATTTAGTTAGAGAAAAAGGTAGATAAGGCACTAAATGTATGGCTATAACTTGCAGTTCAACTAAAAAGCAACACTCCTCTGAACCTGAGGTTTTTAACACTTTTTCAACTCCTTGAATCTATCAGGATCTTCAACACCTGTTAGCGATCACAGTGGGAAAACAGAGTCGTTGGGGTCACTTGTCACTCTTTTGTTACCTTCTTAATAGATGGTTTATGAAAATATCCGTCAGCATGAGAACACTATAAATCCAGAAGATTATAAACTGGTATCAATTATTTAAAAGTTTAGTATCCTTTGAAAAACCTCATCAATTTCATAATATTGTAATTCCTAAGACTGGTGCTTGCTTTTTTTTTTTTAATCCATTCATTTCTATGTAATGGCTAAAATGGGCTTCTGTGACCCTGCTGTTAAGCAAGGCTATTTTAATTTTTCTTTACTTTTCTAAAAGATACCTGTTTTCAAATGCTGCCGCTTATTAGTCTGATTGTTTAGTTCTTTAGAGTGCTATATGTTTGCCCTTGTAGCACATAGATTACTTTAAGTAACTTTTCCTCCTAGCTTGCTACATACAGCTTTTGCCCCCTCAGTTCTGTTTCGTTCATGTTCCTTCTCGCCTCATCTCTCATTCCGTTGTTGCTTTCTGTTCCTCACATTCCCTACACAGTCCTGCAGCTCTCCTTCTGGCCATATCCTTCGTTTCTCTTCAGTCTTATAAGTGCTGCTCTTCCTGTTAATGCTGTTTCACTATGTCCCTCTTCCTTGCTACTCTGTCTGCTCACCCACCCCTGTGTGTTTTCTTGACTTTTATTTTCCTTCCTTTATCACCACCCTTGGAATTCTTGACTACTCTCGCCAAATGCATTTTAGGCGATGTCCTAATATTTCTGTGCCTGTGCTTATTTGGGACTTTTCCTCTTAACATCTTTGCTCCTTTCCAGCAGGGACCTTGTCACCATCCTCTGTGCATTCTGCCAGCACAGCCTGCTCAATGAATGTTGGTTGAAGGGATAGACTGACTTTCCTACTTTTATCCCTACTGTACATACTCTGGTGCTGTGAGAGATGTTAGACTTGCCTGTTGTATTTATCTTGAAGAAATTTCCTATTAATGTTCGTGTTACAGAAGATGGTTCTATTTCTAATTGTTGCCTAAGCCTGCCATGTAGGAAATGAATAATCCACAAGAGATATTGAAAACAATTAATGAAAACTTTTAGACGTTAAAATCTTACCTATACTTCAAGGCCCACTTCAAGTGTCACTGCCTCTAAAATGAATTAATCTCTTCCCATTTTGTTTCCATGACAGCATTTCCATATATTTTCTAACATCCATAAATATTGCATATGCTTATCTTTGTACATCTTTGTGTTTCCTTACTTCGTCGAAAGGGCAGGAGTCATCTTCCCATCTCCCAAAGCATTTAGCATTGATGCCCTGCACGGCAAAGAGACTTGTTGACAGAGCACGGCATGGATGTTTGTTAGACTGAATTGAGAAGTGTAGTGAGCGTAGAAAAGGAAAATTCAGAGAATGTTGATACTGAGCTCGATCTCTTCATAAGAAGCAGTACATAGCCCAGGGCAAAGATTGGACCTTAAATTGAGAAAGCACAAAGTACAGGACATATCCTAGAAAACACTGATTTTTGCAGCCTTAAATTAAATAATGAGTATTTCAGTGTTTTATAATTGAATTTTCTTGATTTGTGAAGGAGAATAGATACATAAAAGTATTTGGTAATGACTAAAAGTATGTAAATATACATAAAGAGCTCATGTTGTTTTTTATTAGGAAAGGACACAAGTTATTGTAATAATATAAAGAACCATAGAATGTATGCAGTGATGTTTGAACAAATTGAACCTTCTGTTTCAATGAAATACAGTTAACTAGTGTTCAAACGATTATCCCTGCATTTGCATGTAACTGCAGGTTTTGTGGAGGGGAAAAAAATGCTTTCTGTCACCTTTCAACCACTTTTTCCCACCATAGTCTGTCTCCTCTCCTCTTGGGGTTGTAAATGGAATAAAGGGATAATGAAAAAGCAGAAGGGTGGTCAAATCTATGACACCTTAACTTAGAGAATTGGGGAACAAGAATGAAGTGTTAGGTGGAGAGGAAGGGCGTGAGGGACACGGAGTGGAGGCCTCAAGGAAACGGCTCCAGGGGGCGCCTACAGGTGTGACCCAAGGCGCAGAGACAGCCTGGGACTCGGTTTCTCATTCTGCTCCTTTCCTCCCCCAGCCGCCTTCCACTTCTTCTCTCAAACACAGTTTAACAATCAAAACTTAGAATAAAAGAGGAATTAGTACACATTAATCTATTGCTCGTACCTTTGTAGGGGTTTACCAGAAGTATCACGTGTGTGCATACGTGCTCTAAAACAGAACTGATTTTATTATGTACTTCACATATGAAAACCCTGCCCCATTCTTCTTATTTCAAAGGACACTGGATTTTGCCTTGCTATAACTGACATTTTTTTTTGGTATTGCGCATAACTTACTTTCCACGTTTGCCTGTCTACGCAAATAGGTAACTATTTATAAACTGAAAAATTTCAGAACAAGTCATTTTTATTTCTCCAGAGAAATGGGATCACATTAACTCTGATAGTAGTTAGCAGAAAGTGCGCTTCAGAGAAATTGTCAGAATACATTATGCTTTAAAATTTCTTTGAACAGTTGTTGAAAACTAGACTTATTCTCCCATAGGAACTCGGTGAAATTCTGTTAAAGGCTAAGTTTATCTGCTGTTAGTAAGTTTACATTTTCCTGATGCAAACAGATTATTTTCAGGTAAAAATAAGATTTTTTTTTTGTCAGAAGCCAACTGAAATTGCTACTTTACAAAGTATGGTAAGGAATGCATGCAATGCTTGATTTGATTAAAGTTAAATTCTTAGTTCATCCTACATCAAGCATAATAGGTGCAATTTATGTTTATATAGAAATTTGTCAGTATATACATTGCTTTTTTGAAAAGACTCTGAACCCTTCTGGTTGATACTGTGAAATGGAAGACCTAGGGCTTGGCTGTGCTCTTATTTTATTTTCAAATTGTTAGTCATGAATTTTTAGAGTGTCTTGTTTCCTCTTTCCAAGGCAAAATGCATATTCTTGATAGTCATAGTTCTTCCAATAACAGGAAGAAGAAGAATAGGAATTAGAGATTGTGCTCATTTAGTGTCCTGCTTTCCACCAAGTTTTGATCTAATTTAATCACTTACTATTTTGCCTTGGAAATAACAGTTTCTGAAATTTTTCCACCAAAATGTTAGGGTGAAATTTACCTCTTTCACAAGCCAAGAAATGAGTCTTAATTTTTTTTCTTCGACACTACTAGTGTTCACATTTCAGGATTAGTTTCAAAGCCAGAATGTTGGGGGAAAAAAAGGGGGTGGTGGTGTGTTTGTGGCAGTATTGGTGGTGAATAGCTCACATTTTAGAGAATACGTACTTTGTCTCTTTACTTAAGAGTGTGAAATATAGTAGTCTCTGTGTGTTATGTATGTGGGTATATGTATGTTTTAAATTTGAATTTTATTTAAATTAAATTCAAATTTAAATTTAAAAATCCAGTACATTTCTCCCAGACAGTTTCTAAGGGGCATTTCCTAGCAAAGTCCAAAAGAAAGACTGAGCTTTCTTGAGGGCTAAAGGGTTTGGAGTGTGATAGGGAAGAATAACCAGGCATTCTCTAAGACTTTAAAAAATATATTGTTACATTTATGGTCATACATTCCTATTTAGTCTTCCCAAGTTACCATTTGTAATTAGACCAGGGTCCTCTGAAAGTTTTTTTACACATCACTTAGCAAATCTGAATGCAAGCCATCGTCAATTCACAAACAGATTATATTTCAAAACTTGATTCTGCAAGTCCTTTGAAATGTTTCCTTAAAACTATTTCCTTAATGAAATAATGTTATGAATAGAATAGAGTTCCATCTCAGGGTGCTATGAATATATTTTCATTTCCTCTTGGAGAATACACATTGGCCCCCAGGAGGTAATTCATTCAGGGACTGACATTTTGGGTGTTCCTTTCATGGGGTCCCAGAGTTGCAGAGCTGTCTCCCGCCTTTCCAAGTCTTGCTTGGCCTTTGGGGTTGGCTTTGGGTGCCGATGCTGCCACAAAGCTAGCAGGGTGTCTGACCTGAGTGCAGGGGTACGGTGGGGTCATGGGAGCAGCCTTCCTGAGGTGTGGATTATTTAAAATTTGGGCACCATTTTTAGAACTTCTATTTCCTGTTACTAACTTGGACTTTACAATGCAAATAAAAGAACACATAATTTTGATGTAGATTAATTTGTCAGATTTGGGTAGTTTAATGTATGATTTAAAATCATGTAACACTTCATGTAACAATGAGCATGACCCACATCTATGAGGATTCAAGGGTGCATTTTCTGTACAATGACATTCATATTGTTTTAATAGTGTTTAAATGTCCTCTTTGGCTATTATCTTAATATTACAAAGTAACCATCTTGAACTCTTTTAGAGCTGAAATTTAACCGTTTATTTATGAGTGTTATTAATTATTCTAGTTTGTAGGATTTTATTCTAACATTTACCAAAAAAATAAGATGATGTTGATCTTTAGGTTGGTACTATATATCTGGTTCCCCTAAAATTTTTTATTTTTAATAAAAAATTAATAAAGAATAGTCCAGATGATTTTATTTACAAATATTTTGATTGCTTTTGTTGATTGAAATTTTGCTTCTAAAGATCAAGTGAAGTAAATGCTGTTAAATGTTAAGTCACTGAACACACAGTAAATTATGTTCACTTTTTCCTTGAAATAATATACAAATAAATGTAATGAGATATTTTAACTAGTGAAAAACAGTTGTCCATATTCTTGAAACTTTATAAAGGAAATTTATGACTGGGTTATGGTATTAATGTTATAAATTAGCAGTGAATTATTTCATATTGTAAAAGAAAAATAATAAAATTGTTGCCTTCCCTTATACTTCTGTGAAGTGTTACCCTACTTTTCTCTTGAACAAACAATAGGAAATTGTAGTACACTTCTTAATGATTGACATTTCTCAGAAACAGCCTAATTGTGGGAAAGGGAGGTTGCCCATGCTGATCTGTTTTCTTCCAGTTCCACTGCTGAACAAGCACCATTATGTAACTGTTGTTATCAGACAATAGTCCTTTATCTGGATTTTGGGTAAAGCTTGCTGGGACTGTACCTATCATTAGAAAGAGGAAATCCCTGTCCCTATATTACTGTATTATCATTATTTGTTTCATTTTTATACTAGATCTTTTAACTTTGTGTAACTCTCTGAGTAACAAGGGTAAACTCTCCTGTCTTTGGTCTTTCATGTACTAACGAAAGAGTGGATTGCAAGATCTATAAAATGCAAATTGTAAGACCTACTACATCAGTGGGTATTTGGATAACATTGAGAAAAAAACACACAGGCAAATACATCCAAATTAATCAGAACTTGGAATTACTAATTTATATGCAGAATTCCAGTGTTTAATAGGAAATCAACAAAATAGCACCTCACTCCTCTGTTTGTGTCCCCCTGCACGTGCATCCCCTCCCCCATTCCAGAAAGTGTTCTGGGGTCGCAGGTATGGAGAGGCTCTCATTAAATGTCCACAGTAAGGATTCTGAGATTCTGAGGGGAAAATCTTACATTGGGTTCACTATGCGCTGTACATTTTAGGATGATTTTAACACAGCCTTTAAGGAAAAATGGGCTTATGAAAAACATTCAAGTGGTACTGTGAAATGTCTTAAGCCAGATTGTCCCATTTTTATTATAGTGGCATTTGATGTTAATCATACAAAATATGTTTATTTACATAAACCTATGTTGAAATATTTTTCCCTATTTCAGAAATTGTAAACAGAGTTAGAAGTTTGTTCAGAATTGCTTGATGTCTGTTGACTGTTGGAAACTTCACATTTTTTTCCTGATAATTGAATGAATAGCATATGGTAATCCTATTTTCATTATGGTTCATATTTTCATATGGTTTATAATATAAGATTGGCTTTATCTACTTTATAGTAATAAATTGAATTGCTCATTGAAAATTGAAAAGCAAACTCTCCTTTGCTTTTATAATTTAATTTTGGTATAAAAATAAAACTTTTTTAGCCTAATTTTAGACTTCAACAAATTATTTTCTTACCCTACAAACATACAGTAGAAAGTTTTCTTCTATTCTAACAAACCCATTTTCCTACCTTTAATTTCTTATTTACACTTATTAGAAAAGTTCATCGACTTACATGTCTTTTAAGGTCATGAGCAAAGTTCTAATGATCTTTCCATTTATTATAGCTATAATTATTTCATTAATAAAGAGTTCTCTATACTTAGAAGATAAACAGTGAACTTAGATGCATACTTGAGAATTATTTGCCCTCTATCTCAAATGTATTTGTGCCACTATTTTCCTTAAAAATACATGCCATTTTTAGGTAAATGTTATGACAAAACCTGTGTGTATCTTTCTAAGACTCCAATAAATTATTTGCCGTTTGTCTCTTTGAATACCATCTGTTCTTTACAGCAGCATCCATAAAACATTTACCCTATTTGGAAAGTTTATGCTGCTTCTGTCTACCTGCTTCCTTTAAAGATGTATTTTTCTCTCTTTCCTTTCTCACCTGCATTGCTTATCCTTTCCCCCATGAACCTGTTGAGTCCACTGGCTTCTCTTTTGCCAAGCGTGGCGTGGCCAGGGCCGGGCTCCAGCGCTCTCAGCGTGAAACCAGCTTCTGTTATCTGCCCTTGACATTGTTATCTACATCTGTCCCCCAACTCCACCCCGGGCTGCACCAGCTGCCTGGTCTCTTTCTGTGGAGCGCAACCCCGTCCGTACCCGCTGCAGAATCTCTGTGATTCTGTCGCCTGGTTTCCGACGGCCCTTGTGACTTGGAACTTTTCCTTGATCATAACTTTGTGCATCTCTGCGTGCACTGGCTCTCGCTGGCTGCAAGCCTTGGCCCCACGTGCCTCCTCTGCCTCTCATTCTTTTTCTGCTTCCTAAATACCTCACAGTTCCAACCCTGTGTTCCTTCTCAACTGCCTGTGTTGGCTCTTCTACGTTGCCTCCTTTCCCTGAGAACACAGCCCAGCACGCCTGGGGCTGATTCCCTTTTCTTTTGTGGCTTTTGAAAAATTATATTGCAAGTTGGTTAAGTTTTACTAAATTAAGTGGGGAAGAAAGGACCAAGATACCATCCTGATTCCTGGACCTTATTTTTCTGTATTAAAAACAGTATATTGGTAGCCATGTTCTTTCAAGCATGGCAAATTTTGCTTAGAGATACACATGTATGTGTACACATTTGTATTTTGCCCCTTATTTCAAAATATTTTATATCAACCTCCCTCTACTAAAAAGTAAATATACTGTATACCTTGTTTCCAGCACTAGGAAGAGAATATTGCTGCAGATTTCAAAATTTTCATTGCAAATGGATGTGAACGGTACAAATTTAATAGAGAAGCATATATAGTGTCCTTGAAATCAAATCAGGACATCTAGCAAAATTTATTTTATGGCGTTGAAATGAAGCATGGGAGGTTTCATAAATCTTACTTTAGGTATTTCCATTTAATAAAATGAAAGGAGAAAGGCCAAGTTGACTCATACCTTTGGTGGTGGGTTGTCAGGGTGGTAGCAGGTACCTGTCCTGTTCCTCACCTGGCAGCAGTACAGGGCAGGAAGGCATTTTTGAAGCGAGATAGATCTAAATGACTTCACTGCTTCTTGCCTTGTTGCAGTTAAAGCCAAAGAAACAGCCTTTCTTAACTTCTTTACCATCTTTCATCACTATTTATAGAGATACTGAAATCTTTCTCTTTTTTCAGAAACTCCACTGGAACTACTACTTACTTGTGACCGCTAAACAATGCCATGTTTGCTTTGATAGCTATGCCATTTGCCTTATTTTAAAAAGCCTTTTTAATCTTTTCTAAGATCTGTTCCAAAGACAGAAGCCTAACTTTAATTTTAAAAACTTTTGAAAAAAGCTTCCGTAATTGCTTTTAAGAATGTTAGGGAAAACATAAAAGTTATTTTGGCATAACTTAACAATTGCTTTTTTTTTTAAGTGCAAATTTTCATAACCTTGGAAAATAATTTAATTGAGGATTAAAGTCAGTAGCAAAAATATGAATGTCTTTTTATTTGAAGGACTACCATATCTCACTGAAAGCAAGAAAAGACTAGAATATTTGCTTAAATAAATTCAAAGGATATTTTCACACATATACACACACACTCCCCAGGCTTAAGCAATAAAAGTATGTAAGTATTTAAATCCTGACTCAATACTCTTGAGAGCACTTTCTTGAATATCTGTGATTTTCATCTCATTTATAAGAAATAGATGTTACATTGCATTAACTGAATTTAGAACTTACATTTTGGTTTTTCTTGCTCTGAGAAAAGGCTATTTTAAGCAGACTTGGTATATGTTTGTAAGAGTGAGGAAAGTAATATGAAATTGTTACAGAAGTTAATGTATATATTAATACTCCTTTACTTTCCAGTGGGGATTTGTCTGTACCCCCTCCCCCCACCGAGTCCCTGGCACTAGAATCTGAGTTCTAAATGGCAGGATTTTAGTATATTTCATTAGCTGATATGTATCAGAAACCTAGACCGGTGCCTGGTATATGTTAGGTGCTCAGTAACTGTGTTGACTAGATGAACAGAGGGACGAGACAGTTGTTTCAGCACCTGCTTATTGAGCATAACAGTCTACAGGCTTAGAGGGAATATTTGGAGGTAACTATCCCTGTTCCTTAATCCCAGGGCAGCAACAGAGATGAGGTAAGGGAGGGAGGTACTAGTTAGCTAGCAAACTAGCTAGAGAAAAGGTGGACCCTGATTAGTTCTTCCTTCTTCCACTCCAACTGCTGGCAAATATCTAAACAGTCCTTTTAATTTAAACTGAATGTTGAAATAATTTCAATATCTGCTCTGATAGGGACCAAATATACCCATACCTCTTGTAATAGTGGTAGATTTTTTTTCCTCAAAGCCAAAATAGGTATGAAAGGAGGGGAGGGGTAGGAGGAAAAGGGGTCAGAGATGGAAAGAGGCAGGGTATTTAGTAGATTTTTTTTTTTTTGCTTTATTTTCATTATAAGTAGGGTAAAGTGCAAGGTATCTAGAAAAGATGGTAGCTAAGGAAATAAATACTATATTTTTATGTACCTTCATGTTGGCCACATGGAATAGCACTGGTTCAGGGGCTGCGTGTTAGCACACAAGTCCCCAAAATCTTAGCAGCCGAAGAGCCTTTCTGAAACCTTAGGCTTCAAATACTGTTGGAGGAAGGAAATCAAAGACGCAGCCCCAAACTCCAAACCCTAAGAAAAACAAAGACCCAAAGAAAGTACTTAGGATTCCTTCATTGTTCTGTTCATGCCAAGTCGGGAAATGAGCATAAAGTCATTTTTGTAAACAAATAATTTATTTTTTACTTAAAAGTAGAAACAGTGAAGCTGATCAGAGAAAAAATAACAAATCAATAATTTGTTTATTAACAAATAATAAAAATAACAATAAGAATTTTAACAATAATGGCCAATACTGGTGGGGAATGTGGTACTGGAACGGAACTCTGCCATCTGGGAGGCAGGAACAGTATCTAACTTCACCTCAGTACTTCAGTGTGTTACCCATGAAGGCCTGTGACCACCGTAGCTAGCAGAGTACTTGCTGTTGCCCACATAATAGTAAAGAATCATTTTATTAAATTGGAAATGCTGTCCTATGGCAAACCCTCGTTTTATCATTAAAGCCAGAAATATGTTCAATTGAACCATAAGAAATTTCTGATTTTGCAATCAGGAATTTGAAAACAGCAGAAAAACAGCTATTTCATATGGCTTCATCCTGCAAATTGTGCTTGAGAAGGGAGGATTTTCAAAGGGGGCTCATTGGACACTCGAAGGTGAGCACAGGAAGCTGTTGTTGGAACAGTACAGTGTTGATTCATCAATCCTGAAGGGTACTGGTGGTGGGGTAGAGAAGTTAGCTCTGAATGTCTTTGCAGACTCAGTCATCAAAATCTACTGACTAGTGCTCTATGGTGGCTCTTCCATAACTCTTTTGCCATTTTCTACTTGGGAATTCTTAGTGAAAAATACCTGAAGAACAACAAATCGTGACACTGCAGAGGATTTTTGTATGAGTGTATGTATGTCTCACTGGGTGTGTGTGTGTGTGTGTGTGTGTGTGTGTGTTTTATCTTCATAGATTCCCAGTGAGCTGGTCTATCCCCTGAGAGGCATTTTGCAGCTCTTGACAAAGATACTTTTTGGCAATGCCTGCCTGTGGGAGCCAGGTACAAGTCATCTTGCCTCTAAGCAGAATAAGGACAGAGTTGCTCTTTTGTGGGTGTGATTATACTGTAGTCACCAAGAAAACTTTTGGTGACTAGAAAAATTCATTATAGTGCTTTGAAAAGGGACATATTTTTTACCTGTTACAAGCTAATGCATGAAAGGGAAGAAATTTTTTTCCTCATAGATTACTTATACCTTTACTGAAAGATGACTTCCGAGTGTTAGGCTGTTCTGAAAGCAGATAGGTAATTTCACAATTGTAGAATGAACCCTAAGAAAATAAGTTTATTGCCTGGGAGTTTTTACTCATTTTTTTCCCTAACTCTCAAGTGATATGTCATTGATTATTCAGAAACTAAAGTGTTTAAAAAATGTATTTATTTAAACCCGTGAATATAGGCATTCCTTAGGATTTTTGATACTCTATTAAGATGCCACATTTAATATTTTGAGGGGTGGTAATTCTGCCAAAAGTCAGGTATTGAGTAGGTTTGAAGTAAATACAGCACAGAGTCATGTTAGCAGAAGTACCATGACATTGTCATTAATGACTGTGAAATATTTATAGATTTTGGAATGAGCTTATCTAAACCCTATCACATGTAAGTTCCTAGAATAGTAAAGGATATCCTTTGATCCTGTGTGAGAAAATTTAATATGAGGGAGGTAGAAGAGAGGGTGCAAGTTGACAGGAAAGCTTCTATGATCTTGTGTGGGAGTAGCAGCAGCAGTGATAGCTGAATTTGAGTTGGTGAATCAGAGGGCAATACCAGAGGCAATGGAAACGATTATGTACAGAATGCAAGAAAAACCACTTGGGGAAAAAGTTGTTTGAAGCTTTGACTCATTAATTAAATTTATAGGAAGAAGCCATGTTCGATTACTCAGAAAGGGCCATGATGAAGCATGTTTTACATCAACTTTTTGGAAATGTAGTAAACATAAAACACACTGCAATCAGTAACTTTGAAGTAGCTCAGGTTCAAGGTCCACAGCTAGGTCCAATACCCATCAGTCCATAGAATCTCATGCCATCTGTATCAGCATCTAAGTCTGCATCTTAACATAGGAGTTGTGCAAGGGGAAAAAGTTAAATTATGTTACACATACACACACATGGTGTTTTTAAAAGCAGAGTCACTGTATTTAAAAACATGCAAGCATTTAGTAGTTATCTCCTTAAAACATACTTTGGCAATAAGTTAATGGTTCCTTCCCAGGGGATTCTAAATAACTTATAATGTACACAAATGCACTCACACATGCCAATGATTGCAGAGGCAAATAAAATGTGGCAGGTTTTTTTTTTGTATGTAGATTTGCTCATTGTATTAGCAACTGCTAATTGGCATATATGTGCTCAATGAATGTTTCTGGAGATGATTTGATGTTAGATCTTTTTAGAGACTCTGTGTATGCTCAAGTGTATACTACTACTAGGTATGGTTATATAACAAAACAACTTCCCTGAGTGTGGAAACTCCTTAATAGAAAAGATACAGAGTACTTTCCACTTCAATGTAGTTTATATATGCTCTTTATTTTTTTTATTTTTTTTTTTTTTTTGAGCAGGGTCTTGCTTATCACCCAGGCTGGAGTGCAGTGGTGCAATCATAGCTCACTGCAACCTCAGTCTCCCAGGCTTAAGCAATCCTCCTACTCTGCCTCCTGAATAGTTGGAACTGCAAGTGCACACAACTATGCCGAGCTAATTTTTTGTATTTTTTGTAGAGACAGGGTTTTGCTATGTTGCGCAGACTGGTCTCGAACTTGAGGGCTTAAGCTGTCCCCCTGCCTCAGCCTCCCAGAGTACTGGGATTACAGGTGTAAGCCACTATGCCCTGCCAAATTTGTATATGCATCTTATACATGCTCGTATGTGCTTAAAAACTACCATCACTAAGATCAACAGTATCAATGATTACTACTTCCCAGTGATCAACCTTAAGTCTTGTCATCTTGGTGGCATTTAACACTGTTAAACACACAGTCAATGGTTGATGCTCCCTTCCTTTTGATTCCAAGACTCTACATTATCTTGCCTTCCCACTTCTTTGGTTTTTGTTCTTCAAGTTTGTTAGCAAGTTCTTTCCCTACCCAACCAGAAAAGTTGGTTTTCTGTAGCTATCTGTCTAGGATCCTTTCTTCCTTATTTCAGTTTTCCCTGGGTAGGCTCATTTGTTCTCTATTCTATGAAAAAACCTGGAGTCCTTGCTCCCTGAGGATAACTTATCTTTTATGTTCCAACCTTTCTCTTGTTGAACAAACTTATCAAGCTAGACCTGTCCAATGGTCCCTAGTTTTTTTTTTTTTTTTTTTTTTTTCAGTTCATCGGGCCTTTTTTTCCCCATTGTCTGTATCTTTATATACTAAAAATTGTGATCAGTCACTTAATTGTGTCCTTTAACATGGTAGATTTTTGTACCTATCTCTTCATTTTCCATGCCACATTTTCAGTTGCCTACCAGATGTTTCAACTCTTTGTTCTAGAATCATTTCTAACTGCTTAACCTCGTGTTTGAGACTCTTAGTGATTTGGGCCATCTTCCGTGCTTGTCTCTAGAATGCAGTTGGTTGAGTTCTGGAGCCCAGCGTGCTTTGCTATCATCTGGACTTCTGTCATTTTTCTTGGCCCAGCTCCATTTTCACCTTGACCTCTACCCCAAGCAAACAAAAAAAGTAAATTGTAGCAGATAAGTTACTTATGACTGTGCTTTTAAATTTTATTTGCCAATGTATTTATGTCCTTGAATTTTCTCAGTGTCAGGTAACTTGAGCTGTAATTTTATTCACACAGCTCAGATTGTAAAGATGTGCATTGATTCTTTAATTCCTGTCTGTAGTGAATTAGCAACCATGACTTAAGAGGATGAACCTTATTAGTTATGACTTATCCCCCAAAACATGCAGGATTCATTTATTACCAAAGACAATATCATAAAAGAAAATACATCACCAATAAACACTCCCAAATAATCCCCCTAAATAATGGGAAGATTAGAATGAGCTATTTCATGTTAAATATTATGACTCAAAATATAAGCTTTTCAAAACAAAAGGAAATAGCAAAGAGTTTTTAAAGCATATTTTATGTGTGGGTGAAAACAAGGATTTCAGTAAACCAGTTGTTAAAGGTTGATTTATGTTTGTGGAATGTATTTTTTTATATGAAGTGTTCTCCAAATCCTTATGTTTCTTAGATGTAGTGTTCTTTATATAAAAGAGTATATATTTGAATCTGAGTTGTTTATCCTAATGATCTAATGTGGTTGTTCTCAACCTACACACTGCAGACACCAGGGGAACCAGAATTCTTACAAGAAATCCTGAAATCCATATGTACCCAAAACACTGTCTAAATGGTAAACAAACAATATGGCTATTGTAGTACTACTATTTTAAAATACATTTTTAAAAACTCTTTCTTCTGCTATTTACCAGTGTTATACATGCTTATACAAATTAAAAGCTATACAGAAAAATATAGAATGGTAGAACTACCTGTAGTTCCACTGTTATGGCAGCCACCATTAAGAATTACAGATCCAGCTGAGTGCAATGGCGTACACTGTAGTCAGGAGGCTGAGGCGGGAGGATTGCTTGAGGCCAGGAGTTCGAGTCCAGCCTGGGCAATATAGTGAAACCACACCTCTACAAAAAATAAACTGGAAAAAAAAAACCAAAAAGAACTATAGATCCAACAGTAATACTAATTAGTAATAGCCAGAATTTAAATACTACTATTTGTCAGACACTATTTAAGTGTTCTTAAATATATTGAGCAATTTAATCTACAGCACCCCAAAACAGTGGGACTTTTGTTATCACTGCTTTACAGATGAGGACACTGTGGTGCAGAATGGTTAAATACGCCTGATATATAACTGCCCCCAGTTTTTCCTATGGGTAGATTATCATTTACTCTTATTGATTATATTATTTACAAAAATAGGAACATACCAGCCTATATATACTGTTCTGCAGCCATATCAGGTCCAAAACAAACCCCACCTGCTCTTCCTCCAGTCTTACATACCAGCCAACAGTCCCACCATCCAGTTTTACTGCCAGTCTTGTTCTCTGAACTAGCGGCTGCTCACTGCCTGTACTGCTTTACCCCACGTCTCTGGCTGGTCTCCCCACCTCCAACGTCACTTGCTCCTGCAGTCCATTTCCCATGCACCAGCCAGAGTAAGATTTTTAAATGTCAATCATATGTCACCAGTCTCCTTAAAACACTCCCGTGTTCACAGCACTCCAGTGGACTTAGAATAACATTCTGCCTCTTTACCATGGCCTTCAAAACCCACGTGAGCCAGCCCCACCTTCTTGGCCCTCTCAGGCTACTACCTCTCAACTCTTTTTCCTCCTTGTTGACTACATTTCGGCCATATTGCCCTCATTTCTGTCTCTGGAACCTGTCGTATTTGTTCCCGTGTCAGGGACTTTGCACTTGCCCCTTCCTTTGTTTGGCATGTTCACATGGCTGCTACTTTGTCAATTAAGTCTCCCCACAGGGGCTCTCTAATGAATCCTATTCCCCGCCACCCTCCCCATCCAATCTCAGTCTCTGCCTTTTCTCCAGAGTACTTGCTGCTATCTGTATCATCTTTCTATTCCCTACCATTATAGAAACTCCATGAAGATAGGGACATTCTCTTTCTTGTTTTGCTGGGTGCCTAGGAGAGTGGAGCCTAGACAGTAGGCTTTCAGTAAATAGCTTCATCAGTAAATAATTTAAACACACCAGCATATTTATATCAGTATGTAAGGATGTTTACTGAAGTATAGTTTGTATATTCCTCTAAATTCTCACTCTGCTCTAGAGAGCGGAATGAATGCCTGCATTGATTACACGTGGAAAATAAAAAACCCTAGAGGGTGGTGGTGGCCAGTAGAAGCTTGTATTTGATTAAGTGATAGTACAAAAGATGAGTTTGTTTAATTCATGAGCAAGCTTAAGAAATGAGACAAAGTATTTTTTATATGAAGAATTTCTGATCACTGAGAGTGGATCAGTCACTACTGTTTTGTTATGTAATGACTGTAAAGATGGGAAAGGTAGTTTTACATATGGTAAGTCTTGGAACAATGTGGTGCGTTATAGGTTCTCCAGTCATTTTTTGATTTGTAAAAAATCATTTTTTTTCTTGCATAGCTTCTTATTACTTCTCCCTATTACTTCCCTCTTTTGGGGGAAAAGATAGCCCAATAAGTATTTTTGATGATTGGCTAGTTAGTGTATCCCTCCAAGTATTACCAAAATCAGCATAAACCTTTGATTAATTTTTTCTGTCTCTTCACTGAGTCGTTAGAGCTGCTATATTTGGTACTGCAAATAGTTGCAGCTTGCTTGTGTTTCCCTAAGAAATACTGTCTTTACTAATGGAAACATAATGTTCACTCATTTCTACTTTATAATGTTTTAACACATGTATAAAATCCTATGAACAACCTTCGTTGGTGATAAACTTCTTTCTGTGAACAGTGTTTCTTGGATTACCAAGACCAAAAATGACCAGTTTGGATAGTTTTTCTAACTCATCAATATTAAAATGGCTTTTTTTTTGAGGGGGTAGAGTACCATTTAATGCATACATTTGCATAGAAATTTTTAATCAAAATCAGCATAGATATGCTCATATAGATGGCAAGAAAAGATTTTAAGTGCCATATAATTAACTGACCTACAAAGAATTTTTGTTTGCGTTTGTTATGCTTGATCCAGATTGACCAATGTTTATTTTCTGTGTATCGTAATGCATTGTTTTTGAGCTCAAAACTCAGTGTGAATTAAAATTGATCATGACAGGCTATTCCATTTATCTTTTATACCGATCTGAATCTTAAAAGAATGTCTTGAAAAGGATCCTAGGGATGATCTATTCAGCCTCTTCATGGTGAGAATTATGGCCCAAGGAGAAAAGGTGATTTTGCTAAGGTTTCACCAGTTAATGGCTGAGTTAAAGCTAGAGCTCAGGTCTCCTCACTGAGCTTGTGTTCCTGTCTTTGACCCCTGTGTGTTTGGTCTTCTGTTTGGGCCTTACATTCTACGTGTAGATGTTTAGTAAACACATTATACCCTACAGCTGAATTCTGACATTCAAATCACTAAACAGTTTATGTTTTGTATTTATTTTGATAACACTCAGTAGTGTCCTAGAAAGGATTGAGTTCAGGATATACTGACCTCTCTTCCCTCTCTTCTTCCCTCCTTCCCTCTCCTTTAAAAGGTATAAATATATGTCTTAAAACTGGTTGCCTATAAGCTTCCAACCATGTGCCATCTTTCAAAGATAACCACATGATAGAGTGTCAATAGAGACAAGAGTTTTCCAAGCCCATCCACACCTTGTGGCCTGTCTCTTATGTGAATAATGCATATGTTTGTGAGACAGCTGACTGAGCTTTGAGAATAGTCCCTGTTCCTGGTCCCCACCCTTCCCCAACTCTGTGCAAAGCTAAATGAACTGTATGGGAATTGAACTGATAACCTTGACCTCATTAATTTACCTTCTGTAAAATTGCCTTTTGTAGATTTATGCTCTACTGTCATGAGATTAGGAGTGTGATTTCATTCATTCAATAAATAGTACCACCGCTGGGCTAATGGCAGTGAGAGCACAGAGACGCATACAATAAAGCTTTTGCCCTCAAGGGATTAGGATGAGTACACAGGTCACTAATGCAAGGGCAAAAGTGATGACTGCCGAAGGAGAGGGGTTAGCAAAACACAAAGGTGGGTTAGGAGAAAGGAGAGTGGTAGTTCCTGCTGGGAGAACATCAGGGCTCTTTAAGGTTGGATGGAGCTTCCATGAGAGGAAATGCTGGGTTATGTAAATGGTGCTTGGCCAGAACACCACCACAGGGGTGTTGGAGGGTGCGGAGCATAAGGTTAGACATTATGAGGAGACCCTGCAGGAGAAGGTTGGTAGTAAGGAGGAGGATTTAAGTGTCCCATACTAAGGTTTTTAGTTATGGTGACATTCTGTAGGGGTGATTGAAGATTTCCAAGTATGGAAGTAATACAGTCAGAACTCTCTGTCATCACATTCATTTGTCAGTCACCACAGAATGAACTGAAAGGAGAGGCTAGAATTAGGTAAGAACTCTTAGTAAGTAACAAGGGCTTGAACCAAAGTTAACAGCAGTGGGGTACACAGAAGTGATATGAGAGTTTGCAAAGCTGGACCAAGAAGGACTTGGTAACTGATTAGATTGGATAGTTGAGGAGGAGTTCAGGGTTTGAACCTGGGTAACTAGCAGATGGCAGTATACTTCCAGGACACCAAAATCTGGAAAAAAGAAGGTAAATATGGGTTTGAACACAGTATGTTTAAGAAGCTAATAGAGGCCGGGCACGGTGGCTCACGCTTGTAATCCTAGCACTCTGGGAGGCCGAGGCGGGTGGATCGCTCGAGGTCAGGAGTTTGAGACCAGCCTGAGCAAGAGCGAGACCCCGTCTCTACTAAAAATAGAAAGAAATTATCTGGCCAACTAAAAATATATATAGAAAAAATTAGCCGGGCATGGTGGCGCATGCCTGTAGTCCCAGCTACTCAGGAGGCTGAGGCAGTAGGATCGCTTAAGCCCAGGAGTTTGAGGTTG
>CM052440.1:120447523-120501288 GCA_028533085.1 Varecia variegata
GGAGTTTGAGACCAGCCTGAGCAAGAGCGAGACCCCGTCTCTACTAAAAATAGAAAGAAATTATCTGGCCAACTAAAAATATATATAGAAAAAATTAGCCGGGCATGGTGGCGCATGCCTGTAGTCCCAGCTACTCAGGAGGCTGAGGCAGTAGGATCGCTTAAGCCCAGGAGTTTGAGGTTGCTGTGAGCTAGGCTGATGCCACGGCACTCACTCTAGCCCCGGCAACAGAATGAGACTCTGTCTCGAAAAAAAAAAAAAAAAAAAGAAGAAGCTAATAGAATGCAGAGGCAGGAGGGTACATAGAAGAAGGGAGAACGTGACATGGGAACACTGGGGAAAGGTCGGAGCTGGCTGTAAAGATTTGGAAAGTCATTCTCCAGGAGAGCTGTTTGAAGCTGGGACAGTAGAGGACATCATTAAGGGGTGGAGTGTAGAAATAAGAGAAAAGATAGCTAAAGGTAGAACTCTGAAGTTAGTGATTAAGAAGATGAGAAAGTGCCTGAAACATAGAGGGGGAGGCATTGTTGAAGAAGGAGCTCAGTTCAGTGTTAGAGAAAGAGAAGAGGCAGAGAGCCATTGAAGAGCATTGTGGAGGCAGATTTGCTAATTTGTCACTGAGGGATGTTAGTGAACAGAAGGAAAAAGAATTCATGTTTTCTTTAATTTTATAATTAAATTTATTTTAATACGGATTTCACAATGCATTTTTTAACGCTGGTCTTTCTCTTCAACTTCTCTTAGTTTGGTTCAACTACATACTTTCACTCTCAAAACAACTAAGAACAAGTCACATTCCTTTATATAATGACTGGAGTAGGACATCAGGATTGATGGCATGGTGGGCTTTATGGTGACAAGTGTTGATTGGGTGCTGCTGTGAGCCAGGTGCTGTTCCATGTTCTGGGGACACGGCTGCAAATAACACAGATGAAAATCGTGGCCCATGTCGAGTTTATGAATACTTGCTTGTGTGGATGAGACAAACAATAAACAGAAGAAGACGGCATGTTCCATGGTAACGTGGGCTATAAAGAAAAATGAAGCAGAATAGAGAGGAGGGAGTTCTGAGGGGAGGAGGTGGTCAGGGAAGGCCTGATTGAGGAAGTGATGTTTGAATAAAGACCTGAGGGAGGGGGCTACGTAGATATCTAGGTGACGAGGGGGACAGCAAGTGCAAAAGACCCTACGTGGGTGCATGCCTGGTGTGTTTAAGCGCCAGCCAGTCTAGAGATGTTTTGGAAGTGGAGTAGGCAAGGGAGAGCGGTTAGAGAGGTCTCGGGGGCCCTGTGGTCATATGGATGACTTTGACTTTGGCTCTGAGCATGAGGAAAAACCCCTGGATGACTTTCAGCAAAGGAATGAATGAATAAGGGTTATTCTGGCTATGGGGGAAGCAAGAGAACAAAGAGAAACAGGAAAATCAGCTGGGAAGCTTTTATGGAATCCAGGTAAGAGGAGTTGATAACTTGATCTAGATGGTGCCAGAGGAGGATGTGTGGGGAGTGATCAGAATCTGAAGGTGAAGTGAGTAGCATTTAACAGAGTGGGGGGTACTGTTTGAGAGAGAGAGAGAGAGAGGAGTCAGAGATGAGTCCATGTTTTTTCATCTGAGCAACCAGAAGGAAAGAATTGCTGTGTCAGTTTGCTAGGCTGCCTCAACATGGTACCACAAACCAAGTAGCTTGAACTACGGAAATTTATTGTCTCACCGTTTTGGAGGCCAGAAGTCCGAGATTAAGGTGTTAGCTGGAGTGGTTGCTTCTGAGGACTGTGATAAACAATCTCTTCCCTATCTCTCTCCCAGGATCTGGTGGTTTGCTGGCAATTCTTGGCTCATATAAGCATCCCCTGATCTCTGCCTGCATCTAGAACATAGCGTTCTCCTTGTGTAGGTGTCTGTGCCCCAATTTCCCCTTTTTATAAGGACACTAGTGATAATGGATTAGGGGCCCACCCTATTCCAGGATGACCTCCTCTTAATTAATTACACCTGCAGCAACCCTAGTCCCAAATAAGGTCACATTCTGAGGAACCTGGGGGTTAGGACCTCAACATAGGAATTTGTGGAGGAAACAGTCTGGCCCATAATAGTTGCCATTAACTGAGACGAGGAAGTCTGAAATGAGCTGGTTTGGAGGCAGGGAAAAGATGGGCAAAGTTTTGGACAGGTTAAGTTTGAGGTGTATATTAGACACCCAAGTGGAGATGTCAAGCAGGCAGTTGAGTAAATAGATCGGAAATTCCAGGGAGGGACTGGGCTGCAGATAAACATTTGGAAATCCTCAGCATGTTGATAATATTTAAAGCCAAGAGACTAGATGAGGTAACTTTGGAAAGTAAGTTTGGGCAGAACAAGAGAGGAGTTCCAAAGACTGAAGCTAAGAGGCCATAAAGTATTAGGACCAAGACCAGAGCCCACAAACACGTTGGATGAAAATCCCATGTATGCTTGTAGTTGTGAAAAAGCAATTACATTTTAATGATGAGTTTAAGTTATGGTCTAAATGTTTACAAATTTGTGGCATTTCCCATTGAAGTGTAAGATGAGTCAGAGTACGAATTGAGTTTTACGGGCGAATACGTTGAAGAAGTTACTGGTGCTGAAATGGAATGTTTTCAATGCCATAAAGAAGTCAAAGGATGCTAATAAAAATAATAAACAGCACTTTTCTGAGAAGGAGAAACAATTTGGAGACCATTGTTTCAGCCCTTGATTTAAGAAGTCGTTTTCTAGAAAGTCAGTCATGCTACGGTTCTCTGAGCAGCAGAAGAGTTTGTTCCGTCATCTGTTTTTGGTGAGAGTCGAGTTCGGACATTTAAAATCGTTTAGAAAAATATTAACACAGTATTATCACAGTTTAGGTGACTTGAAAAACAGAGAAATTGTCACTGTAGCATAATCATTTTAGCATTTGGGGGGTATTTTCTTCGTCTTTTTTCCACCTGCCTGCTGCTTCACGTGCAGGTAGAAGCTTTGACAGTAAGGTGATGGAGGTGATGACTGTACCCAGAGTCCCCTGGACGTGTCCAGCTCCCATTTGTCCAAGCCATTACACATTCTTCCTCCTTTGACCCCTTTCTTAGTCTGGCGATCACCTCATCATGCTTCAAAACTCGTTCAACTGTCACACGTGGGGAAGTGTTTTCTGACTTCTTTACTTGCACCCTTCCTGGTATGGAGGGCTGAACCCAGGGTGTGCCAACGCTATACCCTGCACCATAGCACTTACCATAATAGCTTATGTCCCTGCTAATTTTGAGGGCAGAGAGTGGGTTTTTTATGTCTGTTTCCTCAGTACCTTGCACAGGACCTGTAGATAAATATTCAATAAATGCACGTGGACTACGTATGAAAAAAATGAACTCCTTTGCCTGCTCGATATACATCTAAACTGTCACTGAGCTATTCCTTCTTAGAATTTGAAACATTTCGTTCAGCACGTCATTAACTAATGCAGTACTGTATAATATACTTGAGAAGGTTCCCCTTAAAAGATACTGAGATCGTTGCTTAAAGAATTATGTTTGTCCCTAGACACTGTTGCCCAGAGCCCTTCAGTTTCTTATCATGAAAGATACCTGAGATATTTACTGTGTATGACTTTTTGTTTTAGTATTGACTGAGTCTCTTCAAATTTGTAAGCAAAATGAGGTAGTTTGAACATACCTATATAAGGTAACATGAAAAAATGCAGTCACTTGGAGGGATAAAACTGTTGGCAGTTGAGGCAAGAAAAAAAAATTTCTTAACTAGTGGATTATTTTAGAAAGGGAAGTTCTGTTTTTTTTATAATCCAGCATAATTGAGATATATTATCTTAAGTCTGAGCGAAGAGTGTTGAATAGCTCTTTGATGCAAAAATAAAAGGACAGAAAATACTTCTATGATGACTTGGTTCAAGATTGTTCTCACTGGCCACCTACAGTGCAAATAATGTTTTTTTTTTTTTTTTTTTAAATTTCTCAAAAAGAGGAAAAGAAGGAAAAAAAGTTTATGAGTTATTATTTCTCAGTACCAAGAAGAAGCTTTACTGTATAACATTCTCGATAGTGTTACTCCACTGATAGGATTTTGCTAAGTCACATAGTATATGACCACTACATACTGAATTCATTTATGGAACTGTGATTATTGAGAAATTTTGAGCTAAGCTGTACAGCATATTAAATGTGCCATTACAGTGTAGTTATTTAAATTTTGATTTCTTTCCCCAGCTCTACTTTACGAAGTGTCTCTACTGGATCCTCAAGACCTTCCAAAATATGTTTGGTGTGTGGGGATGAGGCTTCAGGATGTCATTATGGGGTAGTAACCTGTGGCAGCTGCAAAGTTTTCTTCAAAAGAGCAGTGGAAGGTAAATGTTCATGTGGGTGTTCCTTTTGCACATTTTTTTTCTAGCTTGTAGTTGACTTGCACAGTTAACACTATAGCATGATTGGGAATTCTTCAAAAATATTTTTGATGTAATCTGTCAGTGATAAGTAGTAATAGTGCCTTATCTAAAAACCATCCGGAGATTTTTCCACCAAGCAATATTTAATGAGCAAAATTTGAGATCGTGAGCAAGGATCAACCAGTCAAAAAGTCTTTTTTGTTATTATTTGTTTGTTACAGTTTGGTTTTTAGTGAGACTTAGAAAAACAAGTCTGTGCCATTGTAAATTTAATTTGTGTAATCTGGAATAGCATTTTTACCAGGCACACACAGAATACATCCTCTCTTCCTTTTCTGCATGTCTGTATAAATATGTGTTTGTGGGAAATGAAAACATTTATATCCGGATCAAGTCTGTGATGTAAGTTGGGTTCCATACAGAATAATTTTATTTACCAGCTACTTCATTTGAGTCCTACCTTTATTTCCTACTGGAGGTTTCCAAACATGTACATTAAATGAAAATTTTGCCTGAGATTCACCATGTGTATTTAGGCTAGCTTGTGCTTCCGTGCAAGTAGTTGTGCTTCTTAAGGGGAAATAGTCTTTAGTTTGTTTTTGCCGTTCCCCACCCTCACTTACAAGCAGCTAATTAACATCAGACTTAGGCCAGATGGTTTTATTGATGTTGAAAACTATGTCTGGTGAAAGTGTAGAATTTTTGCTATTAGTAAAAGTATTATTGTGTAATTGGCACTTATATTCACTAAGATGCTCCCTAAGGTTTATTTCTTAGGGACATTTACTGAGAGGTGAATTTCTGCTTCAGAAACTTAACAGGCGCGGTGGCTCACGCCTGTAATCCTAGCACTTGGGAGGCCGAGGCGGGCGGATCGTTTGAGCTCAGGAGTTCGAGACCAGCCTGAGCAAGAGTGAGACCCTGTCTCTACTAAAAATAGAAAGATAATCTGGCCAACTAAAAATATACATAGAAAAAAAAATTAGGCGGGCATGGTGGCGCATGCCTGTAGTCCCAGCTACTCGGGAGGCTGAGGCAAGAGGATCACTTAAGCCCAGGAGTTTGAGGTTGCTGTGAGCTAGGCTGACGCCACGGCACTCACTCTAGCCCGGGCAACAGAGCGAGACTCTGTCTCAAAAAAAAAAATTAAAAAAAAATTAATAAATAAAAAAAAAAAGAAACTTAAACATAAGTGACTTTCCCCTGTGTTTTGCCAGAGACCGCAGGTAGTAGTATCTTTAGTTGTGGGTTGAAAAAACTAACCAAGTAATTATTTCTTTGCTTCTGGGATGGATTTTGCATTATTTAACTGATATTACATGATTTTACATTATTTACACTGTTAATTGTTTGGTAGTCCTTAAACCCAGCGTTGAATTTGTCGTAGTATCTCAGTAATTCTTTCTCAGGATATAGGCTCTTGGTGTTACAAGTGACGGAAAATTCAACACACTGGCTTAAGCACCAGTGGAAATTCGTTGAGCCACATACTGTAAAGTGGTAGAGGCAAGCCGTGGTCTTAAGCCAGATCATTAGAACCCAGTCCCCCTCTGTCCATTGCTTGGTTGTGTTCTGACTCTGTTCTCATGCATGTTCCCTCATGGTGCTGAGACAGCGACCAGGCCTCCATTAAACAGAGGTTTCTGTGCCTAGCAGTTCCTGTAAAGCTCCCCATGGAATCTACTCAGACTGAACTTGGCTCACATTGCCCACCTCTGCTCCAGTCACCGTGGCTGGGGAACACAGTGGTTGGATAGGCGGGTTCTGGCTGGAGTCGGACAGCGGAACCATCTAGACCAAAGATGGGGAAGGGCATTTTCCTTAGGAAAACGTGGGTTCTGTTACCAGAAGACTGATTTTCAGAAAGTGGGAAGAGTAAATTTGTGCGCTACTGATGTCAGTTTATTTTTTTAAGACTTTTCTTCTCATCCTTCCCTCCCCGCTTCTCTCTTTTCTTAATTGTGTGATTGGCTCGGTCGGAGATAAATTGGTGAAATTTACTTCTGGCACCTTCCTGATATAAAACTCCCCTTCCTAAGTTCACTAATGAGTGGATAAACTAAGTGCTGTGTGAAAATCGAGGTAGGGAAGGACATTTGGGAGTGGACAGTGGAAGCCTCTGGTGGGCCCTGCCGTGGGTCAGCCTTCACGTCAGAACCCACAGGTTAGCAATTTGCAGAATGTGCCCTTCTCTACTGCAGCAAAAACTTTTCTAGAAGTTCTCACTGAATTTTTTTTTTGTTGTTGTTGTTTGTTTTATGTAGTTTCTGTGGAAGTACCTGAGGAATTGTTTTGGTAATTCAGATATAAATACATACGGAAAAGCCTAAATGGTTCGTTGGAAAACTGATCAGTCAGTGGATAATGAAACTTGATGAATGCCTTTTGAGACTTTAGTAATATAGTTTATTCTCTATTTATTTGAGAATTAGAGTTTTATCATTCACCTGCATGAAACAGGCTATAAATTTAAACTTCGGGAGAATAGAGACCTATTTGTCTTTATGTTTTTGTATTTTGTATTTGTTTTCTCTTTTATGCCGCGTGTGTACGTGAGAGAGTGTGGGTATAAATATGTGAGAAATACAGCTTTGTATCAGAGCTTTTTGAATAAGGGATTATTTTTAATAATACTTTTTAGAGTTTGAAATACTCATTTCATGAAATAATGGCATATAGGTGTTATTTTTATTCCTCTTTTCCAGATGAAGACATTTAGGATCAGACCTAGTCAAGCAATCTATTCCAAATCATAAGACCAGATTTAGACCCATAATAAAGTCTCATAACTCCAAATCTAGACCCAGCCTAAAGTCTTAACTCTAAATCTCATAACATATTCTTTCCATTTTACTGTATCAGTTCTTGAGTTCATAAAAATTCTGCCCTGTATGATAATCTTTTCATGCCTACTAGATCCTAGTAAAGGAAGTAACCTAAGCACTGAGAAGACACTGTTTGGTACTCTCAGTCTGTGTGTATATGTGACTGTGTACGTATGTACATACATATGGATGTATTATATGTCTGTATATTTAAATGATTACTAAGTGTGTTTTCTGATTTTCCTTGATATCCCTAAGCTCCTCCTTAGATTGCAAGAGCAGAGAATTCCAGCACAGCGGGGAGAGGGAGGTGGGATGAGGGGAGCTGGTAACTGCAGGGAAATCGCAGCACCAAGGACAGAACATGGAGATGCGCCCTAGAGAGCAGAGGGGAGGACAAAGGCAGGCTGAGCTCTTGAGTTTACAGCCTCAAGGCTTACACTCCAGAATACATCACTCCAAGCTTGCCGTAATGGCATAGTGGTAACTGTATATGTAGACTGGAAATTATTTTGTAAGTTATAAATTATGTTACTTGTGTTTTATTTAATGGGACCTATTTGTGTGCTTATTTTTTTCTTCTGAAACATTTAATGTAAAAGCACTTAGAACTCTCCCCACCTTTTATTTGCCAGTAATGTCAGTTAACAGCCATATTATCGTACCTTACAAATGAAAAGTTTATAATTTTATTTTTAAGTTTGAATCACTTAGTTGCCTTAAAGGTTTTCAGGACCTTTCAGTCTTAAAAAGAAAAATAATTTTAAAAATAGGATTCTTGTTTGTGGTGGAAATCAGACTGGAGAGTCAGAACACTCATCTTTAGTTTCTGAGCCTGCTCACGAGGCGTGAGATTGAGATGAGGTATTTAACTTCTCTGGGCCTCAGTTTCTTTGTCTATAAGTGGAGAAAGTAGTACTGCCCTCCCTGAACATGGCTATTGAAGGTTACATGAAAACACAATGTTCATGCAGATTTATAGATTATAGAGTGACATCAAAATATTAAATCATTCTTTCTGTCTAGGAACGTATGCTAAAGTTCTCTGGTAACGTCTGTGCAGAGAAATGATGTAAATAACACCATCCCATTACTTTGATAGTGCTTCGTTTTTCAGACCTTCATTTTTTTTTCATTAGATCTTCATTTTCTTGTAATATGTTATTTTGTCCCTAGAGCTGCTCTTTGAGGGGGTAAGATCCTTCCAGACTACTAATTCTCAAAGGGTGTCTGTGTGGGGAATTGGGTGGGGGAAGCTGAAGGTCAATGACAATTTCCTGGAAGGGTTTTTCCAGTGTGGACAAAACTGTTGAAATTGAGTCACGTGATGAGGTCTGTGGCTGCCTCGGGCAGCCCCACCTTTGGGAGTCGCACAGGTGAGAGAATGTTGAGAGCCATCACCTAGGCTTTTGGCTCCCCTGTTAGTCCTTAGGGCAGGACAGACTCTTATCTCCAGAACCTAGCAAGCCTGTAGATGTTTAGTGGCCATCAAATAAATATTTGAACATGCACACAAACGTATCTATGTGGCTTAAGAGCAATGGAGGTTAAATAACTTCCCCACCAAACCAGTAAATTATCATCAACGGAACTTGCCCGAGAATCTGTAATTTCTAATTCCAGTCAGAGTTTTTACTATCTCAGTCTCTTTCCAACTGTAAAATGCTGTTAGTTTCATCTCATCTGTGTTTTTTACTTTGTGCTCCCTCAGTGAACAGAGTTGAGTGGATTCAGCGCACTATTTTATAACCTAATTTCCTTTTCAGATGTTCAATACATATGCAGTGTCTGGAAGACACGGCTACCACAAATCACTAAATAGTTAAAAGGCTGTAAAAGAGAAAGGGAAGAGAGTTCATTATTACGTGAAGTCAACTGGATTTATATTTTTGTAAGCAGACCTGTTAGGCTGAAGAGTCCCTATCTTGGTAAGATCAGCCAAATTGTATGATACCAGCTTCCACACTCAGACATTTCCCTTGAGAGAAGAGACCTGTCTATTTCTTGAAATGAGAAATTGCTTTAAAAGACACAATTGCAGGTTAATCTTAAGGGTTTTCAAATATGTGGTATTTTAAGACAACCAAGCTTATGAACGAGTATCTTGTTGCTTTTATGTGTATTTCATAGCATACATTTCAAAAATCTGTAAATTTATTGATTGATTATCCTATGGGAGAAAATGTTTTTAAGGAAATGTAATGATTGATGCATAGTTAATTTCTTTGCTTCTCTGAACTTAATGAGTAGACTCAACAGGTCCAGAAGGAGGGAGTGTGTCACTGTGTCATAACCCTAGTCATCCCTGGCAGTGCTCTCTGTGTGTGTGCTCGCGGGCGAGAGGAAGGAGCAACCAAGGGTGTAAGCAAGTGGGAGATGCGTGTTGGGGGTGGGGGTGCATGGACAATTGTGCCACAAAATGGAGAACTTGAATTTAGTGGACACAGCTAAATCAGGATGGTATTATATAATCATTCTAATACACCTATTCCCTTTTAGCTGGCAATATACAATTCAGGAAATGATAAAGCAAGGAAATAATCTAATCTATATTTATTAGATGTCTTCAGATAGTGATCTAAGATGAGCCCTAGTGTTCCCATGAACCATGTGCAGGAAGCTAATGGGCATCCGAGTCCCTTGTCACTACTGTAATACTTGCGACATCAGAGGTAGGAAACCAAGAACTGCTCTGGCTCAGTTTTCTCATGAAACACTTTAAAGATTAAGTTGAGGTGTTTTTTTTTTTTTTTTTCTCCCCCTTTACCAGAAATTAGGAACCAGGTAACCTGACTCTAATTACTTACTGTAAGAGCTTAAATAAATACCTACTCAGTAGGTTATATCTATGATTTTTATGAACATTCTCTTCCTCCTTACATAAGCATAAAGCTTTAATGTTAATGGCAAATGTTTGCCCAGATTTTTTTATAGCCTTTCAGTTGGTTGCTATGGTAATACGCAGAGCCATGACATTTAGGCCACCCCGGAAGGTCAGGGAAGACTTCTCAAAGAATTGCCCCCCACACTGAATCTCGGAAGATTAGAATTGATGGTGCTCAGCGGGGATAAGGACAGGCTGTGTGCACAGGGCACCAGAAGCAATTTTGTGTTACCGCTGTGTCAAATTTGAGATGTGAGGTGATAGAAACGGAGGCTAAGCGAGCAGACTGGGACCAGGTCCTAGACTTCAAGGGGGAGCCTGAACTCATCCTAAGGCAAAACGGAACCTCCGAGTGTTTTCACGCAGCGGAATGAGGAGCTCAGTTTTACGTTTAAGAGCTGGCCATTGAGAGGTGAAGGAGGGACGGTGCATTCATCACTTGGGCAAGAGACGACCTAGGATAGAGCTAGGCCAGCAGTGTTAGGGATTGAGAGGAGGGGACAGAGGACAAGACTATCTGGAAAGTAACGTTGGCAGCTCTGTATGGGAAGTGAGGATCTAGGCTGACTCCCCAGGCTCGGCTGTTGATGCCTTGTGCCAAGATTGGGGATACTCAGTGGGAGCACTGGAGAAAAGGTTCTTTCATCCATCCAGCATTTACTCAACACCTACCATATATGCCAGGCATCATTCTAAGCATACCCAGGGACATCTTGGACAAAGATCAGGTGAGTGAAATAGAAAAAGATCCCTGTCCTGGTAGGGCTTACATTCTAGTGAGAGGTGGGGAGGAGAGTAAACATAAGAAATGAGTTACTTATGTAACATATGAAAAGGTGATAGATGCTGTGGAAAATAAAAAGTATTGCCAGGATAAGGAGGATCGGGATGAGGTTTGCTTTGGGAGGAGTTTGGAATGGCTATGGGGACATTCAAGTGTGTCTAACAGGAAGTTGGATGTGGGATTCCGAAGCTTGGGAACAAGGCAAGATTGAAAATAAAGATTTTAGAATCGTCATCCATGAAAGTGTATGTAAATACCCAAGAAATGAGTATTTGGAGAAATAAAGAGTAGGCTGAGGTTAGAACCTTAGAGAACATAAATCGAGGACACTTAGTGTGTCCATAGCATGTGTGTGTGAATTATCATTTGGCTCCTTCCTCCCCAGGTTGCACACAGAGAATTCTTCATCACTTGGTCTCTGTTTGTTCACTACTTTGGTGAACTGAAGTCATTATTGAATCTGCAGTTTTCAGTCCCAGTTTCGGTTCTTATCATTATGCTTTGGTTATCACTGAACCTTAGCCAGTCCAGAGCCCAAAACCAAACATGCTATAGAGAGGATCTGATTCACTAACCAGGGCAGAGGCAGGGCCCAGCTGTAGCAGGTGCTGAAGCAACATTAGTTGCTTGGCTGTTGGATAACGACTGAAATGTGTGTGGGGGGTTCACCCTTGTTTCTGTCACCATGCCATTTATTTGTCTCTCTGAAGTAGAAAATATGTTGAAATAATTTATTAGAACATGATTAGAAATAGGGACATGTGCGCCAAAAGTAAATTAGTGTTATGCAAAGAGAGCTTCTTGTAGCTTAAAATTTCAAATCAAGGTGCACTTCACCTGGCAAATGTAAATAGTCTAAATCAGGAGCACAGAATGTAATTTTCAAAGTTATTCTCCATGTTTATGTGTTTGTTTACACCCCATCTTGTTCCAGGAAAAAAAAAATCCAAGGCAGCCCACAGGTTTCCTTGAATTCAAATGAAATTTAAAATAAGTGTAACAAAAAACAGGAGAAAGGGAAGATGAGAGCAAGAAAGAGAAAAACAGAGCCAGGAATGGGGTCGCTGCAGAGAATATATGCCCCAAGGCCTTTGGAGAGGCCGGCCACTTAGGTTCTCTCAGACGTCTAGCAGCCAACCCAAGGACAACAATGGGTCACCTGACTCATGACTTTCTTAAAACCTAGTTTAGGAAATTTCCTGTTTATAAGAAAATGTTCATGAGCTATGCTGGTATTAATGTGCCTGCTCTTCCCATCTGAATTGTAACCTGAGACTGAAAAAGTAACTCTCTCATTGGTACTAATAGAATAGGTTGGTTTGTGTTTAAAGAGCAGTTCTGAAAAAATGCTTTGTTCTGTGTCCCACCTGCTCCTATTAAAACAGCTATTGAGCACTCTTCGGGTACCAGGCACAGTGCCAAATACAATAAAATCCATATTTTATTGTATTTATTCCTCGTAACAACCTTCCCGAATCAAAGTTTTGTGAGTTTGGAAAGGTAATATCTTTGAATCTGAACTCCCTAAGCCACTGTTGTGACAGGGAAAACATTGACTATTCTTTAACAAGGCTTAGCGGATGGTCTTTCAACTCTTAAAAATAAATATTGAATGCTGATTTTGTGCTCATTATGCCAAGAACTTTAGTGTGTATATTCTCGTTTTAATCCTCATAATAATCCCGTGAAAGAGATTGGATTAGTGTCCATTCTTATGTTGGAGTTCACTCCACTGAGACAGGAAAGCAGGAAGTAACTTGTCCGAGGACACCTGGTTGGAAGGAAGAGGCAGAGCTGGGATTTGAACCCAGACAGCTCAGGCAATGCAACTCTCTGCACTTAACACAGAAGCTGTACTGCCTCTCGCAGAGTGACAGCAGGTCCCAACCGTTTTTACCCACCAAAAAGTACGGCGACAGCTCTGGCTTTAGGATACCTAAGAAGAGTACATTATAATTTAACGGTTATCTTGCCATACTCTAAATAATTAACTCTTGGCCATTCTAAGTTGAAACTCTAATTTGAATTTCTGTTGCCCTAATGGGAAAGAAATTGGGTAATCTCTATTTTTTTTTTTTTAAGGAATGAACTTCATATTTTTAAAAAATTACCATTACCATCCTGAAGTACCTCTTTAACATCTTGATATTAATCTAAAGCTTTATTTAAAATTTTTATCTTCCCGTGTTTCATTTCCTGTGTGTGATAAAAATTACATGTAGCCTATCAGGCTCAGAGGACCCTTGAGAAGAAGGTTCTTCCTCTTACAAAGCTGAAAGCTACTAACGCTTCAGCTCTTTAATGTCTGCTTCACGCCTAGTGGCGCAGAGACGTCCCCAAGAGTCACAGGACGTGAAGTGGCTTTCACAGAACTTGCACTGGGAGTGTAATCAGGATCATACAACTTATGTGATTGGATATTCTTGATAATGATTTGACACCGATAATGAAAACTGCTAAATTGACTGGAATCAAACGGCAAAGTCGAGCCCTTGAAGGATGAGTGGGTATTTAGGTTGGCGTGGAGGAGTGGGAGGATGGAGGCTGGACCTGAGGACACCCACTCTAGCAGACCCAGCTCCCTGAAGGCCTGGCCTGGCTAGAGCAGGTCCATGCTCAGGAGGCCTGGAGGGAGAGACTGAGCAGAGACTCTGGGGTCAGATTGAGTCTCTAATACTGGAAGGAGAAATCTCAGCCCTTCTCATAAATAGACCAAGTCTTTTTATAAAGTTCTTCACAGGAGGAAAAAACCAACACACACACTGGCTTAGGCAGGTCTGTTCCTTGGCGCTATGCAGTGGCTTGTGGAGAGTACCAGCTAGAGAAGTCAACTGGGATGGATTGTGGATAAGGAAGGCAACAAGGGGCTGCCCACAAATGGAATTGGTCCAGCCAAGGAGAAGGCCTGACTCGTGGAGTGAAAAGGAAGCGTTGGCAGGACTTGCTGGTGGAGCGCTTCTGGGGGATGGTGGCAAATCTCTGACAGAGACTTGGGAAGAAAATGCTTTGCGAACAGGGCAGGTTGGTGGCCGTTAGGACTGTTGAGGTTTTGGAGATGAGTTCTCTGACAGGGACAAAGCAGTCTGGGTAACTAGGAATAGAAAAAACAGAGACAAGATTCTGAAAGAGTTTATTCTTTTCCTGGCAGTGTTTTCTTGGGAGTTTTAAAATAAAATACATAGTTAGGTAGTAGGCAGTTTGGCAGTGGGTCAGCTTAGACAGCCAGATGTTAGCAGCTGCTGTGGCCATTTGGTGCAGGGCTTGGGAAAGCTCCACAATGAGATTGACAGCCGGCAAAGGTATCAGGCCCTGAGCACCAGTGGAAGGAACAGGGTGGTTTGGCATAGTTCATTGAGGGAATTGCATGCTGTTCTTACTCCTGGTCTTAGAGGTATTAAATGATGATTTTAGCAGCTTGACACCATAGGGAGCCACAATATGAACTTATTAATGGTTGGAAAGGCAGAAAATTCTGTAGCAAATAGAAAAAGATGCCAGTCTTTCAAGCCCCCCAAATTTTTCATGTAATATTTTGTTCTCTAAAGATATACATATCTAGTAAAGTAATTTTTTTCTTTTAACCTTATTCCTTGTTATATGCACTCACTGCCCATCTTAACTTCTTAGATAGGAAAGAGAGAAAAACCAATAATGATTTTTCTAGAGATGAGCAAATACATGTAAAATATATACACACATTTTCCAGAGCTCTGCCCCACCTCCTCAGTCTCTCAGTAATTGCTGTTCTGGGGCAAAGGAGCAGGGAAAAATCATGAATGTCCAAGAAGACTTCAGAACCACCTGAAATTATCCTAAAATCATCTGTGCACATGCTTGCACTCCCTCTCTCACTCACAGCTTTCCAGTACTATAAACTGAATCCACATCAAGAGAACAGGTTGACACCAGAGAAGGATGCTTAGAACTCTCACAAAGCAGTGTGGATTGCTTCCATTTTGCCCTCAGGTTGGTCCTATTTGAACTTGTCTACTATAACGTTACATTTACAAAAACATCGCTGTCCTCTCTGTACCGTGTTGCTAATTAACAGTGAACTCTTACACATCACATAGCAAAGAACGATCCCTAAGGAAGAGTGAGAAATGTATTTTCTCCTTGCGGGTACAAAGCCTTTAGTCTTAAACCTCTGTGGAGTCTTCCAAGTCTGTAGTGGAGCCTTTAGCTCCATTAAATCACTGACATTTGACAAGATAGTGCATCTTTATAAAAAATGTTTGCTTTTCTAACAGTAAAAATGTGAAAGCAAAAGATGAAAGAATACAAATCTAGAAGGGCATCATGATGATCAGCAAGAATGAAAAGTCACTTACAGCAAATTCGCTGAGGAGTAGGTGGTGCAAGGTTTTAAGGAAATTTGATAAATTCATACTTAGATACAGCACTGTAGATACCATACAGGCTCCTTAAGTTCTTTTTGTTTATTTGTTCCAGTGGAATCAAAATGATAGAATTTGGGGGAAAAAATAGCAAATACTTCCCCCTTCCTCTTAATTTCTCCTTATAGTTTTTTTTTTTTCCTCCAATTTGGGAGGAAGAACTAGGACTTAAGTTTGGTGATTGATACTACCCTCTTAGAAGCCATAGTGACCACTTAGTGATATTTTAGTAAAAGGACACTTGAATATTACCCAGTAATTTGAACCTTACTACGAGAGATCTCCAGGAAGAAGCTGTATAATAAAGGCGTTACTGACACAGGTTGCAGTATCATTTTTATGCAGAGGTATACAGAGTGGCACTCCCCACTCTGAGACTCAGCAAATAATCGAACGTCTGCTTCCTCTTCTATAAACAAAAGAAAATAAATTTTAAAAGAATCGGCCCTGCCCATCTCTGAGTTATGAAGATAAAATTTGTAACATATGTTTAAACTGCTTTAGAAACAAAGAATTGCCTTAGAAACTTTACATTTAAAAAAACAGTTTTCCCCTTCTTAGGAAGTAATTTCTCTTGTTTCTCAATAAAATGTGGAATATTTAAATTGTATTATAGCTACTCTGTGTACATGTTAAATATTTGATTTGAAGGGAAAAATAAAAATTATAGAAGTGACTTGAGGTGACACTTGGAGTTTTGACTTCCTTGTCACTGGTTTAGGTAGATGTATATTGTTCATGAGTGTTGTACCAAAGGACCACAGTGGGAAAGCCTTTGTATTTAAGACCAGGATTTAAATTTAATGGGCCTCAATACAGAATCAGACAAAGAACATTTTCACACTCTTTCTACATCTTAAACAATTTGGAAGATCACAACTACTTTTTACTTCCATTTTTTCTCTTTAATTAACTGTACCAAGATTTCTAAAACATATTGCTTTCTCCTACCCTCCAACTCTTGTTGAATGACTTACTTGGAAAACCATTGCATAATTAGTCTATATTGATCATTTTTCACCTGGCCTACACTGTAGCATTTTCCCAGTTGAACCAGGCTCAGCAAGTTGATATTGCTAGGATTACATAAGTACCAATTGTTTTGTTTATTATGTAATGTAAACTGAAATTACATTCAAAAAAGAATTGGAATGGTAACAGTATTAGTAGCCCTTAATTAGAAATCTTAAATAAAAGGCAGTGTTTTTAAAGGATAATAGTTGAGGAAATTGTTATAGAAATGCCATTCCTATGTGATATTAAACAAAAAATTCCTTCAAACAACCTTCCCTTTTAATTTTTTAAATGAAATGTACTTGTGATACATCTGATTAGGATTTATTTAAAGATCTTAAGTTGCTATCATTGGTGATACTTAAAATTCAAAATATTTACGTTGCAGCTCTGAAATATTGAAAATAGCTGACCTTTCCCTAATTTAACCAGCCTCTCCCAGGACAGAGCTGTAAGAGTGACTAAGGTCAGATCTCACTGAAACTCGTAAAACCAGGTTCAGAACTTAGAGATTCAAGCCAGGAGCAGGCGCTAAGACAAATTAAGAGGTAAGGTACCAACAGGGCTAGAGCCCATTTGGGATAAAGCAGTCATTGGAAATGGAAGCACACCCCTACAGGACAGAGGCAGGCACATTCATTCAATTCAGCAGCATCTGTTGAGCGCTTACTACATATTGGGCACTGGGCATGTGCCGCTGTCCATTCCCATTAACGAAAATGGGCAAGAATCACAGATAACCACAGTTGACTTCATGCTCAGCAGTGTGCATTTTTTTTAAGTCATCTACTATATCTTGAAAATTACCTTTAAAGCAGAATAATCATATTAAGCCTTAAGAATTAACTTTGTCTTTTTCAGAGAAGCATTGCAAATTGTACAAAAATCAAATGAAACCAGGAAAGATTTCCCTTTTTACAAAGTTTCTCACTATTGAATTCAGTTCACTAGGCAGAAAATTAGAGTTTTCAGATACTGATAGCTATTTTCTTTATCAGACTAAGTTGTAATTTATAGTCATGACCCACAGGGAGGAGATGTGAGCAAAAAAAGAAATTATTTTAGTGGGAAAAATTAACCTCTATTGAGCCATTAACACATTCTGTGTAAAACCAGAAAATTATTGCATTTTTTAAATTACTTGAAAAATTGAGCAAATTATATATTTCCTGTAGTGAGGGAGCACATTGAAGTGTAACATGAAGGTATGTTCCTTCCTTTATGTAGGAAAACAGAGCAGGCTTCTGTTTTGTCTTTCCCATAACTTTACCATTACAGAAGTACTAACTGTGCTTTTTTTCTTTTTTCTTTGTATTTTTTTTTTACTATCAAATATGACCTGAACTTACGTTTTAAGAAGGAATAGTAATAAAAAGAATGTTAATACACATTAATAAAAGCCACTGTTTTTGTAAGAGAGTAGATTAAGAAATACTTATAAAATACCATTATGAAATGGTTCTAGATGTAAGATTCCTTCAAACAACTTTCCCTTTAAAATTTTAAAATTAACCATACTCCTAACATATCTGATTAGGATTTGAAGATCCTCAGTTGCTAATTGGACTAGAAGAAGAACCTGATTTCACATACTTGTGGATACGATACCTTCGATAAAGAATTCTTTTAAATCCTTAAAAGAATCCTATATTAATTTTTTTACAGTTACTGAAATATGTTTTCGATTTAAGTTGAAAAATTAGTAAACATCTTCACCTTGTAAATAATTTTTCCTTTAGTAATTTTATTATGACATCATTCTACTATACATGATAGGTGATTTGGATTTTTTATTCCTTTAGGAAAAACAGTTACTAAAGAAAATATTGTTATGCAGAAGGGTGTGTACCTGAGATATAATCATGCTGCCTATTGTAGACCAGTCTTTTTTTAAAATAGAAATTGCCTCATGTAGACTCCTGGAAAGGATGTTCTTCTTTCTTACACATCCTCTGACCAGGGGACAACAACCATTTTCTTACACTTAGGTTTCTAGATCATATTGCATATACTGATTCATTCTTATGGAATGGATAATTAAGAAATCAATGGGGAAATTAATGCCAGGCAAGGATTTATTTTATATTACACAGGTAAATCATATGGTAAGTATTATTCCTACTGTTGAAACTTACATTAAAATCATATAATAATTCTGTCATCTATAAAGTAGATCATAATTCCTTTTCTTCAAACTTTTCATAGAAGATAATATTTTCAGATTCAGTCTAATAAAGTTTAATGTCTAAAGGTTTTGTTTGACGTATGCTTTTTCTTCATTTTAATTGCAATTGAGACTAGATGATAGCGTCTCATTTTCTAGATTCCATTTAGATGTACTGGGTTGTAATAGAATCATAACCTTAGGAGGCTGCATTCAAATTCTAGTGTCACTATTCAGAGTATTCATCATACTTAACATTCATCAAATGCTACTGTGAGGCAGGCACCAAACGGACATTCTGTGGCTTTATTTCTATACAGTTTCCATGGGAGTTGAGCAGTGTTCTAATTTTTGATGAGAAAATTAGAGAAGTGAAGCAATTTTTCCATAGTCACACAGTGAAGCCCAGAGGTAGGAATTTCATGCAGGTCTTTCTAACTTCAAAGTGTTCCTTATTTTATTTCGGTATATAATACCACTGACTCTAGGATCTTGGGCAAGATACGCGGCCTCTTCCAAATTCTTAACTGTAAAATTAAGGTTGGGCGACACCTAGCTTATCATGGTGTTTCAGTGATTGGAGATGATGTATGCCAAGTACCTGGCACATTGTAGGCAAGAAATAAATGATAGCTGTTCACTGTGCTCTTTTTACTTGTCAAACTGGACATATACCACATAATATGCAAAACCTTCTGAGTGATTATTTGATAGAATGGTATGTACAATGTCAGGGGAGCAATAATTTTGTATGTCAGATTCCAACACCACCCGGCCCCCCAAGCACTAAATATAAAAATGTATATTTGAAACCAACAAGGGGCTTCTGTGAACCCTGGTGAGGGGAAAAAAAAAAACAAACCTTTGAAATTGGATGTAGACTGAAGGCAAGCAGCTTTTCCAATTGTTCAGATAGCTCTGTTTTATTATCAAATAGGCTGATGGATGACATTAAAAGCTATACTACTATTTTGTAGAAGAGATTCACCGCATGATGTGAGATGGGGGCACAGATCAAAAGTCCTAAACTATAATTTTTCTAAAAGGAGTAATTTAAATTCCAACTTGAAACAATGTTACCAAAATTCTGACCATGCAGACCTAATATGGAAATATCCTTTAAAACTTTCAGAAGAAAGGAAAGGGAATGCAGTAACTGATAAAAAATTATTAGGCAGTTCTCCCTTCAAGAACAGGTCTTTAGTAAACAAATTACACTGGCATCCTGTAGTAGCATAAGACAAGACCCTGTGGGCTTGTTCATGGAAGAAATACACGGTGAAACTCATCTCCATTTCTTTACATACAACCATGATAACATGTGGTCATACCAGTAAATGGTTGCAGGTACGTGATTTAGGCAAGATCTCACAGCTAATAAATGATAAAACTTAGACTCAAACCTGAATCTGACTTCAGAGCCATTGCCATACCCTGACAAAGTAGCTAAAACTTTGAGTGTGGTATAATAGGAAAGAGTGGAGGGAGGGAGAGCCCCCAGGTTAAAAATTTTAAATCGCCATTGATTTACATTGTGCAAAATATATATTTTTAAACTTCTAGTAGTTTTCCCTGGAAATACTTGGGATGCACTCCCCCACACCCCAAAACCTATAGCTGACCGTGTAGACACCAATATGCAAACTAAGATTAAGCACGTACTGTTTATGAGGATGGCTTTGGCGCTGGCTTTTTAAACAAAAGAGAGTCATAAATGTCTCAGGACAGGACTGTTGGCACCACCTGATGAAGTGGTTGTTTTGTCAGGAGTTAACTGCCATCTCCACCTATGTGTGAGCTGGCCCCGCTGGTGCATTTGAGCCAGAATTTACTGTGATGTAAACTCACTCTCCTGTAAATGATTGTCCCTCAAACCAACCTGTCTTAGTAAGTGTACATAGTGCCACTTGTAAATGATCTAAGCACAGGAAACGTATCAGATGCAGAAATTATGGCAGTCATCATACGGCACTTTTCTTTAATAAAGTGGCAACCAAAGTCATTCTTGGCACGATGTTGAAATCAACAGATGATTTGCTTTCCAAGAGTGCCAAATGCTCTATGCTATGGTAAGATATTGGAAGGCTCCATGTTTGCGATCTGTGAATGTGTTATATATTTTCTTTGACAGCGAGTGGCAGGGAGCTGGTCACAAGCACTGTTGCAAGCTATTTGGGGGCAGCCCATTTAAAGAAAGAACTATGGAAATATGTATTTTTTAAAATGAAAATTGTATAAATGAGTCTTTAAGTGGTATACATTACTCCTCAGCATATAAGGAGGTGCCTTGGAGCCCTTTGAAACCCTGGGAATCAAAGATGGTCTCAAATGAAACTCAAACCATGTGCTAAGTGGATACTGGAAATCCTTTTAAAAACTAATCATTGAGACAGTTAAATAAAGTACAATTAACTTTGGTCTGAATTGGTTTTTGTAACAATAAATAGCATTTTAGTGGTACTAGAGGAGATCCTATTTGTTATATAACTATCTTTCCCAAAGTTAAAGAAGTTCAAGGTAGAAGCCTGTAATAGCCAACTACCTATTTTATTAAAATAAATAATAATCTTAAAGTATGAAGAAATCCTGCCACCTAAAATGGTAACCTTTTCGCAACCAATTAATGCTCCTACTTTTATTAGAATCATTTTAATAGTATTTCTTTGTGCTTTGTTAGTCTCATTGAGTACACATAAAATTTTTGATTTGACAAAATGTCTTGGAAAATGTTTGAGGCTTAATGTGACAACAGTTCACTCACTCATGCCTCAGTTTCTTGTATGTACAAACTGTTTCTCTTTACTTTATAACAGATTTGCAAACTTCTTACCCTAAAAGATAGCTGATTTGATGACAACCCTGCATTGGTTAACCAGTTTTTTAATAAGTAGTCTTTTCCTCTGCTTATATAAGAAAATATTTTCTGTAAAATTTTAGAGAAAAAGAATAATGAAGACAGAGAAATTACCTATCCTTTAAGCATGCATAACAGATAATTATATGAGAGTTAATTGTGTTGTGTTGTTGGCTTTACTTGACCAGTAAATTCAGGGCCCACATGAATAAAAAAATACATGTGCTATGGACCCTTCGCATATGGAACTGGCAGTCCAGTGGAGAGTGCTTCTCAGAGGACACATTTTATATATATGTACATTCTTACACTTATTGCATTTGATAGGTTTCTAGACTGATTTCTGAATCAAATGAGGATTTTAATTTTAAATGATAATTCACATTTCTACTGGTAGTACGTTTGAGTACCCTTACTCCACCCCTACCAGCAACAGGTGCTGCCACACGTTTTACTGTGTGCCAGTTCCGTAAGTGTGCATCATTGTTGCAGCCTTCAATGGTGGTAAAATACACATAATATTTATCATCTTAACTGTTTTTAAGTGTACACTTCAGTGGCTTTAAGTACATTGATATTTTTGTGCAACTATTACCACCATCCGTCTCCAGAACTTTTTTCATTTTGCAAAACTGAAACTCTGTGCCTATTAAATATTATACTAACTCCTCACTCCTCCTTCCTCCAGCCCCTGGCAACCACCATTCCACTTTCTATCCCTGTGAATTTGACTAGTCTAGGTACTTTATGTAAGTGGAATTGTACGATATTTGTCCTTTTTTGACTGACTTCTTTTGCTTAGCATAATGTCCTCAATAAAAAATATTTTTTTATTGTGAAAAACTCCTGAAGATATGATTTGCCATAGTAGTTCAATGATGAAAATCTTTACTTTAATAGCATCCATTTAGTCACATAATCATGAAATGTTTATTGATCATCTCCTGGGTACCGGGTGCTGTTCTTGGCACTGGGGACAAGAGTGTTTCACTGCCCTCACAGAGAATAAGTTCTAATGGAGAAGACAGGCAATTTACAAATAAGCAAATAGGTAAAATAAAAGGGAAGGGGAAGGAAAAGATGATAAGGTAGAGTAATTGGGGTGCAGGGGGATAGTTATGTTCATCTGGAGATGTTGGTTAGAGAAAGTATGAGATGAAAGGGAGCTCGAAGTGTGCCCTGGGCACAGTGCAAATGCCCTGGGGCAGGAGGGAGACTAGAATGAAGGAGGACTATGTCGTGGCCAGTGTGGCATGAGAGAGGGTAAAGGGAAGATGAGAGGAGAGTGACGTTAGGGAAGTGGGTGGGACCAGGTCTTGTAGGACCTCAAAGACCATTGTAAGGAGGTTGGATTTTATTTTTTCTAAAGGCATTTGGAAGTGAGCCATGGAATGATTTTCACCCTTCATCACTTCACCCTAACAATAAATTCAGAGGAAGTGAGAAAAATTATGAAGGGCCCGCTCTGCCATGCACAGCACTTAGTGGCTTTGCATTTCCTCCCATTTTGTAGGTGAGGTCACTAAGGCTGAAGACTTTCCCCGCTGTGTCACTGCAGCAAGGATGAGCAGATACGTCACTTTGTTCCTAGACCTTCAGTCTTAAATGATAGGAGTGGATGGAAAAAGCGTTTGGGAAAGTGGAGCCCAGCAGATACTACATCAGGAACAGCTCTGTTCCTGTGATGGGAAGCTGTAGGTTTTAGGTTATAAGTCCGTCATCTTTTGCTGCTTCACCTCACCCCAACCCGGTTTGTCTCTGTACGTTCCCTGCTTGGCCCCTGGGGCATTCTGGCTTGAACCTGTAGAAACTAGCATCTCCTAGCAGTGGGAGCCTCTCGCAATCCTAGGCTGGCTGCTTCTGCCATGAGGAAAACATCTGTATGCTTTGATGGCTTTTATAGTATAAGGCAGATGGACTGTTCTGTAAAATACTCAACCCACTCTGTCCAGTGTGGTAGGTATCAGCCACATGTGGCTTTTGAACACTTGAAATATGGCTAGTCCAAGAGATGTACTGTAAGTGTAAAATACACACTGGATTTTGAAGACTTGTATGAAAAAAGAACGTAAAATATCTCTAATTTTTGAACTGACTACATATCACATTAACAATATTCTGGCTAAGTTGGGTTAAATAAAAGATACTATAAAGTTAATTTCACCTGTTTATTTTTACTTTTTAATGTGGCTACCAGGAAATTGAAAATATTGACCTCTGTGCCTTTCTCTACTGTCATTTGCTTTCCTTGCCCCCCCAACACACGCGGGTATGTGCGTACATGCGTGTGCGCCCAACCCATACCCTCCTGCTGTGCCTTCCAGCACGCTGCCCTGCGTGTACTAACCAAACACCACCTTTGGGGAAGAAGAAGAGGGGAGAAAACCAGATCCCATTACGATGTCTTTGCTGGAGCTTCTGAGGTTCCACCACTGAGAAAAAACTTGAAAATGTGTCCACAAAAACTTTGAAAAGGGTCCCTTTCTCCCAAACAGTGGAGAGTCTCTCCACTCACACCTCCTTTTTCATACGATGTATTCTTCATCTACCCAATATGCCAAAAAGCTGATAAAATGTTTTTAGAAGCTGTGGGCCTCATACAGCTTCTTCCGGCCAGACACATCAAGCTTGTTAGCAAGTTTTAAGCATTGTGCCTTCTGGTGGCCTTGTGCCACTTCCTAACAACTCACCAGTTGCCCGTCCTCTGTGTCCTTGTAGTTGTCATGGTACTTTTCACATGTTAGAAACTTGAGGAGTACAGAGGACTCTTGGCATTGCCTATTGAATTGTGGCTTTACTCTCAACTAGCCTAAACCAGAGGCAGACTCAGATACCCCCAGAGAGCGGGTAGGTGACTAAGTGTGTGGAGCAGCAAGAGGAAGAAGGGCAGGCCTGGGCTGAACTGAAGACTCAGGCCTTGCATTGGGCTTGCAGATGCCCAGGGTTGCAAATCGTGTTGGCCAAACTCAGCTTGCCACTCTGAGATCCAGCCTTCATTGAAAGGCCCGTGACATTTAATTATGTTGCAGACATGTCACTTGGAATCACTGTGTGGTGAGGGTGGCTCTGGAAAGCGGATGAACCTATACAGCATGCACACATCCACGTGGCTTTGCTTTTCCGGGTTCTTCTGAATTGTTCAGCATTATATGTTAGCTTTGGAGCCTGCCTGCGTCTCTCTCGCTCCATCACTTTCCACTCATGCCTTGGAGTCTGTTCTCCAGCTGTACTTAGCTTATGAAAGTGCCAGTCTGTCCCGTCTGTCCAGCTGGCTGCCTGTCCCACCCGCCAGCCGTTGCACTCGAGTTCCCTCTTTGATTCCTCTCTCCTCTGCCTCCACTTCAGCCAGTTCGTCCTAGAACTTCAGTACCAGGTCTAGAGGTGGCCACCTCTGGGAAGCTCCCTCGACTCCTGTGTGTCCCGTGCCACCTGAATGTGCCACATCACAGGTTTTAACATACTCTTTGAAAATTTCCTCTTTATTTCTTCCCACTGGACTGCTGAGAGCAGGACTCTTTTATTCCTACAAGTCACTCAGTAGCTAGTGCATTGTAGATGAATGGATAAATGAACGAGCTGTAAACCCAAATACCAGAGTCTCCTCAAAGTCATATGTAGATACTGGACAGTTGTTAAATGTCTATCTTATATCAGATTTTAGAGACTATAATATTTAAAAATTTAATAGAGAAAAATGGAGACTTCTCATCTTCTGAACTAGGTCTCGGTAGTGCACTGTAATTCAACATTTAATGATAGTCTTTTGATGCAATTTATATGTATTACTATTTTTAAATTGTTCTTACACTTTTGATAGCTTACTTCAGTTCCATTTCTGTGCTGGTTTCTCTGACCTCTCCTTTGTCTGGCAAAGGGACAATTTTTTGTTGCCTGCTTGAGTCATAGCGATTTGCTCAAATGTCTCCCCTTCTTACAGATGATATTAAGAAACTAAAGTCATTTTTGTCTTATAGGATCAATCCAACAGTAAAATTCAGCTAAGGGAAAACACGGTTTTGGCTTTGGGAAACAAATATCAGAGTTAAATTTGAGTGTCATTTCCATCTGTGATCGTATAGTCTTTCCTCCTGAGGGCTTCTTAAAGAAGGATGCCTGAAAAAAGATACTTTTACAAATAGATTTTCTAATTTTAAATTAAAATATGAAATAGTAGTAATAGTAGTGATGAGTTAGGAAAAAGGAAATGTATTTGATAGTGTCCTCAGATGGTTTGCTCTAAATATTAGTAGAAAAGTTATATTGAGGTTTCTCAATTGAGATCCTCAGAATGTTTCTAAATTTCTCCTTTCAATATCTTGTATAATTAGAATAAACTGCCAGCACAGATATTTAAACTGATGTCATCTTAGTATCAGAGTATTTAAATGAATGATGTTAATAGTTTCGGAAGCTCATTCAGAAATAGTTTTAGCTTGTATGTTGCTTGTTTTTGAGAAGCGAATTCACATTGCTGTTATTCTTCTATCATAAACCATTTTAGCTTCAGGCCATGAATTCTGTAATTTAATTTTTAAATGTAAATCATTTTGGCTTCTGCATAAAAAAACAACCAAAAAAATTCCCATTTTGTTTTTGGGCAGTACTCCAACTTACGCAGTTATTGAAGTTATACAGAATGTAAATTCATTTAGTCGGACTAATAAGTTCATAAAATTGTGCCATATTTCATTATAATCTCTTTACTAAAGTGGAAAATCCTTCTGGTTTATAAATTTCAACTGTTTTTAATTTTTTAGTTTGATTTGTGTTTTAACATTCATGGATGTAAATGCTACTGAGAATTTTAATGATGACATTTTTAGTGTGAAGAGACCTTAAAGGGAATTGAAATGTTATTTAAATTCTAAATGATATAAATGGTTCCTCCAGGTTCACTTTTTCCATTTTGGATTTCTAATTTAGGTATATAATCTGAGTCACAAAATTGTTGTTGGTATTTTATAGTGATAATGGTTTTGGGCAGTGTATGCTAAACAATTATCCAATTGAGAACTACAGTATGTCTTTCGTAGAGCTGGAATTTTTTTTCAGAATTTGACAGTTTGGTGATTGTCATAATTCTCACTTGATAAATTTTAATTATGCTATATTCATTATTTAAGTTCATAGTTTAGTGATATATAAAGATAAGGATTTAATGGTACAAAGGTAAAATATTGCATCTCAAGGAATGGGATGATAAAAGATTCCTTTAGCTTCCCCTTTACTGATGACTATAGCTTTCCAAAAGTAGGAGATTGAGAATAACTATTGACGAATTAATTATAACCTCTGAAGAACTGGAGACTCCAGCTAAACCCCATTAATCTTACATGTGTTTTCACTGACTTGTTTATAAGTAGAGTGATCTTGTGTCCCAGTTAGCCTGGGATAGTTTGAGTTTATACCTGTAATTTTTAATAGCACCTCCTTTCCCACTCAAAAGGGTTTAGATAATGGATTCTAATGGTTACTCTGTGTATGATACCTTATAAATTATGACCATGAGTGTCCACTTATATACTTTCCCAAAAGCATTTGATTTTTTAAATGCTCAGAACAGTGAAATATGAACATGATTACTGATTGTAAATTCGTATATACTGTATTTATGGCATGCCTAAACCTTCAGACAAAAGTTTTCTGAGCTTTTTTTTTAATGTAAGGGATATCAATTGCTAGTTATATATTTTAGTTGTTATATATTAATACTGTTATATATCAATGATATGTGCCCAAAATGAATCATTCTAATGCCAGCTTTTCACTCACATGAAAAGCCTTTAGGATTTCATTAGAAAAATCAACTTCCCCAGCCTGAGCAAGAGTGAGACCCCGTCTCTACTAAAAAAATAGAAGCAAATTATCTGGCCAACTAAAAAAAAATATATATATAGAAAAAATTAGCTGAGCATGGTGGCGCATGCCTGTAGTCCCAGCTACCCGGGAGGCTGAGGCAGTAGGATTGCTTAAGCCCAGGAGTTTGAGGCTGCTGTGAGCTACGTTGACACCTAGCCCTGGCAACAGAGCGAGACTGTCTCAAAAAAAAAAAAAAAGAAAAGAAAAATCAACTTTTTTCAGTTGAGGCTGGAAATTTGAAAATGAGAGCACAAATGCTGGTTTCTAGAGCTGACACTAAAGTAACACAGAAAGACTCATATGCAAACAAACATCAGAAGCCATTGCTCTTTGGGGAGATAACTCACCATGTGCTCTAAAGCCTGGGTAGAAATGATAGCGAAACGGCAATAAAGTTGGTTTACCTGAGCGTGCAGTCCTATTCAGGCCCACTTCAGTGTATTCAAGTTTTCCTCATTTCCTCAGAAAAGTGAAAGACGAGTTATAATTCTGCTGTTCCCAAGGGGCCTTGGGATGGAGGGTGGGCATCCTCCCTGGAGCCGCCCTGGTCCAGCCTTAGAAGCCGGGAAGAGTCAATTCGGATCTTGCATTTGCCTGCTGCTGCTGGCATGGCCATCTGCTAAGGGAGAAGTTATATGGAAAAGAGGGAAAAATGTGTATTTCTTCCTCTCAACTTGGCAAGGAAGAAATATGTCAGTAAAGATGGAGGAAAAAAGATAGTTTTAGTCACAAAATCTAGTTGCTGATAAATACTGGGTTTTTTAGGATTATTGGTATTTGAAGAAGAGAAAAATAGACACGGTTCTAAGGCATGGTTAAGCTGTTGTGCTAAACATTTTCTTTAAATAGAACCTTGTTTTACAACAAAAAAATAAATACAAAAGACTCCTCTCTCAACAGAAATGTTTCCCATTAAATCATTGTTTCTGTGACTGTAACAACTATGTAAACTTACTAAAAATGAGTGGACTGTACCCTTACAGTGGGTGAACTGTATGGATATTAATTATAGCTCAATAAAGCAGTTAAAAGTGAAAAAAATAAAATCAGATTTCCAAGAGGTTGTGTTGTAACTTTAAACTTTAAAAAAAAACAAAAAAGTCCACTGAGCCATTCCACTTTTAATTCTTATATTTTAAAAAAGCTTTTTAAACTTTATTGTGGAGAATTTTACAAACACACAGAAGTAGATAAAATAGCATAATGAACCCTCACTTATCCGTGACCCAGCTTCTACGTCATCAGTATATCCCTTTTTCTGCCCCACTGGATTATTTTAAGGCATATCCGAAGCATCCATAAATTCTTCAATGTACGTCTTTAAGAGATAAGACTGTTTAAAAAAAATAAGAAATTATAGTCATCACTTAAAATTTTTAGACATAATTATTACTAGAAGTATAATCATTGAAAGTTTCCTTAGTATCACCTCATAAATGTCTTTTTATAATTGTTTGTTGAAATCAGAAGCCAGGCAAGCTCCACAAATTTTAATATAAACAGCATATAACTAGGACCTTCCTATAATCAGAAGTTGTAATTTTAAATGTGATTTATTGACCATACCAAAGCCCTTGTGAATATTTTCATGTTATAATACCATAAAACAGCAGATACAGTTTAGTGCAAAATCCTGCAACAATATTTTCATGTTTAGCAGATCTTTCTAGTTTAAGTTTTAAGACTATTGATTATATGTCACCTGCCTATCATCTAGCATAGAGAAACTGAATATATTGCTACAGTGTATTCAGTAGGTAGAATGCTTCATGGTAGGACTCTTGACTTAAGTGACAGAAACCAAACTTGTGCGTGGACATTGCTTTTGGGAGATTGCTTGTGGGTGTTGGTCCATCCCATCCATCATTATTGAGTATATGGGCCACTTATTTCAAATGATCTGTAGATATAGGCATACCTTGTTTTTATTGCACTTTGCTTTATTGTGCCCTGCAAATATTGCATTTTTTACAAATCGAAGGGTTGTGGCAACCCTGCATTGAGCAAGTCTGTATTGGCACCATTTTTCCAACATGTGCTCACTTCGTGTCTCTGTCACATTTTGGTAATTCTTGGAATATTTCAGACATTTTCGTTATTATTATATCTGTTATGATCTGTGATGTTCCTATTGTAATTGTTTTAGGGTGCCACAAACCACACTTGTATATGACAGCAGACTTATTTGATAAACCTTGTATGTACTCTGACTGTTCTACCATCTCTCTCCCTCTCTGGCCTCCCTAGTCCCTGAGATGCAATAATATTAAAGTTAGGCCCATTAACCTGACAATGGTCTCTAAGTGTCCATGTGAGAGGCAGAGTCCAGCAACTCTCACTTGCAATCAAAAGCTAGAAATGATTAAGCCTAGTGAGAAAGGCATGTCCAAACCAGAGACAGGCTGAAAGCTAGGCTGCTTGTGCCAAACTGTTGGCCATGTTGTGAATGCAAAGGAAAAGTTCTTGAAGGAAATTAAAAGTGCTACTCCAGTGAACACATGAATGATAAGAAAGCAAAACAGCCTTATTGCCGATACGGAGAAAGTTTCAGTGGTTTGGATAGAACATCAAACCAGCCATAACATTCCCTTAAGCCAAAGCCTAATCTAGAGCAAGGCCCATCTCTCTTCAGTTCGACGAAGATTGAGAGAGGTGAGGAAGCTGCAGAAGAAAAGCTGGAAGGTGGCAGGGGTTGGTTTATGAGGTTTAAGGAAAGAAGCCATCTCCATGACGTAAAAATGCAAGGTGATATAGCAAGTGCTGATGTTAAAGCTGTGGCAAGTTATCCAGATCTACCTGAGATCATTGATGAAGGTGGTTACACTAAACAACAGATTTTCAGTGTTCACAAAACAGTCTTCTACTGGAACAAGATGCCATCTAGAACTTATAGCTAGAAAGGAGAAGTCAATGGCTTTAAAGCATCAAAGGACTGGCTGACTCTCTCATTAGGGGTTAATGCAGCTGGTGACTTTATGTTAAGGCCAGTTCCCATTTACCATTCTGAAAATCTTAGGGCCCTTAGGAATTATGCTAAATCTACTTTGCCCGTGCTCTGTAAATGCAACAACATAGCCTGATGACAGCACATCTGTTTACATCATGGTTTACTGAATATTTTAAGCTCATTGTTGAGACCTACCACTCAGGAAAAAAAGATTCCTTTCAAAATACTACTGCTCGTGGACAATGTACCTGGTCACCCAAGAGCTCTGATGGAAGTATACAAGGAGATTCGTGTTGTTCTTGTGCCCACTAACACAGCATCCATTCTGCAAAAAGACTCAAGGAGTCATTTTGGCTTTCAAGTCTTTTTATTCAAGAAATACATTTCCCAAGGCTATAGCTACCATAGATAGTGATTCCCTGGTGGATCTGGGCAAAGTAAATTGAAAAGTTTCTGGAAAGGAGTCACGATTCTAGATATCATGAAGAACATTTGTGATTCATGAGAGGAGTTTAGAAGAAATTGATCATAACTCTCATGGATGACTTTGAGGGGTCCATGACTTTAATGGAGTAACTGCAGATGTGGTAGAAATAGCAAGAGAATTAGAATTAGAAGCCGAACCTGAAGATGTGACTGAATTGCTACAATCTTGTGATAAAACTTGAACGACTGAGGTGTTGCTTCTTATGGATGAGCAAAGAAAGTAGTTTCTTGAGATAGAAACTACTCCTGGTGAAGATGCTGTCAATATTGTTAAAAGTGACAACAAAGGATTTACAATAGCATATAACCTTAGTTGATAAAGCAGTGGCAGGTTTTGAGAGGATTGACTCCAATTTTGAAAAAAGTTTTACTGTGGGTAAGATGTTATCAAACAATATCGCATGCTACAGAGGAGGAATGAATCAATGCAGCAGACTTCATTGTCGTCTCATTTTAAGAAATTGCCACACCCCAACCTTCAGCATCCGTCACCCGGATCAGTCAGCAGCCATCAACATCAAGACAAGACCCTCCAACCACTAAAAGATTATGGCTCAGATGATCATTTGAATTTTTAAGCCATAAAGTATTTTTTAATTAAGGTGCATACATTGTTTTTTTAGATGTAATGCTGCTTCACACTGCAGTAGTAAATTACAGTAAAGTGTAAACATAACACGCACTGGGAAACCAGAAAATTCCTATGACCCACTCACTGTATTGCGATAATCACGTTATTGTGTCTGGAACTGAACCTTCAATATCTCTGTGGCACGTCTGTATGTTATTTTATCCTCACAGTGATAAATAGAATTTGTCAGTCATTGTGGCAAATCTTACATACCTTTTGTTTTTCAGGACAAAGGAGCTGAATTTAAAGTTTTAAGTAGTTGTGAAAAATCATCATTAGTTTTTTATCTGAACCTAGAATCTAGGTCGTTACATGCATTCGAGAATGATTTCTCTCTAAGAAACTAGTACTTTTAGTCATCAGTTTACAGCATGGCACTCTTAACAGAATACTATTTGAGATGATTAATTGTCATAGAGATTGGAATACTCACCAACGGTTGAAAATTAACCTTGACAAACAGGATCCAAGACATCCTTTAGCTGGTACTAAAAATAAAAAGCTGTCTTATCTGTTAGGTCATATGACTACCACGTACATCTTAGAATTCATTTGAGTTTATATCACTAGAGCTTGTTTTTAGTAATCAGTATTCAAATTTTGAAAATTTTCAGAGCATCTCTTTCTCATTTTTTAGCTGTTACTAAACTATAATATGATACTAGGAAACCACGTGATCTGTTGGATTTAGAACTAAGACTTAAAGCATCATTACATTCTCCCAGTTTTCATGTGTAACTTGAACTTATGCTTACTCTTATTTCATCTTTCCACATTGTTATCACTGAGGATGCAAGCTTCAAAGAAATACAGGAAGAATTTAGTTATAGCTAAGACAAAGGCATTGGATATTAAGTAGGATATTCTATCATTTAGGATGCTTTGGCTGTAATTAATTTTTTAAACATACAACATAAACTGACTTAAAGAGTATAAAGTATTATTGTCTCACATAATTGCAATTACAGACGGAAAGCAGGGATCAGGATTGGCTAATACAGGAGAATAACAATATCAAGATCCAGGATCTTTTTATGTCTTTGTTCTCCCCTCTAAATGCCTGTTTTTATCCCAAGGCTGGTTTCCAGTAGTGGAGCTATGTGCTTTCTCATTTGTGTATAGGAGGAGAGAGAATTCTCCGATTAAAAAGGAGAGCTTTGTTTTCCCAGAAGTTCTCAGCAAATCTCTGGCCTCAGAGTTATATGGTCACTTGTGAACACTCTTTCACAAGGGGGTTGGTATTACCACGGAGAATTAAGCATTTCCCCGGAGCTGAGATGAGGGTTAGCACCCTTGATGATACATAAGCTGTGTGGGAAGCGGTGGAGAGGAAACCAATGTAGAGTTCTTTTGGGAAGGGAGAAGGAGAAATGGGTGGTAAGTAGGCTATAATAATGTCTACTGTAGTGTCTCTTTAATTTCAAGCAGTTTATAAAAAATAAACTTTTTTTTTTAACTATTTAAATTGGCACCTTTGGCCAGCAGTCACCCAGGTGACTTTCACTGTGGTGTTTTGCTGTAGGAGGTCTTAGAACTGGGAAAGCTGGATATCACAGGCATATCTGTGGCCTGTTGTGCATGACATGATGACATGTATCTGTGGGCTGAGAATGTCAGTCCTTTCTAACCATGACTCACCCCTTTCTGCCAGGAAAGCCACAGTCCAGATATCACCGGTTTATTTAGAATCAAGGTCTGATACCCTTTCCAGTTCCAGAATTGGCCGTGTACACAAGTCTAGTCTCATTTGCTTTGGTCTACTTTAAGCAAAAAGCTACAAGGTGGCTTCTTAGCCCCAGACCTTGTGTCTTTGCTCAGCAGTTGTCTTTGTGGAGCCTGGACAAAATCTTTCTCTTAGTCCTCAGCTCTGTCACCATAATCGTTAATCTCTTCTGTGCCTCCCAACTCTTTTATTGGCATCATGCAGAAGTTTGGACTATGCCCTTGCCTTTCTCTCCTGCCAACAGTTCAGCTACAGTGGAAAGATACTTTCTGTTTCTCTGAATACCTTTATAATATAGGCTTGAATATAAGGTTTAGTAAACTGTACTCCCCAGTTTTGCATATGGAGCCGCTTTTAAAAATAGGTGTTGAGTGGTTCTTCTGACTCTAAGTTGTCTTCTGCTTTATTGTCTTTTCAAAATTTGGATGCATTAATTGATAGGACGTCATCAAAATTTAAAGCTCCGCTCATCCAAAGATGCCATTAAGAGAATTATAGACTGAAGAAAATATTTACAATATGCATCTGACAAAGGGCCAGTTTCCATACTATATATTGGAGATATACACCTTTAAAAAAAGACAGACCACCTAACTAAAAATAGTCAAAAAATTATGACAGCGTTGTTTTCCACTGCAAAATATTAGGAACCTAAATTTCCATACATAGGACCTGAGTGCTTAAGTAAAACACATTATGTCCACACAATGGAGTACTGCACAGCTTTTTAAAAGAATGAGAAAAGTCTCTCTGAATTGATATGGAGGATATATTGTTAAGTGGAAAAAGCAAAGTATCAGAGTGTTTCTGTATAATGTTACTGTGAATGTGAAAAAGAAAAAATATATATATGTACACACTATATATAGATATATATGTCTGAATATTTGTGCCAAAGAAATACAGGAAAGTTAAACCACAAACTAATGAGATTGATTACAAATTAGGAATGAAGCCTGTAGTGTTGGATTGGAATAGAAAAGAGCAGTATGAACTCATGGTTTTCAATATGTGTACCTATCTCTTTATATATATACATACATACATCTCCTTGTTCTGTCTGCTGAGAAAGCCCAGATGCTGTGACACCCAGTAGCAAGAAGCACACCTGCCACCCAGACCTTGATCTCTAAATACCACTCACCACCAGAAAGAGTCAGGATCTTGAAACAATGGCTGAATTCAGGGCTGGGGGCAGAGAAAATATAAGATGATCCTGGAATATCGATACTCTATGACACCAGAAAGTAAGGAGGGCCTCCAAAAATGATGGGGGCATGTCAAAAGAACACAGGATCTGATGTAAAGGAGCTCCTGGTGGGAAATCTGGGACCAATCAAACCAAATGAATAGTAATAGATTATAATCCTAGCATAAATTAAATATCCATGATTCTACATATCTATGCAATATATATAAATGGTAGAAAAGAGATAGCTCTTCCTTACATAAAATTCCATTAATATTAATAAATGTAGAAATAATGAGGAAAATAGAAAACCGCTACTTGGCTAACACCACAGTAATAATTGTTACAAGCAAGAATGATTAACGGGTGTTAAATTGCTGGGTGAAAATATAAGAAACAGGATATTTGCCTAGTCTTGAAATATCTCCCCAAAAACTACTTATTAACAACGGGGGAAAAAAATAACACAGTAGTAGAGAAACCGTGCAGGTGCCACCTTAACCAAGTGATCAAAGTTAATATCACCAGTAATGAGAAATATCAACATCATGTACCACCTGGTATTACGCACTGAAAAGCGTACAGCCTTACTTCTGTGAAATTCTTGCCAAAATGCCTGACTTGAATTTGAATGAGGCAGTATCAGACAATTCAAATGCAAAACCACCCTACAAAATAACTAGCTAGTACTTTTCAGAAGTGTCAAGGTCATGAACAACAAAAACTGAAAGATTGTCCCAGGTTGGACACTAAGGGGATATGACAGTAAAAGGCAATGTGAGATCCTTGATCCCGGAGCAAGAAAAGAACTTAAGTGGGCAACTGATGGGATATGAGTAAGGTCTGTGGATTAGTTCATAGTATTATATCATAATCCCATGATAGGTATACTATAGTTTTGTAAGATATTAACATTTGGAGAAGTTAAATGAAGGTTATACAGAAACTCTCTTTGTTAGTCTGAAATTATTTCAAAATGAAAAGTTAAAAATATTAGCAGAACACTTGAACACACACTTAACCAAAGATGCTGGCCAATTAGCACAAGAAAAGAAATGCTCGATATTATTAGTAGTCAGAGAAATACTGATCGCAAATTAAAACCTCAATGAGATGCTATTTTACACCTATAAACATTAACGATAAAGATATCACCAAATATTGGCAAGGATGTGAATTAGCTGGAACCGTTAGGCTTTGCCAGTGGGAATATAAAATGGCACAACCACTTTAGCAAATGGTTGGTCAGTTTCCTATAAAGTTAACATATGTGTACCCTAGGCCTACCTAGTGTATACCTATGCTGTGACCCAGAGATTCTACTGTAGGTATTTATCCAAGAAGATGAAGACACATATCCACCCAAATATGTGCACATGAATGTTTGTAACATCTTTATTCATAATATGGGTAAACTGTGTATATTCGTATAATGGAATACAGCAATGAAAAGAATGAACTACTGATACAAACAACGCAGATGAATCTTAGAAACTTTATGTTGAAGGAAATTAATATAATCTAAATTATATTAATATATTTTATATCATGGATTGCTGATATCTAAAAATACTCTTAGTTTACTAACTTCTGTATAAAGCTAGGACATTTATTAGTAAGTTAGAAAGTCCTTGCTGAAAAGGAAAAAATGACCCAGTGAGTAATAAAGTAGAATGCCAGATGTTCAGGGTTCATCTTAAGAGTGTAAAAACATTAGGTTTATAATCTTCTGAATGAGTCTGCTGTTAAGTACCTTGCATTCATTTCATTTCCTTTAGGAGTGTAGTTTTTGTTAATACAAATGTTTTTCATGTGTTTTTTTAATTACATTTTTCTGGAATTGAGTAAATCTGTTTTTAGTACAGAAAAGATTTTGAAATTTTTTTTTCAGAACAGCTCTAATTATTTCAAAATTATTCAAGTTTTAATATCCACAAATTATATGTAATTCATTAGGAGATAATGGGAATGAATATTTTCTAAATGAGTATTTGTGTCAGTTTCAACAGAGAAAAAATTAAACTCCTACAGAATTCATAACATTGTTATACATAAACTTTTGAAAACAAAGTTCTGGAGATGAGGGAAGTTGTATTTTTATATTTGTCTTTTGGGGCATGATTTTATGTTGTTTCATAATGAATTATATTGGCAAACATTAACTCACATTTCCTGATACGTAGGTGGGTAAACTTTTCTGTAAACTCACACAGCATTTTACAGACCATTGTTTTATCTGTCATTCAGCAGAAAGCCCATGCCAAATTGTCAAACCTCAGCATGTTTCCTGCAGTCCACGCAGAACCATATAGGTTTGGTGACAGGATGCTCTAGCATCTCGGGTACGGTAGGGTTGGGAGTTGGAGAGCCTGCGCTCCAGTTAAGCGAAGGAGACCTACAGGAGAAACAAATCATGGAGGTTCATCAGCAATATCTTCATGTCTTATACTCTGCCTGGTGAAGGTTGAAGGTTCCAGTGTCATACGTGACTTCCTTGCTGAAGTTATAATTCCTCATTGCTTAATTCTTAATAATAAGTTCCTCTGTTTTGCCTTGCTTCAGCAGAAGGAAGAAATACTTTAATAAAATGGAACTGAGACACTGAAGTCTCAACCCTAGGAGACTTTTCTGAAAGTAACTTTCCCGAAATAAGGAAAATAAACTAACATCGTTATCATTATTCCCATTTTTAAAATGAGGACATTCAAGTTGTTTCAGAGGAAGCTTCACAGTCTTCAAAGAGATGGCAGAGCTGGAATTCTAACTCATATGATCCCGCTCCAAAGCCTCAACGTTTTCTCGTGTGGCACACTATCTCTTGAAGGATAGAATCTGTCGGAAACCATTAAAAAGTCAAAAAAAATTTTAAAATGATCTCCAGCTGTGGAATATTATTACTGGTGTTTTCCACATCTCCACGATGTGATGCTTACCTCATGTTTCTCGCTGGAGAGCAGCATTTTGCACGTTTATGTGACAAACATTTAGTGCTTGCTTTGAGCTTTACTGTGTGTAAGGGCTGAAGAGATGAAATAAACAAAATCATTGTGCTTTGAATGTCAAATCATAAAACAGTATAATACATTCTGTTTTGACTAATATGCGTGTGTAAATATATTCTTTTATGAACTCTTTAAAAAATCCTATTTTTCCCCGAATCATAAAATTCTTGCCTATCCAGTTCATTTAATTTACTGCAAGATAGCCTATTTCTTCCTGAAATTAGGAGGTTGTCTATGCTGGTTCAGTTTTTCCTCTGCTTTTTTTTTTTGTGTGTGTGTGTGTGTATGTGTGTGTGTGTGTGCATTCTTTCTCTTATTCTTGCCATCTAACTTGAGACTTGAGGTTCTGGCCCCTCTGGTCTTTTTGTTGGGGTGGGGAACCTGCGGCCTTCTGATTTTAAGATTGTTCTTTTTTAAGCACCAATGGAGGCAGGAAAAGCTTCTTCTTTCTCTGCTGTCCCTTTTCAATAAAAGGACTTGTTTCATAAAATTTGGATTCAGTCAAAAGTCCACACTTAAGGACCTAGGAGGCCACATGTGGCCTTAAAGGCCACAGGTTCCCCACCCCTTTTTGTTCTTTATGTAAAATCTGTCTCTGAGTCTTACTAACTCTTCATTCAAAATATCTCTGTTCTGCCTCCTCCTCGTTTTCAATTTCTGTTTGGCTATTTCTTCTTGATCCCTTGGCAGACTCTTCCCTGTCCCTAAACTAACCATACTACTGCTCAGCTGGTATTTTGCCAGGGCTTATTTCTTTGTATCTTCCTTTAATAAAAGCTTATCATAGCTCAATAACAGTCTGACTTTGTCTGCTCTTAAGTCAGCTTCCACCTTAATCAACTACCGAATATTTATTGACAGCCTGCCTGGCACTGTGGGAAAGACACAGATTTATGTAGTACATCGTATGTGTGCTCAGCCAGTTACAGTCTAGTTGGAGAGTTAAAACACATGTGTGAAACGACACTAACAATGCATGGTAGTGCTTAATGAGGGTCCAATGAGTGGTTCCCTGGGGGTCTTAAGCTGAGTCTTGGAGAATGATTAGAGTTCTACACACAGAAGTAGGAGTGCATATGAGGCTGGGGAGAAAGAATGAGCCGAGGTTGGAAGGGGACTTGAGGGATATTTGGAGCCTGGTGCATAGCTCTGTATTGCTAACACAGAGCAGGTGGTAAGGCTGGAACGTGGGGCTGGAACCAGAATATTTTTTATTTCTTTATTTAATTTTATTCTCCTTTTGATATTCTTTATAAAATGTTTCTAAAGAATTCTGGTTTATGTTATCTGTTCTCTTTTACCCAATTACCCACACTATCTTTACCACACATTTTTATTCGTGATACTTTTCTCTCCCCTTTCTCCCATACACACATTTATGTATGTAAGTCTTATCACATCCAGTCTATTCCATAAGTTCCCAGGAGCATCAAAGGTTATCTGAAACAGCTTTGTAATCCTGTAGTGTCTAAGAAGCTGGTAGGCACATAGTGTGTTGAATTGAATTGCGGTAAAATAAATAGCAGGCTTCTGTCTTCTCTGCTCCTTCCTAGTCAGCATGTCAACTGGCAAGCTATAAAATTATCTTAATAATAAGAAATCTCAGTCAAACAGAATGTATAACCTGCATTTTAAATTGTGTTGCTTTTATTATGTTTTGTTAATTTCCTAAATGCTACCATTTGTGATGGAAAAACAAATTGTACTGAGATTTTCCAATCATCCAGTCATTAATAAATCAGTGTATATATTACTAGGTATATTGCATCTCCTTCAACTATCATCTCTTGAAAATTTCAGGACTTTTACCAGAGAGCAGAATTGCTATTGAAGAAAATGCGAATTGATCAGTCTTTTTTAGTAGCATTGGATAACCAAGGTGAATTTTTTTCAGGCAAACATGGACTAACTTGGGCTTTGAGCTCTTTTATTCAATCAACAAGTTTTTGAGTACTTAGCACAGTGCCCCCTCCTAAGTAAGGAATCTATTGGGAATTTTAATTATTCATTGCTCTCTCCATGCCCTATAATTGCAAATAATAGAAAATCTCTGTCTTTTTACATGGTATTTTATGACACATCATAAGACATGTTCTAATTCCAATGAAATTTCCTTAAATTTCAAGGTAATGTAATGATGGTGTTTTATAGATTGAACAAACAAAAATCCTACTTGGTATCAGTGATGTTTGTATCAATAATAGTCATAGTAATAGCTACTAATATTTAATGATTGCTTACTGTGTACCAGATATGGTTCTAGCTCTTTACATATTATATTTACTCATTTAAAACACACAAACACATGCACAAATCTGTAAGTTAGGTTACTATAATCATTCCATATTAGAGATTAAGATTATAGCACTTTTCCTAAAACTGACTTCACAATGTATCAGAGATATATTTTGATTTAAGTCATATAGTTATGAAAGGTTTTTTTTCATTTCTAGTCTCGATAAATAGAGAAAAGATAAGCTTTTATCAATTTGTTTTGAAGAAATTTATCTAATTTACTTTCACTTTTTATCAATTTTCTTTTGATTTGTAATATTTCACGACATATTATGATGAGTAATTAAACAGATAATCCTTTTCTGTCTTAGAATAAAGTACAATGATTGAGAAAGAATTATGCCAAGAGTTGTACATCAATTTCACGTGACTTTATAGTACTACTATTCTGGAAATCTTGAGATTTAGCAGATGTATTCAGAAATAAATTATTGGTAGTTTTACATGATAATAAAGGCTTACAGTTTACCTTTCAAACTCCTCAGCCACTATCTTCTGACAAAAACGTCCCAGGAGGTAGATGAACAGGCTGACATTGCAAGAGGGAAACAGCATCCCACAGGCAGTCTGTTTTAGATCCACATAATGCACAGAGTTTATCAGAGTTTCAACAATAATCTCATCAGAAATTTGCTCTCACCTCCATATAATCTTTGTGCATATTTCGGTGGCAAGCTTCTTCGTTTTACTCCTCAGCATGTGATGGCAAAGACCTCAAAGCCTTCAGAAATGTTTGTTAAATCTGAATTAAAGAAGCAGATGTTAAAAACCTGGGGTTAATCGCAGTCTGTGCCATGTATGCTTTTACATCAACCCGATGCGCCGATCCTGCGTGCCCCGTCCGGACAAGGAGCAGACTCCTGCCACCAGCTCCTGCCCTGGACAGCACGCAGCGTCTCCCTGCAGACGTGTGTGCCACTTTCTTATTCGTTGCACCTCTAGTTGGATTCCATGAGGAAGTTGTCCTGTGATTATAGGAGTTGTCTGCTTGACTCAGGCAGATGGAGATGGTTTCTGATGGCCTCTGTAATCACAAGTCAGTCCACCGTTTCCTTAGCTTATGGTTTTTCCACTTCAGTGGTTCTCGAGCCTTTTGCTTACAGGATTTCTTCACACTCTTAAAAATGATTGAAGATCCCAAAAAGGTTTCGTTTATGTGAGTTACACCTATCACTATTTTTCACGTTAGAAAAAATACAGACGTTTAAACAATATTTATTAATTCCTTCAAATATAACAGTAAAAACTCATCACATGTTAATATAAATTACATATTTTTATGAAACATCTATTTTATGAAATAAAATTTAGAAATAGTGAGAAAATGGCATTGTTTCTATCTTTACAAGCCTATCTAATATCTGGCTTAATAGAAGACAGCTGGATTCTCATGTTGTTTTGGTTGAAGTATATGAAGAAAATTGGACTCCCACAGTTATATAGCTGGGAAAGGGAGGAGTATTTTAAGAGCATTTTCAGATAATTGTGAATAGTTCTTGTAGCCTCTGGAAAACTCCATTGTATACTCATAAAAGAATGAGAATGAAAATGGCTATTAATGTCTTAGTATAATTATGAAAATGCTTTTCACTTCTTGGACCCCCATAACAGTCCTTGAGACCCTGGACCACAATTTGAGAATCCTTGTTCTAGCTCATCAAATGAAAGTTTAATTTAACTTTAGAGTTCCAGGCAAAGTTAAAAACATTAATTGGAGACTTGTATTCAAAATACATAAAGAACCCCTAGAACTCAATGATACAATGACAATGCTTAAAAATGGATAAAAGGTTTGAATAGACATGCACCAAAGAAGATACATGAATGACTAATAATTATATGAAAACATGTTCAACATCATTAGTCATTAAGGTATTGCAAATTAAAACCATATAACTTCACACCCACTAAGATGGCTGTAATAATAATTTTTTAAAAAATAGTACTGTTTAAAAAAAACAGACAGTACTGAGTTTTGGTGAGGATGTGGAAAAACATCTCATACATTGCTGGTGGAGATGTAAAATGGTGTAGCCAGCTTGGAAAACAGTTTGGCAGTTTCTTAAAAAAATTAAACATATACTTAACCTTAAGACCCAGTAATTCCACTCCTTGGTATCTGCCAAAGCAAAATGAATATGTATATATATGCATGCCCACACAAAGATTCATATGCAAATACTCATGAGAATTATTCAATATAAGAAAAACTTGAACTATCCAATGCCAATCAATTGTTAAATGAAAAAATAATGTGGTGTATCCACATAGCAGAATACTATTCAGCCAAAAAAAAAAAAAAAAGAAAGGGAACCAAGTGCTGGTACATGCTGCAATGTAGATGAACCTCAAAAGCACTGTGCTAAGTGGAAAACACCAAAAGCAAAATATTGCCTATTATATGATTTTATTTATATGAAATACACAGAAAATCCAATATAAAGAGACAGAAGGCAGATTAGTAGTTGACTGGGGAGTGGGAACAGGAATTGACCTCAAATGGGCACAGGGACCTTTTTTAGGGTAATGAAAATATTCAAAACCTGAATTGTGGTGACAGTTGTACAGCTCTATAGATTGGCTAATAATTATTGAATGGTGCACTTAAAATGGATCAAGAAAAACATAATTTCTCTGTTTTTAAAAAATGTATATTTGAAAAATAAGGTGGAAGAAATACACCAAAATGTTAACCAACCAAAACAATGAAATCACTAGGTGAATATTGAATTCTTGTTATTCATAAGATGATATGTGGTTATGATCTTTAGCTTTTTAGATCCCTTAGAACATTAGCATTTCCTGTAATTCTGCAGAACTGTGCATCATTTGTGTGATGGACTATTCAACTATAACATGTTGGTTTTTACTTAAGGATTCTCTTTGGACCAGACTCTCAAAGTATTATTTAATTTTTGCAATTTTGCTTTTTACATTGGTATTGCCAATGGTGCTCATGCATTCTTGTCACTGAAATCTTCTCTTATCTCTATTTTTTCTCCTTAATGCAACAGCTATTAATTGTAGCCATGATGTTTGCCTTTGTTTTTGTACTTAAGCTGGTAGCAAATTCACAGCCTTAACACACTCCACATACTGCACTCCTAATGTCTTAAGATGTTAAGATCAAATGTTGGTAACTTTTTCTTTTGTACTACTCTGCTGAAGTTACATGGTCCCCCTTAGAAAATTAGAACAAGACAACAAAACTATTTATCTGATGGAGTAAACCTCCTAGCAATTAAAGACATGTAGCTGTAGTGGATTTGCCCTGGATTTAAGAGGTTTTCATTGTTCTTATGTTCAAAGATAGCATTGTTGAAAGTTCTTGCTTGTGGCTACAGATGTTCATTACAGGGGCCGCAGTCCATTACACATGGGTTCCGTCTGTGGTTTAGATACAGAGTTCTTCTCGTTGTCTTACTTCTCTGTTTATAGCTCTAGGCTTGAGTGCTTGATTTGCAGCAAGGACTCAAGACTAATCAGAGGGTGGAAAACTTTAGACTGTTCTGTTTCACAGGGCTCTGGATATCCACATTGGTTGTCAGAAACATGTAAGCGGGCAAAAGATGGGGAAAATGGAGGTAACAGGTATCAACAGAGACAGTGGCAAGCTTACCTGCATGGGTCAGCAAAAAGGAAAGACGGAAAGAGGCAGAAACTTCATTGGTAGAGTGAAATCACAGTGGCAGGGAAGTCTTCCCACTGTTCTGGGAAGACTTAAATAGGGGCAGTCATGTCTTTCTAGTGAGTTCCTAACAATCTGTTGCACGAATGGCCACTTATTTGGAGAAGTTCAGGAAGACATGACTGCCCCTGTCCCCAGGTTGAAAAGCTCTGAGGCGTAAAGTGCCAGGTGGGGATCTATGGGAATGAGAGGGATTTTTCTTGGGATTTTTTTGTTTTTTATTTTTTAGCATGTCCTGAGAGCTTTCTGTATTTGTGTTGTGATATAGAAGGTACAATTCTCTGGGCAGATTGCTTTCCCGGGTGGTTTCCACTGGGTTAGATCTAGCAAGGGAGATCACAAAAGCTTCATAGGGTGAATTTTCTCACAGCCAGAGACCTAAATACTTTCCAGAGCTCTAAGTGGGGAATTCTGACCACTGGGAGTCCATTTCAGTCATGCGTATAAATGCTTTGCCACAAGTTAGGTTGGTTTATCTATGCCTATTCTGTTGAAATGTATTATTTAAAGTTCTTAGGTGATTTGTGTTGTCTTTTCTAGCTGTCTTGCTACTTCTTGCTCTTGGTATAGTTCAGGCCTCCAGTTTTAGTTCAGTTTTGGCTCATCCTCAACTCTGTGGTGGTGGCTTTCAGAAAATAAGGCTTTGGTAATAAGACTCTGGCAACCATCTGAGACTTCGCTTCTCGTGGGCGTGATCTGTAATTTGATACCTTTGAAGAACTTGCCTATGATTGTGATCATGAACTAGAACTTTGAACCAAGTAACAGGTCCAAATAGCAGGGTGATCTGTGTTCAAGATAAGTTCTTTATCAGTGGGACCTTATCTGATAATACTTGGTCCAAAAAAATCAAAGGTCTGGGCATATAGTAGGTCCTGGTTGTTCTCAGGAAACACTTGTGGGAAACTTTTTTTTGCCAACGTAGAGAGAAGCCTGGGTACCATGTCCAGTGATTCTGATTTAGTAAATTAGGGGGGATTTAGGTATTTTGGAAAGTCTCCAGTAAGATTCTGATACCCAGCCAGGGTTTAGACCCACTGTGTGCATATATGACCCTCAGAATGGAGCATGGGTCCCAGAACCAGTCTACTTGGATTCAAATCCTGGTTCCTTCATTCACTCTCGTACATACTTAGGCAAGTTACTTGACTGTTCCAAGCCTCAGTGTTCTCATATGTACAGTGGAGATAATATTTCATAGGGTTGTTATCATAGTTAAATGACCCAATAAAGTGCTTAGCACAGTCTCGATTTATAGTAATTGACCAGGAAATGCTATTTCCTCTTTTTTGGCCAGTACTGTAGATCAAGATCCAGATCTGGACCCCTGACTATTTTTGCATGGTCTGGGAAGTAAATGCTTCAGGGGGGAAAAAAGTCAAGAGAAAAATCATATTTTGCAATACATTAAAAATACGTGAAATTCACATTTCAGTGTCCATAAATAAAGCTTTATTGGGAGAGAGCCATGCTCATTCATTTACATATCATCTATGTTGGCTTTCACATTACAATGGCAGAGCTAAATAGTAAAACAGAAACTCTATGTCCCACAAAGCCTACAGTATTTACTACTGGACTCCTTTACAGAAGGTTTGTTGACTCCTGTCCTAGATCATTGCAGTGCTCCGAGCCTAGCAGATTAATCGTGCCCTCTCTCAAATGGACCAAAGAACGAGGAAGTCTTTTTGCCTTCACGTTCTTGTGCTTTTGATGCCCAGTGTTACTTTCAGGGTATGTTGAAGGGAGCACAAGTTCAATAGTTGTTTTAATCTCGCTGTTACAAATGCATATCTTTGGTCATGTGTGGCGTTGCTGTGATGCAGGTTAATAAATTACCTCCAGCTTGTCCGTATTGTTTATCCACAGCGTTTGCTTCCTCATAAGGAAGGCCTGGATCAGCTTCTGTCAGCTTGCCCAGCCGTCACCACCAGCACGCAGCAGTTCATGGATAAACGCCTCAAGGGCATTTAATAACATTTGCAGTTTAGTGAACTGGAATGGTTTTCCAGAGAACTGAGGGTCGATTTGAATGTTTTTTCCCAATACCCATGAAACACCAGGGGCATTTAGCAGTGAATCCCAAGGACATCAGGGTAATGTTTAGGGACATGCCTGTGTTCTAGATGCCTCGATTTCCCTTTTCATACCCTGCCCAGAGTTTATGTTATCTATTCTCATGCCCGCGTCCAGGATTTGTTTTGAGTTCTTAGGCATAAAGATAAGAATCCAAGTCCAGAAGGAAACAGAAGGCCAGATTCCTGCCCTGCAGTGAGTGCTTCAGTGGAGAATGTGCTCTCGCCCCAAGCCCCGCCCCTTCCTTGAAGGCTGCCTGCAGCCCCAGCCTCCACACCTGGGTGTTCTTGTCCTTTCAAGGTTCTTAATCTGATTTCTCCAGATAGAAATCCAGCCTGCTGAAGTGTTTTGTTTGACCTGCACAATTTGTTTTTAATTTTTAAATTAGTTGCCAATATTTAAAAATCAGGAGATTTCATATAAACTCTGGTCGTGCAGCCTCTCTTGAAGCAGTGAAATATCTGGCAACACAGCCTGCATTCCGGCATGCCAGCCATTGGCAAGCCCTGCGTGGCAGCTGTAGCAGCTGCTCTCTCCTTGAGCCAGGGCCTGCAGTCTCCTGCTGCTTCACTCATCTCATCGTCTCATGCCCCAGCCTGGTGGCACTTCGCTGGGCCCCACATTTCCTAGATGCCACTCAGGTAGCTCCTCAGGAGTAGTCTTGTCTTCCGGGTTCTTTAGTTATAGGAAATTTTCAGTTTTCCATCTGAATGGTCACAGAGCCACATGCATTCATTGTGACCTAGGCTATGATTTGGAAAATCTTTTTTGTTTTATTTTGTTTTGAGGGTTGAAAAAAACGACCCAAATTGTGGAAAGTGGGTGCATGATCGTTATATTACTCTACCTTTTGTATTTTTTTCTTAACTTCTCAAAGCAAAATAAAAACCACCTAGACAATATGGTAGACTGACAACCCAGGAGATCTTGTCTAGTTCAAGGCTCAACTTTATAATCAATATTAATAGGTAAGCTCTTTGGGTACCTGTTATGCTAAGCATTATCCTTGGCACCTTAAATATGTTTTTCCTGTCCTTCGTAATAATCTAGCAAAGTAGATTACGTTTTTACAATTGTACAGATAAGGAAATTGACCCATAAGAAGTAAAGTATGTTGCTCCAAGTCACAGATGTTGAGTAGTTTGGTTTCAAACCAAGGTCTCCTGATTTAAAGTCTGGCATCTCTCCATGATCTCTGTGACCCAGGATAAGCCCTAATTAGGATGAAAACCCTTCTATTTTCTTCCATGAGAAACATAACTTTCAATCCAATAATTCAAGGTAGTATCTAGTATTCAAACTTCAAGAAGAACCATTTGTACCATTCCCCTACCTTTTTAGGGTTCAAGAACAAGGGTACTATGTAAGCTGAAAAGTATGCTACAGACGGCCACAGTGACTACAGTTGCACGGCATAGTCATTATATGGCTTTACTGGACGAAACAGAATCAGATTACAAAGATGTCATTTGCAGAAGTTCTAAGAACCTTACACACCCTATGGAAGAAGATTTTATTTTAGCTTTAATCAGAATTAAATTTAAATAACTTAGAGTGTTTTGGGGCAGAATGGTTGTCTGGAATGTAATGTCTTCCTAAACTATTAGATTGTGTTAAAGGCTGAGTACACATGAAAGACCATATCATTTGGAGCTGCCGCATAGTAATGCTCAGCTTTAATTTCATATGGGATAAACATATTCAGTTCAGAATGCTATAAATATTAAAATAGAAAACTGATTCTTGGGTAAGTTGTCATGTAACTCTGAATGTACATGCGAATTCCATCATTATTGGGGGGTCAGTTTCTCACATTTGATTAACATTCCTTAGATTTTAGCACCATGTCTAATTTTACCCTTCCTTGGGTTTAGCAATATGATTGTCTTTACTAAGGTTTTCTTTTGGGGGGGACGGTATTTTTATTATTCTGATTTTAAAATAAATTCCGTGACTGTCCAATTTTACAGTACAGCTATTTAATCAGTTTGTTCTGAGTTGTATGGAGAAGCACGCTGTGTGCTGTGGCACCCTGTTACGGCAGCTATGACCCTACCTAGGGTGGGCTTGGTCTTGTCTAAGATAAAGCATCATTGTCCTTCCTCTTCCTTCTCAGCTTGGAGAAATTTGCATTTCTCCTTTAAGTTTCGATGAAAGATGACCTCTTCATACAACCTCTCTGATCACCACTGGCTGTCCTCCCCTCCTTCCCTTATCAATGTCTTTCTCCTCTGTGATCTCTTAACAGTGTTTTTTTAGCCTTAAAATGCACTTAGCACATTTTATCATAGGTAATTGTATATAGTTCTGTGAACTCCTTACAAACAGATACTTTTTCTTACATACTTTTGCTCAATAAACGTGATGCCTGTCACACAGTAGGTGTCTGAAACCATGCAATTAGAAAATACGCTTCTTCTTACCACAAATGTATCATGAGATTAAACCTTGATTAAAAGAAAATCTATTTTTCTCCTCTTGTTGCAGAGGAATAAGAATAGTCAAAATGTACTTTTCATTTAAATTTTCATTTCTTCCAATGAACTTCTCATTCACTTTTCGATACTTTCTTGTCTTCCCCCCTCCAACCCCTGTATGTTTGCCTTGTTATATGGTGATACAATGGCTAATAACTCCTCTGCGGCAAGATTTTAAACAGTAACTCTTACTACTCTGCCAGACTAGGCATTGAGAGGTCTGGGAGTAAAGTTCAGGGTCACAGCATGGGGTTGGTGCCCCAGGTGTGAAGGGACAAGGCAGTCTGCCCCAGGCACTAGCCTATTGCTAAACAAGAGAACCACAAGGCTGGGGCTAGCTCAGCCCTGACTGCAGACAGTGCGGGTGTTAACTGCCTGAGCCTGTCTCAGACACCATGGGGCGCTGTTGATGCATAAGACATGATCCTTACCTTGAAGATGGTCTGGTATATGTAAGAAGAAATGACATACCCAACTTCCACATAGGGAAGGAAGCAATCGTTGCCAGTAAGAACTTGCTAGGGCAATAAGAACAACATGAAATGGGAATACTTTTAATAATGGATGGTACTCTTGCAAAGCTTAATTAATGCCGTGCTTTGAGGCCCAACGTGTAGTGCTCAGCCGATCTTAGCTGGATCCCTGAGGTTTCAGTAAAGTGTGGGGGTGTTTCAGAGAGAGGAGATGTTTCTGTCCAAGACTGAAGGTTTCAAGGGAAGATGAGGTTTAGTCAGGGCCTTAGACTTGTGTAGTGAGGACAAGAAAGTTTCTCACCCTCCTCTCCAAAGGGAAGGAAGAATGCACTGCTGATGATGGTCAAAGCTTCAGTTACACAAATTCCATTGTAATTGGCGGTTGATTATTATTACAGATAATAAAACTAAGTCACGAAAAAAATGATTGGATCCGTCCAGCTATATATACATTGCTGGTATCTGATGAATGCCATCCACCTTGTTTTGACAGATGGAATGCAGAGCTGGGAAAAACTAGGCTATTTTTGGCTTACAAGCTGTATTTTGTTTATCTCCATCCTGTTTCATACAGGTACGTTATTTCACTAAGGAGTTAACCAGAGTACCTCCTTCTTTAGTATTCTTCCAGTGAAGCCAAAGCTTATCAAGTATAATAAGCTCCTTTAATTTTTCTTTGACTTAAAATACTCCTTTTAGAATTTTACCTAATATATTTTGTCCATTTTATAACTGCAACATAAAAATAAATACATAAACAAGTACCCTCCTTTAAAACTTCTAAGACTGCAGTAAGCAGAAATAAAAAGAGGAGTGAGCTTTCTATTTCTGCATTTTATTATCTTAACCTAGGATACCTAATGAAAAATTCTAAACCTTTCTTAAGATTGTAGTGTGATCACTTTCTTAAGATTGTAGTGTTGGAGCTATTTAAAATATGTGTATGAATAGATACCTGTACACATGCATACACAAACAGGGCTTTCTATTTATCTCTTGGAGTACTCACCCTGGAAGTATTTTTTAAAAAGTAATTTCCCTTATTTTTGACCACCTTTCTCATCAAAGGCCATCGTGACTACTTTTGAATTCTTTTAAAACTAATTAGCAATTCTAAGACTCTTATTTGGAATAAGGACAGTGATTACAGCTCCTGTTCCTGTCTTTAGCAATTTGCTCTGAGGTGGGCTTCACCAGTATTTACATCGGCCACAGGCAAGGCTATGTCTCTGGACTTACTGCCTATTCATTCATTCCAATGATCGCTTACAGTTTTTCTTCAACCATTTCTCTCTTTAGGACCATGGAAGCAAAGAGGTAAAGGGACGGGGACAATAGAGATCATCTAATCTCATCTATACGTTATACTGATGAGGAAGAGACATAGAAAGGCTTTAACTTGACCATGATGACCCAGCAAGTTAGCCATTTACAAATTGTAGAGGAATTTATATAGGAAATGTTGAAATTTCTTCATTCTCGTGGCATGGTGTTATACTTATAATGAATCTTAGGACAAATAGGTGTAAGTTCTAGAGTCGAAAGAGCATTAGTGGGCCGGGCGCGGTGGCTCACGCCTGTAATCCTAGCACTCTGGGAGGCCGAGGCGGGTGGATCGCTCAAGGTCAGGAGTTCGAGACCAGCCTGAGCAAGAGTGAGACCCCGTCTCTATAAAAAAAAAAAAAAAAAAAAAAAAGAAAGAGCATTAGCAATCTCCAGCTGGTTAGGCAGATGGTTGGCATGAACCCTTAGAGATGATGTACCAGACAGACAAAGGCATAAGAATAAGAAACGTGGACAACTGGATGTTGGAGTCTTACCTGTGGTTTGTGGAGCTTCAACCATATTGTAAAGTACAGGGGTGAGAGAGGGGGAGGAGTAAAGGAATGTAAGACAGGTTCTTAGGAGAGAGACTCAGGATGGGGCTAAAGGCCCAACCCTGCCTCAAACCACAGGGCTTTTTCCCCCTTTGGGAATATGCATAGGGAACACCGAAAAGCAGGAAAGCCAATTAGCTTGTCCTGATTCACTGGGCTTGGATCTAGGGAAAGTACCATTCCTATGCCCATTTTAGAGATGAAGTGTGGGTGAGGCTGCCTAACCCCAGCTCTCACAGTCTCAGTGAGTGGTGAAACCAGGTGGGAACCGAGCCGTCTGCTCCAGGAGCAGTGCTCTGCCATTGCTCCGAAGTGCTTCCCGATCTCCAGGGCCATGACCTTGGGGAAGGGTGGAAAGTTTGTTGAGCATGCTTTGTATTCCAGGCATGGTGCTAGGCATTTTAAGTATACAGTAGTCCCCCTTGACCCATGGTTTTGCATTCCACAGTCTCAGTTACCCATGGTCAACTACAATCTGAAAATAGGTCTGTATGGTACAGTAAGATATTTTGAGGAGAGAGAGAGACCACATTCACATAACTCTTCTTACAGTATATTATTGATCTATTTTATTATTATTGTCATTAATCTGTTACTGTGCCTAATTTATAAATTAAACTTTATAGGTATGTATTTATAGGAAAAAGCTTAGTATATATAGGGTATGTTACTGTCTGCAGTTTCAGAAATTCACTGGGGGCTTGGGACACATCCCCTGCGGATAAGGAGGGGACTACTGTACTGTTACATTTAATCTTTATAAGTCCCCTGTGAGATAGGTTTTGTTACTTTAACTTTATGGATGAGAAGGTATAAGGTTAAATGGTTTGCTCAGTGTTACATAACTGCTAAGTGACACAGTCTGGATGTAACCCACTGTGTCTGACCCCAAAGCCCATTACTCCATTACGAACTACATTAGGGACCACTTTAGTCTCGAGTTTCAGCTGTAAATAAGAACCAAGCTATTTCTAGATGGGACATTATTTTAAGCAATTTAGTCAAATGATCAAATGTACCAGGTTAAAATGTATACGTACAAAGCCTTTTTTAGAAAGCATGGCATGAACTAGGTGTGTTCACGCATGTTAAGGTTTTGATATTGCCCCTGCTTGACTTACAAGGTGACTTAGGTGAGCACGGGCTTTTGGCAGACCTGGGTTCTAATCCCCCCATCACCACTGTCCACATAAAGCACCATGGACAGCTACTTATTTCCTTGTTTAGGATATGAGATAATCTCCCCTATCAAAACGGTTATCATAAGCATTAAATATGATAAGAATGTAAGTTTCCCAGCCTAGTAGCCTAGAGCATAGTTGATACTCAACAAGCTTGAGTCCTCCTCACTTCCGTGTCCTGCTGTTGGTCATATTTGCATGGTTGCTCCAACACACTTACAGACTGGTCTCTCACCCAGCGCTGCCCGTCTGGTTCTCAGCAGATAGCTTGTCCTGTTTCACAGAACAAGGACTGGTAGGCTCAACTTCCCACAGTTCCTCTCCCTCCTCTCATCTGATTCTAATCTCTAACTCCAAGGGGTAAAATAACCTTGTACAAAGTTCCAGCATACACACATTTACCCCTTGAACCACTGTTTCATCATAAGCACAAGAATTGTCAGTCAGACACACTGGAATTGTGAGTCATTTCTATTGGGAATAATCGGATAAAAGGGGAACTGGCAAATTTGGAATGTTAAAGCAGAAAATATGTGCTCTGCTTTGGCAAGCTAAGTAGGTAACTCAAAGGCTGCCATTTTTATCTCAACCATACACATTATCTATTTTTTTTTTTTTTGAGACAATGATGGGACCAAGCAGGCAGAAGTCAACAACTTTGAGTTATAAAATTAGAAAAGTGTGAATATTTGCATGCAGGACCAGAAAGAAGTGATTTAGGATGGCTTTAGCTTTTCTCATTTGGACAACAAGTGGGTGTTGAGGTAGTTAAGATATGGAAAAACAAGTCTGGGGCCAGAGAGCAACAGAGATGAAAATGATTAGGTGGAAATTGTATCTCATGACTACCCTCTTTGGAAAGAGTCACCTGGATTCTGCACTTAACTGGTCCGTTTGCCATTACTCTAGGACATCTGCCACTGAGCTACCAGAGTGCAATGCCTGAAACACAGACTAGACCTGGCCTGGCTTCCCCATTGCCTAACGATTCATGTCCAGACCATGTAACCTGGCATAACAAGCCCCCATAGTTTTGTTTCCTCCGTCCACACACAACCCCCACTGTGCTCCAGACACATCCCACTCACCCATCCCCAAATACACGATGCCGTCTGACATTTATTTTTTTAATATATTGTTCTTCTGGTCAGAAACCATCTCTAACTCCGTTTCCATCCAACAAACATTCCTGAAGATGCAAATCTAATGTTACTTCCTTTGTGAAGCCTTTTCTAATTTGAGGCGAAGCTACTTTCTCTTCTGTATTCCTGTGGCACTTATTCATGTGCTGTTCTTGCCCCAGGGTTTAATTTGCTTAGAAACCTCTTTCCCACACTGGATTATGAGTCCCTCAAGGACAGGGATCTCGTCTTATTTATCTCTCTGCCCAGTGCTGTAACTGGCATGTAATAGCCACCCAATAATTATTTGTTGAATTAATAAAAGAGCAAGCAGACATATTGAATTAATAATGCCTAACTTAACAAACAGAGCATATTTACTGTGGTTAAAAAACATGTATCCTAGAAAAACCTCTGGAAGGAACAGAGAAGTTGATAACAGTGGTTTGCCTTGGGGGAAGGAAACGGGGTGGTTAGAGGATAGGGGAGGGAGAGAGAGAGAGCCTTTTCCCTTAAGTCCTAGGGTGCATCTTGAATTTTGTACCATGTGTGTGTATTATATCATTATATACCCCAAACTAGTCTAATTTAATATGTGTGTGTAGCAAAACAATATCAGATCAAGTGGTTTCATCAGTTTTTTTCTAGCAAAAATTTAGATCATTGGTAGAAGTTTATGAAACAGTTGTCCTTTATTACCAGTATCAGCTCCCATCTGGGTTTCATTTAGGTCTAGAGTTATCCTGGTGTTCAGAAACTGGGCTGTGCCTGAGATGGCAAATAAGGAACCGCCGAACTGTGTTGAAACCTTCAAATCTTAAATAGTTTGAAGCCAGAGTGGCTGAACAACAGTCCCTTCTCTCTGCGCTGGCCTCATTTCTTCTTTTGAGGTTTTAGGGAATTAAGCTGGTTAGGCAAAAATCTGATCACTGGGAACCCAGCACTCGGGATGGATTTTTTAATTCTTGTAAGGGCTTGTGAACGTGTCGGCTTCCAGGTCGGGGACATAGAGGTACGTTTAGATCAGGCAAAAAGGGTGGATTAAGGAGTATGTAAATTTGGCATCCTATGTGTGGCATAATTAGAATTGTAGGTATGCCTAAATTCATGCGATTCCCTTTTCCCAGTTTCAAAGTAGTTGGTGATGCTTTAGTCTACGTACCCTTTATAAGATAGCCTAAGCATGTCTTTCACTGCAACGATTCTGTTTCTGCACCATTTTGCCCACTAGTTGTAAGTATTAATATCTTAAGGATACTTCTGACATGCATGAGCCATAGAGTAAGCGTTGTAATGAAAATGCTCCAAGTGTGAATCCCAGCTAAGCTAGCTCCGTGATTTAACTTCTCTGTGTGTATCTTAACTGACAAAATGGGGATATAGGACTAATCTCATAGGGTTCACCACATAGGGTTTTTTTT
>CM052440.1:120508149-120525009 GCA_028533085.1 Varecia variegata
GAGTCTTGTATGAACATCATTACTGTGGGTTTCTGTCTACATACAGTACGTTATATGCACATTTAAGCTATGTGTGTTGTAGGTGTATTTTAGTTGATCCATAATCATGCCTTCATCCATTCTTCCAACGTTTATTCAATTTCAGCTATGTAGCAGGCAGTATGGTGTTCGTACCACCTCTACTTTCTCCATTAGCTTACAGACTAATTCTCCTTAGTGCCCAGTAGAGTACCATGGTGCATGTGGATGTAGGCTCATTTGCTCATTTTGTGCAAAAGTTTTATTTTAAATGAATATTTTTGAATGTTCAAATCATATCCCATTTACTTTAAGCTATTATTTGTCTCCATTTTGTGGAAATGTTTGTTTATTTTTTCTTTTGGAGTATCTTATATTACAGTGCTTGCTACCACCTAGCTAGACAGAACTTTATCTAAGTTTTTGTAAGGAGAAATAATAATTATCTATTTGAAAATTGTTAGAAATTTGATTTCCTCCTAAGCTTTTAATTTACTTGGTTTCCAATTTTTTGCACAAATGCTTGAGTATGTACGCATGTTGGCAACCCATATCGATAGAATAGGTTGTGGGTTTTTGAACTTGGGGATGGGGTGGTGACTGGATTACATTTTTTATTGAAATAATCCATAGATGTTTATTTTCTTCAAAAAGGGTATGTATAAGATGCTGGCAGCTTCTTATTCTTGTTTTGGAAAATTAAGCTATTTATGGACATAGCCTCATCTTCATCTATTAAAATTAGCTTTTCAAAAAGCAGTAATGTGAAAGGGTTATTACTTCTGAGAGGAACTTCTCTTATGGAGGCTGAATTTTATCTTCTCATTTCCCCACCACTGAGGCAGTCTCCAGGGCGCTTCCCCCTGTATTTGCAGCTCCAGGCTTTCTGGGCTTAGGTAAGATTCCAATTCCTGGCCCCCTTGTGGTTGGGTGTGATCATTGCACCAGATCTGAGCAATGAATAGAGAGTTTGATTGCTTACGTCAGATTCTACAGAACAGAATTCCCAGCCTGACTGCATTTGCCTAATTTATTCATCTTTACAAAGAACAATTTTTGGCTTTGTTGGTTTTTCTCTGTTGCTTATTTTTTTTTCTTCATCATTGATTTCCACTTATTATTATTTCATTACTTCTATTTACTTTGGGTTTAGTTTCTCTCATTTCTAACTTAAGATAGAATTTAGATCATCAACTTTAAATCTTTCTTCTTTTCTAATATAAGTTTATAAAGCTAAATTTTTTTTTCTAAGTACTGCTTTAGCTGTATCTCATGAGTTTAGTAAGTTGAATTTTCATTATCATTTAGTTTGAAATATTTAGTAATTTTCCTTGTAGTTTTTTTCTTTGATCCATATATTATTTAGAAGTATGTTTTTTAATTTTCAAATAATGGGCTTTTCTAGATATCTTTTTGTTATTGATTTATAATTTAATTCCTTTATGATCAGAAAACATTATGCATGATTTCAATTCTTTCAAAATTTGAAACTTGTTTTGTAGCTCAGGATATATTCTGGCTCAGTGAATGTTCCACATGCACTTGAAAAGAACATATGTTTTGTGCAGTTGTGTTAACTTATATGTTAATTAAGTCAAAATGTTTCATAATATTCACATCCTCTATATCCTTACTGATCTTCTAGTTATCTTTAGTTTCTGAGATTAGAGGTGATTTTGAATTCATCTTTTTTTCTTTTAGTTTTGTCAGTTTTTGTTTGATGTGCTTTGAAGCTCTGCTGTTAGATGCATAGATATTTAGAATTGTTCTATCTCAACTTGATGCATATGAAATGACTTTTTTTTATCTTTGGTGATATTTTTCATCTTGAAGTCTTCTTTGTCTAATATTAATGTAGACAAAGCTTCCTTATACTTACTGTTTGTGTGTATATGTGTATGTGTGTGTGTATGTGTGTGTGTGTATATATATATATATATATATATTTCCATCCTTTAATCTTTAACTGACCTGTATGTACCTTTATGTTTAAAATGTATCTTAGCACACACTTGAGTCTTGTTTTTTTAATCCAGTCTACCACCTTTGACTTTTAATTGGAGTATTTAAACCATTTACATTTAATGTAATTACTGATATATAGTACTTGAGTTTATACCTTTTATTTTGATATTTTCTTTTTGTTGTCTTTTATTTATTCACTTGTTTTTCCTTTTCTTTCTTGTTTGGGTTATTTGTTAGTATTCCATTTTATACCTCTGTCTCTTGAGCTACCTTTTTTATTATTCTAGTGGTCATGTCATGGTAATGTTTCTCACATATTAGTGTACATCAGAATTATGGTTATATAAAACACAGATTTCTATCCCAGAGTTTCTGAGTTACTAGGTTTGGAGTAGGGACTGTGAACTTAAATTTATGGTATTCTTAGGTAATGCCAATGCTAGAGGATCATTGCTCCATTGCAGAATCTACATTCAGCCCTCCATATCCATGGATTCCTCATCCGTGGATTCAGCCAACCATGGATCAAAAATGTTCAAAGAAAAAAATAACAATAAAAATAATATTAAAAAGCTGAATACAGTATAACAACTATTTACAAAGTATTTACATTGTAGTAGGTATTACAAGTAATCTAGAGGTGATTTAAAGTATATAGAAGGGTGTGCATGTAGGTTTTATGCAAATAAAGCACCATTTTATACAAGGGATTTGAGCATCTCAGGATTTTGGTATCCATGACGGATCCTGGGACCAAACTCCCACGGATACCAAGGGATGACTACTCTTTACTTATCATAATCTACCTTGAATTTCTGTCATTTCAAGTATAATGTAAGAGACTTGCAGTAGTAGAGTTTCATTTATTTCCCATCCTGTTCTTAGTGCTATGCTGACTGATATTTTGTGTTACATATTTTACAAACCCCATAGTACATTTTTATTATATTTACTTTAAACAGTTATTTGGCTTTTAAAGGATTTAAGAAAAGAAAGAAAATTTCTTTAAAATTTTTCCATATATTTACCATATGAAATCCTCTCCTTTTCGGTATATCCAAATTTCTATTTGGTTTAATTTCCTTTCAGCCTGAAGAACTTCCTTTTTCATGTGTTACAATGTGATTCTGCTAGCAACAAATTATCTTAGCTTTAGTTTATCCAAAATGTCTTCACCTTCATTTTGAAAAATATCTTCAAATTTTTCAACCTAGAATTCTAGGTTGACAGTCTTTAAAGATGTTATACCTTGTCGTCTTCTTTGCTTAAAAAAAAAAAAATCATTTATTATGCTTTTTGTCCCCCTATATGTGATGTATTTTTTTGTTTATTTGTTTTGCCCCAGCTGCTTTTAAGAAATTTCTCTTTATATTTGTTTTTCGGTACTTAAACTGTGTTGTACCATAGTGGTTTTCTTTTCATTTATCTTTTGGGGGATTTGCTGAGTTTTCTAGATTTGTGGGGTTTTTTAAAAATCAAATTTGGAAATTTTCATTTTTTCCCTGACTTATTCTCTCTCTCTCTTCTCCTTTTGGGACTGCAGTGACACACATATTAAATTGCAAATGCTGTCCCACAGGCATTGATGCCTTATTCATTTATTTTTAAATTTTTGTCTCTTTGTGCTTCAGTTTGGATAATTTCTATTTAATTTAACTACATTGCTCCATTCTTGTTCAGTGTCCAATATATTGTTAATTCTAACCAATAAATATTTTATATACTGTACTTTTCAAATTTCCCATCACATTTTCATTTGCTTTTATTCCTTTGTTTGCTTTGCTTTTATAGTTTACAAATCTCTCTTGGTAAGTCCACATTTCTTCACTCTTTCTAGTCATCTTTTCTTGTATATTCTAACATATCAGTTGAAAAATCCTTATCTGCTAATTCTAACCTGTGGCTCATTTGTGAGCATGTTTCTACTGACTTATCTTCCTGTTGTCTTCGGTTCTTCTTTTGTTTTTTATATTTCTAATAGTTATTATTGAATTCTGGACATGATGGAGACTCTGGGTTCTATTTCTCTGAAGACTATTGAGTTTTATTCAAAATTACCAACAGATCGTCTTGAACTTGTTGAGTCTTTGCCTTATGCTTTTTTTTTTTTTTTTTAAGTATAGGTCTATTTTGCTTTGCCTTTAATCCTAGAATTAAATGCCTTAATCGTGGGGTATAGTATTTCTTGCTAGGGCATGGACCTTCTGGAATTTCAGTGGAAAGCCTGAGGTATTTATTGAGTCCTCCTAATTCAGTGGGATTCCAGCTCTGTGTCCTTGTGGTGGGCAGCGACTGATATATCTGCTCAGAGTTTTTAGCCTTCAGTCATTATTTTACCCTTGGACCCTTTGGAGTCTCATGCTTAGTTCAGGGGTCAGCCAAAAATTTGAGGAGAATTAATATGTAGATTTTATCTCTCCTTCCCTGCCCCACCCAGACACCCTCCTTTCCAGAATGTTCTCCATCAATTCTAGCTGTTCTGGCAGTCCCCAGGTCTGTTCTCTGCCTTCTTGGGTCACATAAGACTGAGGCTTTTTGCTTAGTTTCTAGACCCCCTGCTCTCCGTGGAGTCCAAGGGCTTCAGGGAAAAAGCCATTCAAACATGAATCTTGTCTAGACTGATTCTCTTTTCTTCAAGAGTCCGTTTTCATCCAGCTTCTGCCTACTGTTGGTCACTCCCCAGTGCCCTCAAATCTTCCTGTCTGCCCCCACTCCTTCGGTGGACAGTTTATAATTGTCTGTGAGGGGTTTATCTGACTTAAGCTATTCTGCCATACTAGAACCAGAATTTTCCTCACAGTGGACATGAAACTTGAATGAAAAATAAAGCTTTGTTTTGTCGACCACTGATTTTTTTTAACCACAGGATTATTCCTGTGGCTGTATTTTCTAGCTAATAAATAGCTACTAATTTACATAGGGGCCATCTCTGAGAACTTTCCAGTGGACGGTTAATTGTGTCCCCTACTTCCATTCCACCTACCTATTGCATAATCTTCAAATTAACGTTTCTAAAACACAGCCTTGTAACTCACATTGTCTCAGCAAGAATCTGCAGTGACATCCTGTCGCCTGCTGAGTAAAGTCTGAGTTCCTTAGCTTGTCATTCAAGGCTTCCACTGTCTGGTCCCCAGCATTCTGGTTGTCTGGTTGAGCATTATAGTAGAAATCATTTACCCCAGAAAGCCTAAGTTGCAACGTATTCTGGATTTGCATTCTTAACACTAGGAGAACACAGTGTTGAAAATGGATATGGCCAGAAGTTTTTCACATCTTCTAGATGCATTCTTTTGTTTTTGTTGTGGTGGTGGTTTTAATGCAGATTAAGGGATGAGACACACATTGCATATTTGTACAGGTACAATTAAAATCTTTAATGTTTCCGCAATTAAAAATATAAATGATGAAGTTGTCTGAAAACTATTATGACATGTCTGCAGCAGTACGTTACAGCTCTCCTATCCTGTTTGTGGAAGGTGAAACGTTGTACCAGGAAGGAAATCATTTTCCAGTTGTTACAGTAACGTGGATTTTCTTTTTTTCTGTTCTTTTTTGGAAGATAGAATTTATTTTCCTTTTTTTTTAATTGACACATAATAATTGTACATACCTGTGGGGTACGTAGTGATGTGATACACATAATGTATGGGATTTATAAGGGTATTTATTTTTAAAACTCTTTATACAACAATTCTAACTTTTGGAAGTCTTGACTTTTGAGTACCTAGAGAAGAGAATCTTCCAGTGTGTATGCAAGAGAGTGGCTATTTCTTATGCATTTTTGTATGGCTACAATCTGAAAGTCTTAGTTACATTTATTATGAATTCATAAAAGTGAAAAAAACCTTAGACTATATCAGACCAACCCCAGATGCAAATATTTTGTGGGCTAGCACACATTGGAGGTTCCCTATAAGTACTTGTTGAATTAAAACAAAATTGTATTTAGCTATTTCTTTGGACTTCACAGTTTATTCCGTTCAGTGTGTGTTATAGATGAAATCTGTGGCTCTGGATTCAGTCTCACACCATGCAAAAGGCACACCGTGCTCACTGCCAGTGGAGATGCTGGCTGGTAGAATATTCACTCAAAGAATATTCCTCTGCTTCTCATTTCCAAAGAGCACTTTCAGTGTTCTATTAGACCACCAGTAAATTATATGGCAAATTGGTGTTTAGAAAACCCTCTGCCCTTGTGGCACAGCAATATTATCAGACTTCCTGGATTCTGCTTCCAAAACATGACTACCTTTTTGGGAAGTCACTTTACCAGTTCCAGCATGAGTTTCTCTTGTGAGCAACAGCAATAATAATAATTTTCTCCCCTGTATCTTAGGATTGTTATAGGGCTTAAATAAGATACTATCCTAATATGGCCTTAAAATTTTATTTTAAAAACGAGAACTTCTCTACAATATTGTACAGCATCATGAAATGTTATATTAATCAGCTACCATCTTTACTGTGGATATTGATTGCCATTGTGTAATTATCTACACCTACCTGTATTCATTAAGAGCGTTCAATTTTTTTAAAAAAGGCATTGGATTCTTATGATGGTGGAGTTTCATGTCTTCACTTTGAGAGATTTGCGTATTCTATTACCATTGTTTTATTGTTATTATTACTAAGATTGACTATAATGTTACAGAGAATGTGCTCTAGATTAAATTATTTCAATTACATTAAGCAGTACACATTATTTTATTGAGTATTTGCTGTGATTTGCCTAGTAATTCTCAGCCACGTGGACCTGGTGGTACTGGGCTGGAGGGAGTGCCTTGGAGCCCGTTCCCTGCGCTACAGTTATCAGGGACTCCCACTCTTCTTTGCGTATTTTCAGTAACCTGTGACTCAGTCCTGACTTCTCTCTCCAGTCTACGCTCACCCACCACATGACCTCACCCAGTCTCGTGGCCTAAAATAACTTCCATAACCTGATTACATCTCCAGCCTGGCCCTCTTCCTAACTCCGGGTCTGTGGCTCTAGCTGCCAGCACCTCCACCTGGATGACTGTCAGTCTTCCCCGACTTAGCGTGTCCAGGACTGAGCTGGGGTGATTCCCCATGAACCTTCCCCTTTTTAATTAATGGTAGTTCCATTTTTCTGTGTGTTTAGCCCAAGAATTTCAGTGCCTCCTTAACTCCCCTTTTCCTCTGGTTTGCCAGCAAATCCTAACAGCTCTACCTTCAGAATACACGTAGAGTCTGACCGCTTCTCACCACTGTCACTGCTGCTACGCTGACCCAGCCACTCTCATCTCTCCCCCAGGTGGTAGATTGCCTCCCACCCCTGGTCTCCCTGCTTCTGTCCTTGGTCCACTGCAGTGAGTTTTCAACACAGCAGCCAGAGGGACGCTGTGAAAAGTAAATCACATCAAGTGACTTCTCTGCTCGATGCCCTCTAGGCCGGTGGCTTCCCGTCTCAGAGTAAAGGCCAAAGTCATCAACATGACCTCCAAAACCCTTCGAGATCTGGCTCACGTCGGCTCTTTGTCCTCATCTTTTCTCACTCTCCACTCGTTCTTTTCTGCTCATTCACTCTGGTATCCTTGCTGTTCCTAAAACAGGCCAAGTGTCCCTCCTCTCCCTTGCACCCCCCATTTGCTTTTCCCTCTACCGGGTATATTTTCTGCCCCCAGTGTCCACACAGTGACACCGACGGATCTTTAGACTTTATTTAAAATCACCTTCCCTTGAGGCCCAACCTGTGTGCTCTAAAATTTCAACACCCTCTCCCGCCTCCATCGTATTATGTGCCCCTTCCCTTCCTTTTTCTCTCTGGCACTTCATTACCGTCTAACATTGTATATATTTTTCCTGATAGCCTTATCCATCTCCCCCAAATTGAATGAAAGTTAACAAGAGCAGAGCCTTTGGTCTGTCTTGGCCATTGCTGCATCTCTGGTGCTTCTAGTAGTGCCTGGTACCTAGTGGATGTTCAGTGACTATTTTTGAATAAATAATGGAGCTAGGCTACAATTTCATATATTGCCAGTAAATGCCAGTCTCTTAGCCTATGCTGTGCCCACGTCTGAATTTTTTTTAGTTCCAGGTTGGTTTACAAAATGAAATAGTTAAGCATTTCCAGTTGTATAATTTGAAAGTCTTCCTAGTGAAGTTGCATGTGTGAATGGTGGGCAGGCATTAAACAGTTGCAGGGGAGCCTTTGTTTAGATGGCGCTGTTGTGATACCTGAACCCATGCAACTATCAAAAAATTTAAACAATGGGGAAATGTGTCTCTACTTATATGAGAATCTGTTTGGCAAATAAATACAGTGTTAACCTATGTAACCTAAAGTCTCAGCTGCATTAAGCTGACCATCTGCTGTCTATATTATCCATAAGTCATGTTTCCCTTCTTTTTTGAAAAAGATGTCATGGCAGGAAAGAGGAAGTTTTATATTCTGATTATACATATTAGTATTTTATTCTAGTAGAATAGTTTTTTTTAACAATTGTTTTTTATTTTAATCAGGGCAACACAACTATTTATGTGCTGGAAGAAATGATTGCATCATTGATAAGATTCGAAGAAAGAATTGTCCTGCCTGCAGACTTCAGAAATGTCTTCAAGCTGGAATGAATTTAGGAGGTAAGTTTTGTGTTTGTAGTTTAATAAAAATTTAATATGTAGTATAACACCACTAGGATCTATGAACTCCCAGAATTGAAGATGAAGCTAACATGGAGTGGAGGTTTCTAAAAACCTAAGGAGTTCTATTTTCATGCTAAAACATTTTAGGAGAAAAATATTTCTTAGCTGGAGTTAAAAAGAGGTATGTTCTGTGGCTATAGTCCTAGTGAATTTTTCAGTCCTGAGTTTGCCGAGTTTTAAGGGCTGGGTACTTAACCAAAACCAAAACAGAAATGAATGACTTTATATAGAAAACCGTAATTTACAGTTTCTATTGCCATATCTGTTTAGAAATTAGACCTATATGTGATAACATTACTGAGAGAGGATTACATACCTAACTCTAGGTGGTAAATGTCGTAAAGGAAGACCTATATGAAAAAAATTTTAAAAGGTTACAGAGGCTCATCTAATGAAGGGGAGAGATAATAGACTAGAACCAACTGCAAAAGTATACAACATCCATGGATGGGAAGATTCAACATCCTAACAGTGTAAGTTTTCCCCAAGTTAATTCACAAATATTACACAATCCTAAGTTCCTAAAGAAGAGCCAGGAAATGAAATAATGAGGGGAACTAGCCCTACCAGATAGGAAAACATTATGCAGCTACAGTCATTAAAACAGTCTGTGGTATTTGCTTGTTGATTTATCAGATCAACAGAAAGTCAAGAAATAGATCCAAATATAATAATATGGGAATTTTGCACATAATAAAGCTGGCATTTCAGATCAGTGGGGAATCGATAAATTATTCAATAAAAAGTATTGTGACAACCGGATAACCATCTGGAAAACAAGAAAGTTGAATGCCAGCTCTTCCTATACACCAGAATAAATGCTGGTGCTTCAAAAATTTAAACTTTGAAAAATAACCACAGAGATACTAAAAGAATTAAGAAGAATGGATTTCTTTGTCTACTTTCCAAGCAGAGAAGACCTTTCTAAGTCCTTCTATCTGTGGGTTTCACATCTGCCGATTCAACCAACCATGGATTGAAAATATTTGGGGGGAAAATGATAAAAAATAACAATACAACAATAAAAATAAATAAAATGTAATATAGCAACTATTTATATGGCATTTACATTGTATTAGGTATATAATCTAGAGATATTTTAAAGTATTTAGGACGATGTTCATATATGGAAATACTATACCATTTATATAAGGGCCTTGAGAATCTGTAGATCTGGGTATCCCCCAGGGGTCCTGGAACCAGTCCCCCATGGATAGATGCCATGGATGAGTGTATGAAATAAACTCAGAAGGTATAAAAGCAAAAGATTGAGAAAATCAACACTACTTACAAATCAAATATTATTGCGAAGGCAAACAGTATGAAACTGGAGGAAACACATGCATCTTACAGACATATGGTTAATTTTTCTCATAGATACAGAGCTCCTATAATTTCATAGGGAGAAAACCCAGCTCATTAGAGAAACAGGTAAAGGATATGAACAGAACAACCACAGATAAATACAATTGGTTCTTGAAACACGATGAAAAGATTCTAAATCTAATCATAATAGAAATGCAAATTTAAATGCAATGAGATATAATTTTTTTACCAATTCACAAAGATAAAACATTTTTATGACATTGTTTGATGAGAGTATAGAAATAAAGTCAAACTCATTGGTGAGCTTGTGCATTTTAGGTGGGAGTATAAATTGGTACAACCCCTACGGAGAACAATTTAGCTGTTTCAATAAAATGTTAAAAGGCACATGCCCTTTTACTCAATTCCACTTTTAGGAATATATCTTAAGTATATTTTTGCAATGTGAGAAATGATACATGCATAAAATATTCATTGTAGCATTGTCAAAAATGAGAAATACATTAAATATTCATCTGTTCAGGATTGATTAAATAAATTACTGAATACTCTTCAGACAGTAATAAAAACAAAGAGAGCTCTGTATGCATGAATAGGAACTGATCTCCCAATTATTGTTTAGCAAAAAGTCAGGTTGCTAAATAACATATTTTGTATACTATTTGTATACAAGTTGCATATCTATTTTAGAAAAAAGAACATATTTTATAGAACATTTCTGGAATGATATACAAGATCCTAGTGTAGTGGTGGTTGTCTCAACAGAAAGGATTTGGGTAGCTGCAAAATAAGGGTAGGATAAGAACTAATTGTCACCGTATATCCCTCTGTGCCTTTGAATTTCGTATTGTGTTGCAAGGGTATATTGTATACACATACTACCTATTTATTTATTTTATTTCAAAATATTATGGGGGTACAAATGTTTTGGTTACATGGTTTGCTTTTGTACAGCTTGAGTCAAAGCTGTAATGTGCCCATCACCCAGATAGTGTACACTGTACCCATTAGATGTAGTTTCACCCATCCTCCCCACCTGCATGATTTCCGTTGAGTTTTACTTCTGTACGTGCTCATGAATGCTGATTGGTTAATTCCAATTTAATAGTACATGTGGTGTTTGTCTTTCCGTTCTTGCAATACTTAGAAGAATGAGCTCCAGTTCCATCCAGGTTGTTACAAAAGGTATTAATTCATCATTTTTTGTGGCTGAGTAGTACTCCATGGTATATATGCCACATTTTATTAATCCACTCATGAACTGATGGGCACTTGGGTTGATTCCACATCTTTGCAGTTGTGAATTGTGCTGTAATAAACATTCGAGTACAAGTGTCTTTTTGGTAAAATGGCCAATAAACATATGAAAAATCACCTAATACCAGTGAGAATAGCTTTTATCAAAAAGTCCCAAAACAACAGATGCTGGCATGTATGCGGAGAGAAAGGAACACTTACACGCTGTTGGCGGGACTGCAAACTAGTACAACCTCTATGGACCTACCATTGGATCCAGCAATCCCACTACTGGGTATTTACCCAAAGGAAAAAAAGCCATACTACCTATTTAAAAGAAATGAAGTAATTCGAAAACTTAATCAAATGAGACTTTGTTTCTTTGCTTTGATGAATGAATTCACTGGCTGGCTGGTCAGGACTAGGGAATAAGCATGGTTGCCTGTAGAGCAGCTCTTGGAAAAGTCAAGAGGAGGATGAGTGTGGCCTGGGAAGACTGCTAATGTGGAGAACATGCGCCAAGTGCCTTAAACAGCAGTCAGAAAGAAAGGCCCCCACTGGTTAAGAGGGCACGCTCTGGAACCAGATTGCATGGTGGGGAGACCGGTGTTCTGCCACTCACTGACCTTGCAACCTGCTTAGGTCACCCCTCTTCTATGCCCTGGTTTCCTTATCTAAACCTCGCATTGATCATCATTACTACCTCTTGGGCTGCAGTGGGATCCAGTGAGTAAATGTAGGGCAAGAAGATACCACTCAAAGCATGTTAGTTGGTGGTGGTAAAGCTCCTTGTGGCTTCCATGGCACAGTCACACATAATCTCATTGCATCCTACCAGCCCTCCGAGTCCCCAGGAAAAGCGTTATTGCCCCATGTCTTGGTGATGGTGGGCCTCTGGTGCCCACAGAAGTTAAGTGCCTTGCCCAGGCACTGAGATAATGGAGCTTAGATCTAGGACCTCTGGGCTCCTGGTCTGGTGTTCGTGTGCCACACTGCCCCCTTGTTCTGCTACCCAAGTCATCGCAGACGTGGCTCAGAAGATCAGTTTCTGGAGCATGTGAGTGAGGATCAGGAGAGATTATTAATAATTTAAAATGTAGATGGCACAAGGGTACAGCCATTGGTCGTAAAGTGAACTCAATCTGTTTTGTAAACTCATCTGAATTTTTAAAAAAGCACGTACTAGGAAGGTATGTTTTAAAGTATCTGTATATAATTTTTATATTTCTTTACAAATACATATTTACATACAACATGTAAATATTACTATAAATATGTATATGCTATTATACTCTACAATACATAGTTAACTATTAGTTACTATAAAGTAATAAGAAAATACCTATACTCATAGGGTGTTTTAAGGATTAACCGAGTTAATAACCTTTAGAACAGGGTTTCTCAACCTCTGCACAGTTGACATTTGGGGCCTGATGGTTCTTTGTTGTAGCAGACTGTCCCGTGCGTGGTAGAATGTGTATCAGCATCCTTGGTCTCTCCCTACTGGGTACCAGTGGCAAGCCACTCTCCCCTAGTTGTGACAACTAAAAGTATCTCCAGACTTTGCCAAGTGTCCCCTGGAGGCATTGATACCCACTGGTTTAGCAGTAATACTAAATAATAGTAAACATTATTTAAGGGTTAGGTATCATTTTCTGCTAGGTTATATATTCCATCAAAGGAAGAATTTTTTGTTCATTTTTTCCATTGCTTTGTCCCCGGTGACAAGAACAGTGCCTGGCACAAAGTAGATGTTCACTAGCTATTTGCTGAACTGAATGAACAGCTGGCATTTTTGAGGGCTTGCTGTATTCTAAGTACTCTGCTAAGCCCTAGATATGTGTTATCCTATTTAAGCCTCATAAGCAACACTAGGAGATACATACTCTTAATATGCCCATTGTACAAGGGAGTTAATGGGGGCAAAGAGAGGTTAAAGAACTGGCCCAAAGACACAAAGGCAGGGAGTGGCAAAGCCAGAACCCAGATCTCTGTTCCTGGCACCGAAGCCCGTGCCCAGCATCGCTCTGCTGTGCAGAGGAGGTCCAGTGTAGGTAGGTTGGCTCAGCTGATCTATTGAAGGCAGCCACGGTACACAGGTGTTTTACTTGCATCTACAATTACCTGTAAGTGAGATTTGGCACAGGACATGCTACAAAATTCACATAATTTGTTACTGGCTTCTGTATATACAGGATAGATTTTGTGGGTTTTGGTTTAAAAAATATATATTTAGTAGAGAGAGCTCACTTTGAATCTTGAGGTCATTGAAAGTAGTGAGTCAAAAATGGGCAGAGTGAAAATTGATACTTATGCAAGTGGTATTTTCTTGAGGCTTGGGTTATAATTTAACAACTTCTGGTTCTGAACTAAATAATTAACTCTTACTAGTTGTCCAGTTGTGGTAGCGTGCATTGTAATTTTTTTCTTTTATAATTTCTTTTACAGCCTTGCTTTTAGTTTCTTTGGGGAAAAGAAATGCATCCTTTAATGTGAAGCAAGTTCTAAAATCAAAAATGTGAATTAAATTACAACCTTAGTGTGAGTGTTCCAATCGCATGCGTATTCCTAGCAAAGCAGGGCTGTCCCGTCTCCTTTTTCGCACCCTCTTCCCCAAGACGTCTTTGGGGAGACAAGGCAGGTGGCAACATAGTGGAACACTTGAAAGACCTTTTCTTTTAGTGAAGGACCATGACTCCAGGAACAAAACCCAAAATACTTTAGAATACTTTTTTTCCTGTCCTGTTGGTTCACTAGCATGCAGTCCTAACTGTGACCCTGAACCAGCCTCTCCCTCAGCAAGTGGAGTGAAGGAAGGAAGGAAGAAAGAGTGTGTAGATTTGTATTTCTCAGAGATTAAAGCTATAAAATGTGCCTCTTCCCTTTTCTCTAGACCCACGCCCTCCTTCCTGCCATAAGTAGGATTCCTTTTCTTTAAAATCCTGCTGGGCTGTAGGCCACATGCAAAGGAAAATACAGCAGAAGATGTGAGAATGTCAACAGAGAAATTGAAAGGAAAATAACAGCTCTTTGGCCCCAAGCTGAGCCTGCCATTCTTCTATAGCTCCATTAGTAGATCTAAAAAAGTCATGATTCTATATACATGAGAATTGGCTGCTTTGTATAGCCTTCTCCAAAGGAATTAATCACTTCTCTTTTATATGCCAGTGTTCTGAAAAGAGTGATGTATACATGTCTTTTAGAGTTTCTCCGAAAATGTATATAAAGCACAGCACTAAAGTTAACTGGCCCTTAGAGCAAGAATGAGTCCTTCCCAGGACTCCTAGCTTGCCTGCACTCTGATCACGGAACACAGAGGGGGATCTTAGAGGTTTTTCTATCCTAGTCCTCCCATTTTACAGATGAGGAATTTGGAATGGAAGATGGTGTCATTAGAGACCTGAAAAAGGCAACGTAAGGATCCTAATTCAGTTGTCTTTCCTCCTTTCTAAACCAAACCCCTTGTTTCATTTTTTAGTAGATATGCTAAGAAGTCCACTTTCACATTTCATTAAAGAAGACCTTTAAAATATTAAAGTTTTGCTTCCTTTAGGTTTAACAATGTAGACTTGACAAGCCACAGGATGTTTCTTCAAACTGGTTCCCACTTCTGGTTCCACATCTACTTCCAAGAAGTATCTACAGCTTTTTTTAACCCCAGAAATCACTTTACTCAGTTTAGCAGGACCTTTAAAGGTGGCCATATTGGGTCCACCTTTCCTTCGCGGAATGTGACATGTCACATGGAAATCGAGAAGGATCTCAGACAATAGACATCACAGTTGCTTTTGGGGGATGGAGAGAAGGCAGCTGGGTGAAAAGGGAAGGGAAGCATAATGCCAATGCTGGGAATTGTTGAACGAAACAAATGCCCTTGTGTGTTACTGGTAAGAATGGAACCAAAGCGAGGAAAATACTTAAATTAGAACTCATCCACATAATGCAAAATTAATGAGCCAATAAAATTATGGCTGTGAACATTTTATAACTGCATAGAATACTTTCTGAAAAAAGTAACTAATAATGAAAAATTAGCATGCAAATTATTTAGGTTACTTATTCTGTGATTACGACTATATATGAAAAGATTTGCATGAGTCAAGAGACCAGGAGGGCAGTGTTAGAACGCCAAAAATGGTTTGTTAGCAAAGTAAGTTTATGGCTGTATTTTTTTCTTATCTGTTTTCTAGTTTAATACGAGCATGTTTTATAGTAATAATAAAATGTAAAGAAAATAAGACCTCACAATTTTGAATTAAAAAGAAAGGAAGCATAAGACCGGGGTGGGGAATCTTTTCATGTTGGAAGACCTCATTAATTTAGCTGTAATCAAATAAGGCCACATTCAAGAAAGTTCAATTAGATATACTTAAAAATCTATATTATTTTGTAAAAATCTAGCTACTGTGTACTTAATAATTTCAAAAAAGAAAACTATTTGTTAATTTTGAAGCTAACTAACCTTTTAATGAATTTGTTGTGCCTGTTTTTTGTTGGAAAGCATTTGAATATTTGGTTGCAGCATGGAGATCTGCAGTTTCAGTTGATCCTCTAGATGGGTATCAGTCATTTGTGAACTTAAGGGTGTCTTGATTTGGGTCAGGTAGGAGAATGTAGATTTGCAGCAATAAGTGGTTGAAAAGCAAGAAAGCATTTTTTGGGCATGTTGCAGAAGGTGTGGATATCCTACTGCGTTTCTCCATATTTCAGTTGGATCTTTCTTAGCATCAAACAATAACTTTAAAATGTCATCTACTGAGAGCTCAATCAATTCTTTTTTTTTTTTTTTTTGGTGTATTACAGGGGTATAAATGTTTAGGTTATATATATTGCCTTTGCCCCACCTGAGCTAGAGCTTCAAGTGTGTCCATCCCCCAGATGGTACACACTGTACCCATTAGGTGTGAACATGCCCATCCCCTTCTCCCCCTTCCCAACCGCCTGACACCCAATGAATGTTACTGCTAAATGTGCACATAAGTGTTGACCAGTTAATACCAATTTGATGGTGAGTACATGTGGTGCTTGTTTTTCCATTCTTGTGATACTTCACTTAGTAGAATGGGCTCCAGCTCTATCCAGGATAACACAAGAGGTGCTAAAGCACCATTGTTTTTTGTGGCTGAGTAGAACTCCATGGTATACATATACCACATTTTATTAATCCACTAACATATTGTTGGACACTTGGGTTGTTTCCACATCTTTGCAGTTGTGAATTGTGCTGCTATAAACATTCGAGTGCAGATTTTTTTGTATAGAATGTCTTTTTTTTCTTTGGGTAGATGCCTAGTAATGGGATTGCTGGATCAAATGGTAATTCTATTTTTTTTTTTTTTTTTTTGAGACAGAGTCTCGCTTTATTGCCCGGGCTAGAGTGAGTGCCATGGCGTCAGCCTAGCTCACAGCAACCTCAAACTCCTGGGCTTAAGCAATCCTTCTGCCTCAGCCTCCCCAGTAGCTGGGACTACAGGCATGCGCCACCATGCCCGGCTAATTTTTTCTATATATTTTTAGTTGGCCAGATCATTTCTTTCTATTTTTAGTAGAGACGGGGTCTCGCTCTTGCTCAGGCTGGTCTCGAACTCCTGAGCTCAAACAATCCGCCCGCCTCGGCCTCCCAGAGTGCTAGGATTACAGGCGTGAGCCACCGCG
>CM052440.1:120525109-120569840 GCA_028533085.1 Varecia variegata
TTCTACTTTTTGAGAGATCATTTGAAGAATACACAGCTATTATAGACCTATTAATTAGAGAATACAATGAAAGGTTCACTGACTTTGAGAATCATGACATCACATTTAAATTAGCATTTCAGCCTCACCTAGCCAATACCACCAAGGCACCTAAAGAACTACAGATAGCAATTGCTTTAGGCACTTTGGGTGACTCTGTAATATCAACTAAGTGAGGCTAAAATGCTAATTTGAGTGTGATGTCATGATTCTCAAAGTCAGTGGACCTTTCATTGCATTCTCCAATTAGTAGGTCTATAACAGCTGTGTATTCTTCAAATTATCTGTATATATCATCCTGCTCCTCAATGACCTTTGCTAACTGGGGAAAATGTTCATCTGAAATTCTCTTTTGAAGAAATGTATTGAAGAAAGATAACTTTTTTCAAAATGCATGGATTTTTTTGCCATGTATCATATATAGACTTAGTTTTACTTGCAAAGAAATATTCAAGTCTTTTTGATTTGACATATCACACAGAAATGCTGTATTCCTATAGAAATCTTCTTTCAATAATTAACTTTGCTGATTCTGTTCTTCTTAAAATTTAACTATCTGTTCTCCCAGAGATAAAATTTTGGCTAACACACCTGCCCCTGTGATACTTCAGAATGACATGGCAAATCCACACTGACTACCTCATCATTCAACTTTAGCATGTTAGGAAACTGACAATGTCATGCTGCATTCGCACAAATATAGTTAACAATACTTGTAACTTGTTGCAAAGTGTCACTTAAAGTAGTAGCTGTAGCACAGAGATTTTGCTGATGCAAGATACAATGAAAAGAAATGAGAGCATCTGGATTTGTGAATAATTTTTTTAATCTATGCAATAAAACCTTCATGTTTTTCTTCATAGAAAGTGCACCATCTGTATATACACTCACTAAATTTACCAAATTCAGTCCAACTTCAGGACATTTATCTTGACAGTTGTTAAAGATATCTATTCCCCATGTTTTGTTCACAAGAGCACCCAAAGCAAGTAACTCTTCGTAGCAAAGAACATCTTCTGTTATGTCCTGAATGAAGTATAAAACCTGTGCCGAGTCAGTAGTATTAGTTGATTCATCCAAAGTGATTGAATAATATATATTTTCCTTTTGAAGTATTGCATGAAGTTGTTCTATTAAGTTGAAGGCTAATTCATGCTGCCGATCAGTTATGGTTTCCTTGAAAGAGGCAGTTGTTTGTATTTTGAAACATTATCAGGATCTAAGCATCCTGCAACTTTGACAATGCATTTTTCCACAATTTCTACATCACTGAATGGCTTCCCTTTTATCTAGAGTACATAAGCTACTTTATAAGTTGCTTCAGTGATGTTATTTCCAGGTCTTATTACTCCTTGAAAGAATTCTCTTTGCTTTTGCTTTTTCATCTTTTAATTTCTGCAATACAACCTTTCACACCTCTCCCTCTAATTGAAAATATTTGTGGTCCTTATGAGTGTTACAATGCTGATGAACATTGAATTTCTTTAATGTTGATATTTCAGTATCACAAAGTAAGCAAATCATCTTATCTTTAGCAGAAACAAGATAATATTGCAATTCCCAATCCTCATTAAAAAATGTTTTCTTCAGCGTTCTTTTGGTCTTCTTTGACACGATGGGCTGTTAAGCAGACAGAATTAAAAAATACTGTCGAGCTGTGCAGCTATTCACAAATTCCACTTCAAACAGAAACAGTGCACTGTTGTCAAAAGCTGATAACAGACTAGTGTACTGGCCCCCCATAAACTCTCGCCAACCAGCCTCGTGTGGCAGTGGTGCCAGTCAGGCGGGGGAAGTTAGAACTAACTCATGAGTGTAGCAGCCATCGATTTAGCCCTTATGGCTTACTAATGTTCTAATTGTGCCAATCTGGGAGGATTATTTTGTTGAAACTTATTTGATTCTTTGGTATTTTAAATACATTCATTCTAAAAATAAACTAAAAATATAAAAGATGAACAAAAATATATTCATAAAAATAAACGGATTCTGTACAATTTGGATTCAGTCAAAAAGCCTCATTTAAGGACCTAGAAGGCCACCCTGTGGCCTTGAGGCCGCAGGTTCCCCACCCCTGCATGAGATTAATAATGCTACTAGGCAGCAGAGGTAAAGAATAAGACCACAGATAGCCTGAGGAATTATCTCTGCACTGGAAAGAGGAAAAAAGCAAAAATCAGCCATCTATATAGTCACCTGCTGTGAAATACTTTAAACACTGAAATGGAGAAGTGAGTGGAAAACAAAAGACCTAGAGACCAAAGAATCATAGAATCGCGACTGGCACACCAAACCCAGAGAGAGAGAGAAATGTTTTACTTGAGGGAAATCTGCTTTCCCTGCCAGAAACTTGCGACTAGTTGTCGCGGTCACTTCCAACACTCACTCGCGGTGTAGGTCTGGTGGGGGAAACCACGGAATCAACGCCAGTGAGAGAGCAGGTTTAATATCTGAAATCCAGTAAGGAAATCATTTTTGTGTGTCTTTAAGGGTCTCCCGAGGCGGGATGCGCAGTCGCTGTAGAAGCTTAGAAGGCCCAAGTGTGTGGAGTTTTATGAAAGAGATGTCATTTCTCACGTTCTTTCTTTCCATTCCACGTGCTCATAGACAGTAAGAATTTCAACGGGACCTTTGAACAGTAAAGTCGAGGGGGAAATAACATAGCTTTACAAATCAAGGAACATATGTTTTTTGCATTTTCATGTTTGTTAAACCATATTAATTGTCATAGTAATATAACCGTTGACATAAACAACTGGAATTTTTACCCTGCAAAATGTCATGAAGAAAAAAGTTCAGGATTGGTTCCAAAACAGAACTTAGAAGATTTGCTATATCTCTTCAACTGTAAGATGTTTTATCATTCAAATTTTAACTGTATGATTATAATTTGCAATTACTATGTACATTTTATATTAGTTGCCTTCAAAACTCTAATTAAATCGGTGTCTTATTTTTATGACTGATGACATCTAAGAGCAGAAGCAATACAGGCATTCAATACAAAAGTTCATTCCTCTTCAGAAATTTACACATTGGTGTGCACTCATGCCTTGGTGAGCTCACCTGAGTAGAAAGCTTGATGACCTGTGATGAGAAATATTTTGGCCTCATTTTCCAGAAAGGAGGTATGAATACAGCAGTCAGCATGTGGTAGCACATTTCCTGTACAAACTCGTTAACAGTCATCTGTTAATTGTGGAGCATCCCTGAAATCAGAGCAATTTTTCCAACACTGTAATTTTTATTTACATGTTTTAAGTTATCCATACATTTAAAAGTGAAAAAGTATTTGTTTTTAACAAGCAAATTGGCAAAGCAAAATAATAGCTTTTCATGCTTCTTGGAACAGAACTACTAAGGGCTTTATTTTGAAACTGAAGTCTTTTTGATATAGCTGCTTTGAAAACACATGAGCCAAAACAAAACAGAAAAGCATAAATAAAGCAAATCTTAAGGTTGTTTTTTTTTTTTAAATCAACAATATGTAAGGTGGATATTCTTTTGTAGAACATGTCTCTGTAGCTGAACTGTTCTCTGTCCCTAAACACCAGCACCGACCCCAGGCCCTAAGATTGGGGATGGTTTCTGGGGTCATTGATGAGTAGGAGGTGAGGGATATGGAGATATTAGGGAGGGGAGAACAAATCTCTTGCAACCAAGCATCACAGCTTTACCACACAGTCATCTTAGAAAGGGGCAGTCAGTCATTCTAGGTAAAGTACCTGCCTGCTCCCTGAGGAGTCACCTGTGTCGTGTGCCTCAGACTCTCATTTCTCAAAGTTGTAATCATTGAATTTATTTACTTTCAATTAGTAGTTATGCCCACTGAAAAATATAACTTAATCTTCATTTTTTTAATTTGAAAGTCTGGTGACTAATGATCTGCTTCTTGTAGGGTTTCTGAATAAACATCCTCTTCTCTCCTTCTTCACACTGAACTAAATGATTGTGAAGATGGGGAAGCTATTCATGTTACATTACCATTAAGTCCTCTGTTCTCACTTCTAGAATGTATAGGAAACCATTCGACTAACTTTCCTTCGACTAATGATCCTTCAGTCTTCCGCGGTAAATATGTGTGATATTTAGTATCTTTTAAGGTGATGATTTTTCTGGACAGATAATATGACTTTAAGGCTAACCCAATTCTAACCTGTTTTAAAACTATCTTTATTGATTTGCCAAATTATAACTTACGTACTTGTTATCGTGACTAATAAAGGAAAGTAAAGGTTCTTTGTAGTAAATTGGGAGACTAAAGATGGAGTAACAGTCAAGATGTTTGCTGAGCACTTTATTTGCTGATTAAAAAATAATGATTTATAGTTTGACAGAGGGGTTCTTAAAAGCTGAACTAACAGAGCAAATAAAAAATGGTTTCATCAGAATGTGCTGCTTCCTTATTTTGAAAAGAAGATCTGGCAACAATGTAAAGGCAATTCCTGATTTAGATCATGTAAACAAGAAACTCCAAAATGTAATTGTTCTATATTCTTCCTTCAGTGTTTTATACAGTATTTGTCTTGAGAGCATGATGATGTAAAATATTTTAAGTAGTAATGAAAGTGAACATTTATTCTGCCAAATAATTGTTTTCATATTAAGATTAATTTGTATAGGAGGAGATCATAGAGTTTAAAAAGTGCATCTCTGATGAAGCTATGAAGTCATTCAGCAAATGTTAATATTTGTCACAGATCTCTGATATGCCAGGCATTCCACGTGATGATATAAATGTATTAATAGTAAGGAGAAGGCAGGCACTGGCTTTGCTTTAAGGATGAAGACATTTATTATAGGCCTGATAAGTATTGAAAATTTAGCAAAAGGGTAGGTGAAGAACACCTTTAGTGTTGGCAATGGCCCGAGTCCCTGGAGTTGTTTCTCTTTGCATTGAAACAAGGTAGAGACAGCTCAGGACGGCCTCATGGGACTCTTTCCCTCAATGTTTTGGTAGGGTCATCCTCAATGCCCCCTTGTGCCTCCATCCCATCAGATGACCCTGTGGTGTCTACTCCTGCTTGCATGGGTGTTGTCTGGAGCGGAGCAGCTCTGCATCCTGGAAACCTTGCAGAAGGCCCAGTTCCTTCCCAACTGCTCCCACCTCAGTTCCAGTTTCAGCATCTACAATGGCAAAAGCTGCCTCCTGAACTCAGATTATGAAAATGAGCCATGTGCATTCTTAACAACAACAAAAAAAAAAATTTGAAAGCAACTTTTCTGTACAGACTTCTGGCCCCCTTAGAGTTTTTTAAGTCATTTCTCATCTGAGGATGATTGAGGCAGCTCTGGATGATGTCTAGGGAACACCTGCCATGTCCACATCTCTTTGTTTCTCGAAGTTGTAATCCTGGAATTTATTTACTTTCGGTTAATAGGTGTGTCCACTAAGAAATGGCTGTGAAAGGGTCTGGCACTGGGGCAGCCTCCTTCCTAGTGACTGACTTTCTTCCCTGTCCCTTCAGTTCTTGAACTGCCTTGACACGCTACTGTTTCCCCTGGGACCTCTTCAGAACTGATCTTCAGCAACTGCCAGAGAAACGGGGAAGCAGACTTCTATGAACAATTAAAAATTCCTAAAAGTTCCTGAAGGTGTCTTTTAACAACAGTTTTTTTACTCTAATAATCTTCAAATCAAGCCATTCTTAATTCTAGAATGAGACTAATTCACATGTGAAAATTCAAACAGTTTCATCCTATTTGCTATTTACATAGGGAGGCATAAAATACACCACAGTAGAAAAATAAAAGAATAAATGAAAGGGATTTTATGTTATTGCAGAGAAACATCTGCATATACTAATTAGCTCACTGTATATATGTGTGTATATGTAATTTTTTAAAGCAGAAAACTTAAATCCCATGGCCTAAAAACTTTTTCATCCTGTATATAACTCAGATTTTTAAATAAATGAAGTTGAGTCAGATTAAAAATTCTAATCCAAATTCAAAAGATTCCATGGAGTTAAGAAGACTGAATAAATTAAGTCATCCTTTTGGACAGTTCTCACTGCATGTCAGAATCACCTGTCAAGTCTTTGTTTCAAATATACTCCCCCATGCTCTGCTCCTAAAGATTCTCGTGCAGTAAATCTGAATAGGGCACAGGCATGCTTACTTTTATAAACTCCACATGTTGCATGTCAGTTCACTAGAGCTGGGAACCACTGTTCCAGGGGTTGCTGACATTGGCAACATTTTTCTTAGGATAAGAAAGCCCTTTAGTTGATTTTTTTAAAGCCCTTTAGTTTTAACTTTTTCTCTATTTAGTGTTACTTTGATTTTTTTCAAGGAAATCATTGACCATAAGTCTGCAAGTATTTCTTCACTGGGAGAAGTCCCTGAAAATGATGTTTCAAATTAATATATTTGCATTTTTCTTGCTAACCCTGACACGGCCTTACAAAGGGATATGTTACCTTTTAGTCTGTTGACTTTACCAGTTTTGTGTCTCAGTAAGCACTAACTTAAATATACTTGATAAGCTGTACATTTAAATGCTATGAACATTTAGGGTAGAGGGTTCAAAACTCGAAAATGAACGGGTAGGTCGCATATCCTCAAGGAGGATGAACACTGAAACAGTGACTCCACCTTTCTGTATCGGGGAGTCAAGAGAGGGGAGCAATCTCAGGAGGAAGATTGAGGGGGAAGAGGAGGGAACCTGGAGTGGCTTGTGAGTCATTAGGAGAGACTGGCGATGCCACCCTAAGTGTCACCTCACTTCCACTCGTCTGCCCCCACCCCAGACCCTGGACACGCACAGACATTTGCACCCACTGGGGAGAGGCAGAGAGGAGAAAAAGGGAGCCAGTTACCCGCCGCCTGCCGCCCTCTCCGAGCCCCAGGTCCCCGCCATGGTTGCCTTGTCTCATGCGTGTAGCCTTGTCTCATGCGTGTAGTTGGCAGAGCAGAAGGAAATGTCTGTGCACAGTTGCTGTCTTCCAGGCCCTGAAGCAGGTGTGTTTACCTCCATACTACCCGTTCTTCAGAGGAAACAACCTCTTGAGCCACTTCTAAATCCCCACTCAATAGAGATGGTTGGATCACGCCATTAAACCTTTCCAGATAATATTAGTTGCGACACTGTTGTTGGCTTTCCAGTTGTTTTATGGACAAAGAAAAATCCTTACCTGGCTTCTAAATGTTCTGTAAGAGATTTGATTAAAAAAACTCTGGAGTTGAAAAACAGATCCAGAGCAAAGGAGAACCTTAAAAGGAGCTGGCTTTATTTATTTACTCTGAGACTCACTGTCCTGTTCTCAAACACGCTTTCGTATCCAATTGGTCAGTTTTTCCTCAAGTCATTTGACTTATGTTTTTTCTTTAATAAACAAAATCTGAAGTGTCCCCTTCGGTTATTTGAAATTCAAAACAAGGGGAATCCTATGACTGAACACGAAGCAGTGAACACAATGCTAGTTTGTTTTCAACTCACAAACACACGCTCCTTTCTGTCTCTGGCCTCTCCCCTGCCCCTTGGGAGGCTCTGAGCCACTCCCAGGAATCATCCTGTCCTGTGCGACTGGTCCTGCCACCTGCCCCTCTGGGCCCTCTGCACAGTCAGTGGCTTCTCCACGCACACGCCCTCTGCTCCAGCGCTGCCCACATTCTTTGGCTCGTGGCCCCCCCCATCTTCAAAGCCAGAGTACATGCATCTTGCTACCTCCTCTTCCTTGGTCACGTCTCCTCCTCTCCCTGCCTCCATCTTTCACTAGTAAGGACCTTGTGATGACATCGCACACACAGACAATCCAAGATAATTTCCTTATCTTAAGATCCTTAAGTAACTGCAGAGTCCGTTTTGCCATGTAAGATAACACATTCCCAGATTCCAGGGATTAGGACGTGAACAGCTCCCAGGGACCATTTTTCTGCCCACCACACCATGTCATGACCTGTGTCCAACAAAAACATGCCACCGCTCTGCGCGTTCTGCATACCTCCCTGATTCTGGCCCTCTGTATACTCACCCACTCATTCTCTCTCCTTACTCCCCGACACCACCGCTCCTTTCCCTGAAGTCACTCTGAATTCTCACTCACAACCTCCCAGTTGTGCCTTTGTCCACACAGTTCTCAGGGACAGCACGTTCCTCCCTCTGCTGCTAAGTCTCTATCGCCCCCTTCAGACTTGCCTAGGGAAACGCACCACCTCCAGGGCAAGTACACCCAGGTCAGTCCAGTCTTTCACACAGCAGGGAGGACTTTCATTCCCTTTTAGGCAGCTTTAAAATGTTATATATTTTTACATTAATAATTTATTAAGACTTTGCCTATAAATCTTTTTATGACTTCCTTAGATGGAGTTGATTAGTGCCTTCTCTCTTCTTCCAAAGCCTCTGTTATAGCACTCATCGCATTTTATTATAATTATCTGTTTATAGGTATTTCTTGCCAAAGAAACTTTGAAGTTTTCAACAACAGGATTGTACTTTTGTCTTTATCCAGAGAACTTAGTGCAGTAGATGCTTAATAAATACTTATTGAACAAATGAATGAATGAATGAACATGTAGTTAAACCTCGCCTGTCCACTACTAAGCAGAATTTAGCACCCTCCCCCCAAAATCTAAGTTTGGTTATACAGTTATTAAAGACACAAAGAACTTCATTATAAAAACAGCCACATAACCAAGATTCTAAAGGATGGTATTTTAACAGAGTTCTAGTATAATATTATTTTTTCAATCCCTGCATCAAGAAGGTGCCATTTCAGAAAAAATAAGTCTTGATCTTAATGTTGACTTGTATAGTATAATTTTTCAACTTCTTAAATGATAATGTAGTATAGAAAAGATTTAGGTTTAACATGTCTCTCCAATTTTTGATGAGGTATTTTAAGTGATGTTTGATCTTGACTATGCTTACTTAACCGCAGTTTTGTCAGCAGCATGAGAGAAAATAGGATGTTGGCATTGCTGCTGCAGTTGTTAAGGTGGGAATTCTAGTCCTGGTCGGTGGTTTATAGTGAAGCATTAAGTTCCGTGTGAGAGAAAGTCAGGGTAAGTTGACCCAGCATAGAAGGGCTGGAGAAATGAGCCCCTAAAATAAATGTAAAAAAGCAAGGATAGGCTGGGCGCGGTGGCTCACACCTGTAATCCTAGCACTCTGGGAGGCCGAGGCGGGTGGATCGTTTGAGCTCAGGAGTTCGAAAGCAGCCTGAGCAAGAGTGAGACCCCGTCTCTACTAAAAAATAGAAAGAAATTAGCTGGACAACTAAAAATATACAGAAAAAATTCGCCGGGCATGGTGGCGCATGCCTGTAGTCCCAGCTACTTGGGAGGCTGAGGCAGTAGGATCGCTTAAGCCCAGGAGTTTGAGGTTGCTGTGAGCTAGGCTGACGCCACGGCACTCTAGCCAGGGTGACAGAGAAGGACTCTGCCTCAAAAAAAAAAAAAAAAAAAAAAAGCAAGGATAGGAGGTAATGGAGAGAAAAGAAAAAACCCAAAGAGTGAAGCAAACCCAAGATGAGTAGGTTAAGATGAAGATTTACTTAAGGAGCTTAGTGGAATAAACCCCCAGGGTTATCAACTACATTAGTGGAATCCATGGTTTCTAGAACAGATGTAATCCAAGGTCAGAGTCGGGGATATGTGCTGATTTCACATGGGAGGAACCTGTCTTCCTGGGAACTTTAAGATTGACAGAAACCCTCAGCCCATGTCATCAGGGTGGCCAGTTAAGTGGAGTGGCAATAAGCAATGCTATATTTAAGACCATAAACACAAAGACAAGTATTGAAGCTCCACTTCTGGGAAATAGACGAGCCTGCCAGCTGAAATAAGAGGGTTTTATCAGGCAGGACCTATAAGGCATTCATCCATGAGAAAAATGTATGCCTACATAACTAGAGAGTGTGAAGCTGCACTCATGATTGAAGTCACTCTGTATGGGTCATACGTGGCAATTCCTTCATGCTGTAGTCATGTTAATGGTATGCTTAGATTGGCGGGGTGCAAGGCTACCTACCATTCATGGAACAGGGAAAAAATGCAACTTTCGAAGATGAGAAACAGGTGGTAAATCTAGGAGTGTGGACCTTTTTACCAGCAGGAAGTTGACCATGAAGAGCTGTACCAGCAACACAGGTGAAGGAAGATTTGGGGGAGGCCGTGTTTCATCACAGGAACAAATACTCTTCACAATGGGATGGACAGTGAGGAAGCCTATTGTAGAAAACCCAGCTTGAATTTTACTGTAAGAACGAATGTTGACATCAGTCATTACTCATTTTTTTTATGAGTTTATAACATACAGGATATACACTTGTCAGACAGGACATACGCCCTTTGGGTGTGGTGGGGTACTTAGCCATGCCTTGTGAATTGTAAACCTGATGTTACGATTACACTAAACTTCGGGTATTTCTCTAGGGGGCTGTATATTTGTGCTTGTGTTGCTTGAAAGCTATGTTTGTAGTTTAAAAGTGTGGCACTGCTAATAAGACTTGGGCATCTAATATAAGAATAGATGCTAATCTCTTATAACACCAGTGACATATTGAAGGAAGTTTTAATCAAATTCACCTATCTATAAAGCTTGGGGGAAATGTGAACATTCCATCGAAAGGGAGTAGCCAGTCCTCACTTCCAGCTGTTTGTTGCCATGAGGGAAAACAGGCAGGTATGGCCGGATTTTTTTTTTTTTTCAAGAAATGTCAGAAATGCAAATTTTTGCATGAAATATGCCAAAATTTGAAAGATGAAAATGAATTTTTTTATTATGCGTAGTTCACTTTCTAATTTATTACTTCTGTTAAACTAACTTTAGGAGCATAATGAATTAGCATACTTCTTATTTCAATTCTCATTTGCTTGTTTTTTATATAGCCTAGGGATTTCATTATCTTTCTCGCTTACTGTTCTTGTTTTTAACAATTTCCTTAGTGTAGACCAGTGATTCTGAAACCAGGGTAAATTTACCCCCAGAAGGGACATTTGGCAAAGTCTAGAAACGTTTGTGATTGTCACAGCTGGGGTTTGGGGGACTGCTACTGGCATCTATTGGGTAGAGGGCTAGGGATGCTGCTAAACACTCTACAATGCATAGGACAGTCGCTACAACAAAGAACAATGCAGCCCAAAATGTCAATAATTAAGTTGAGAAGCCCTGATGTAGACCAGATTTTTAATACCTATCCTTCCCTGCCTCCTTTCCTTCCTTCCCTTTAAAGATTTCTCTTTTCCTAGTTTCTCCCTCTTTCTCTAATCTCATTCAGTACCCTTAGGCTGCAAAATGCAAGAAAATTTACATAGGGAGTTTGTTAAAAACAAAGACCCCCAGCCTGCACTTCTAGATTTTCTTATGATAATCTTTGTTTTCATAATCTTGGCCTTATGCTTTTCCTATTTTTTAGATCCTTTATCATTTCAACTTCTCAGTTATATCCTGTTAATTTTATTAAGCCTGAAAATATCCATAGTTTTTAGTAATAATTTATACTTTGGGAAGTAAATTGAAATGTAATTGTGTATAAAGAGATGAGATTATATGCAGTCGTATTTGGTCTTTATAAGTTGTCCAAGTAGCTGGATTATATATCTTATAGAGTTTCTTCCACAAATTTCTCATTTCTTTTCCCTATATTTTTTGTAATATATGTATGCCTCATAAGAAGCTGGTTGATAGGGGCTCCTTGCAAATAAAAGGTTAGCATTTTGTTTTTTAAACATATGGACCATTTTCATCGAATGCCTTCCAGCCTACCATAAATAAATATAAATGAATGTCTTATTGAGCAAATGTGTTTTCCCATGTTTCTCTAAGCTCCTCCTACATAAAAATTCTGATGCTGACACTGCAAATGGGCCACTGAACTTGAAATGATGAGGTTCAGTGTATATACCACCTCTACCAGCTGGAATCTTGGGCAAGCCAATTCATCTTTCTGGAACTTTATTTCCTCTGATTGAAAATGAGATGAAACTGGCTGTTTGGTGAGGTCTCTTCTGGTCCTGGAAGGCTCTGATTGTCTTAGTGTGTTCACAGTTTGGTCACTAAAACCTTGAATTGATGATGGTCAGTTGAGGCCGGAGGATCACACCGGGTCTCTGCGTTTCCCACCCCTTCCACAGGATGGGAAGGGTCAAGACAAGGACATTTCCCATCACTCCATCTCCCAAAAGCAGCCTGTGCTGCTGTTGTCTCATTCAGTGATGCTTACTGGGCCCTACAGTTAGGGGTATAGACTGCCTCTTCTCTGGATCCTCTCTCTGCAGTGTGGTTCTTTTACCAAGCTTTAGGGGTAAAAAAAAACCTATTTGGCTCCTCGCGTTCGCCTTTCCATTTACACTCTCTCCAGGTTAGAAGTGGCAGGGCCAGCCGCCTGCTTATGTGCTGCGCAGCCAGAGAAGCCCACGGCAGGTCCCCCTGGCCACAGGGCTGCCAGGCCCTCTGCCACTGTGCTTGGTTTGCTGCGTCTGGGTGGTTGCTTAACCTGTTTTTGTTATCAGACTGAGGCTAGGTTGAGCCATGGCTGGAGTTGTGTTTTAGGTGGACTAGCCTAGTTCTTTGGAGTTTGCAGTGAAACTGAACATCCTCTCTTTCTCTTAAAAGCCTTCTTAGAGAATGGTGGCTGTCGTTATCACATTAAGAAATCTAGCCAGTTATAGAGGGTCAGCAAAGTATTCATTTATTTATTTGCTCTTTCATTCCCTTTGTACAGTAAGTACATACTTAATGCCTACTGTGTACCATGCAACAAGTTCTAAGCATAATAATCTAGAAACCAAATAGATGAATATGGAGTGTATCATTATGTTGGCCATGGTCTCATGACCTTTATTCTCCACCATCACATCTGTGAAGGAAGAATGTTTGAATCTAAACATTCTTGAATCTAAACATTGAATCTTATAGGCTTGTGTTATCCCCACTTAAATATGGATGTTAAAAATTATTGTTGAGTTTTACATGTTATATGACTTAGAACCACTTCATTCATTCAAATATCACAGTATAAAATTGGCCTTAATCCAAGTCAGCAGCGAAGAACTGACTCCTAGTCAAGAGCTTCACTCTGGGGTGACAGCCATAGGCCACCCTGTGACACCAAGGGAGGCTTGTCCTGACACTAATAAAGCCATCCGTGAAATCGTCCATGAGAGACCCCATCCATTCTTCAGAGTTACAAGTGGGAGTGTTAAAATCACTATAGGCCAGCAGAGTTTGTTTGAAATGAAGGGACACCTACCTTTGGAACACAAGCAGAATACTAGCAAGGAAGTGGCAAACAATTTAAGAGAAGAAACAAAAACCATTTTTAACTTCCGTATTGTAAATGTTATGTTACTTTAAGAATTACTAACAGTGATTTCAATGTGAATTGCACCCCTTTCCCCCCAGAAAATAAAAACTTTCAGAAATGACCCAGTTATCCTTCCTTAACTACTTAAATAAAAACCTGCAGAAGTCTTCCCATCTTCCCCCGGGCAGCTCACCTCCACAGCTTTGATGGATCACGGCTGACTGTTTCCATCTAAATCTGTGGTTCAATCTCATGCGAATGGAAAACACAGATTATAAGAAATCACAGAAAATAAAAAGCCCTTTGATATTAAACTTCTCCTAACAGTTTCTTTTCAATGAGTTAGCATCTTATTTAGGAAGAACTTTCTTAAATTTTCTCTTAGACCTTTTTTCTTTGGGGGGAGAGATACAGCTAAATGATATAAGTGCAAAGAATACTTTTGAAACTAAAATGGAAAGCATATTTTTTTTTTTTAAAGAACATTTGTTCAGCCTGCTGTGCTGAATTAGGTTTTGAGAGTCACCAAAGCTCTGGAATTTACACTGTGGCAGAGTACCAAATGAAAAAATAGAAGTTCGTCTTGTAAACAGAGCCGGGCAGGGCAGGCCTGTGTCTGTGCCCCATCCTGGCACGGCTCTGCCTACCGCCAGGTCCTCAGCGGTGCCCTGAGACCTGCCAACACTCAGGATGCCGCAGCGCTAACCCTAGATGCAGAGAAAAACTAGAACGAAAACATGAGAAGCAACTGTGAGAGAATCACTTATTCAAAAAAGTCCATTTGGTTTGGCTTTGCTTTATCTGGAAGTTTCCAGACCAATTTAGCCTGTATCCTGAAGAGATCCTAGCCTAGAAAAATAACTCTTTTTTTTTTCTCAAGTACATGCATCATTGGCTACTATTAATTCTTAATTTAGACTCATTTGGATAATGTCAGTAGAATAAAATGTGGAGTTTTATTTATTTAAAATGCATAAAAGCTATAAACATTAACATTTGTTTTCTCTTTCCTCAGGCCTATTTAATTTTCCCCCCCCTAACTTGAGTGGCATCCTGTTAACTTATTAATATGTACTTATTCTCATCCTTTTTGATAGTGGTGTTAGCTTTTAACATGAAGATTTTTTTTTTTAATTCTGCTCGGCTTCTATGTCTTACATTTGTAAAATATTCTCAGTAATAGAGCATTAGTACTCATATACAGACTATTTTTCTATGTTATACCAAATTGTGAAAGATATATTTTTTATATCAATCCATACGGTTGTTATTTTCCATGTGGTTATCTGGCTTGTCAATTCTTTGTCTTACTAAGCAATTTGAATAATTTTTAATCCTTCAATGCCAATCTCCACATTGGTAGTCTTGAGTAAAACTCAGTTTACTTTTCATATAAATTCTGTAAAAGATGACTTATGATTTGATTAAAGTTAAGGTGGTTTTTTAAATAAGATATGCTGTTCAGTAATAGTCCTTGAAAAAAATAATTAAAATTATAATGATGTAGTTATAAGTAATTATTAATATTTTACAGAAGGAATATTGAGCTAAGAGGGAAGAAATATTTTGAAGAAAATTAGTATTAGTATTAGAGATAAAGCTGTTCTCCTAGTATGTATGTTTTTTTCATTCCTCATTAATAGTTTTTTGTTTGTATTCAAATTATACTAATCGTTTTTTTAAAATTCTGAAATTGAGTCTAGGCAACTTCTTTAGTTGCCTTAGAAGTCTTCGGTCCTTTAAGTTGTAAGATCACTAGGTATAATCAAGGGACCAAGACGGGGAAATCATTGTGGTAAAGTGACAGCAGATGCTTAGCTGGAGAACACAGTAACAGAAACATACCTAAAGAGTGATGTGCAAACAGGTGTTCACACATTACATTTTAAAGGTACTTTGAGTGCTTATTGAAGGAGTCTTCTGCTGACAATTTTGTAAAGAAAAATACCATTGGCCGGTCTGCTGGCTCATGCCTGTAACCTGTAATCCTAGCACTCTGGGAGGCTGAGGCAGGAGAATCGCTTGAGGTCAGGAGTTTGAGACCAGCCTGAGCAAGAGCGAGACCCCGTCTCTACTAAAAATAAAAAAAGTTAGTCCGGTGCGGTGGCTGGCGCCTGTAGTCCCAGCTCCTAGGGAGGCTGAGGCAGGAGGATCACTTGAGCCCAGGATTTTGAGGCTGCTGTGAGCTAGGCTGATGCCACGGCGCTCTAGCCTGGGCAACAGAGCAAGACTGTCTCAAAAATAAAAGGAAAAAGAGGAAAATGCCATTATCTAGTGTAAATATTTCCCTTGTATATCTGCTTGGTATACTCTTATTTTTATGTCATATTTGCTTAACGTATAATAGATCCTGCTTGAGTTGAGTGCCAGTGTGAGGAGGCATGCACAGGGCCCTGTCTGCAGGTTTTTACCAGCGTGTGTGGTAGCATCTGACTAGTTCTTTTTAGCCCGAGCCTTTTGAGGATCACACTTGAACTTGGGAAGGCACAGTAAATTAAGCTGGGTGCTGTAGTCTATTTCCAGCATTGCCTTTTGCCTCTTTCTCATACCTCATTCACCCCTGTGACCTTGTTAGAACAGTAATGTTTCTTCATAAAACATTCTTAATGAGTCTATTTACTTTGCATATCCAATGAGATCGTGTTTCATGTAATAAATTCTCTGCTCAAACATATGCCAAGAAGGCAGCCCTTGCAGCTGTTAAAGAATTAACTTTTTAACTGAGGGAGGGGCCTCTTGCCATGTAACCACAGCTATCATAGTTATATTTTTCTTATTTTAAGTGTATTACAAAACTACTTGGAAGTTTTCTTTTTTGGTTTTTTGTTTTTTGTCGTGTTTTTCAAACATGCATATATCAATCTTCAGCCTAGTTATTCTCAGAGAATAAGAATTTAAAAAGCAGATAAATACTGTATGTTTTCTAAAGAATGTTAATTTGATATATATATTTATATATTAGTCTGAAGAACTCAGTTATCAGCTGCAATGGAGTTTAGGAACTTTATTTTTAATCAGAAGTAGTATGTTCTTCCTCCAGTAAACTGTTTTTTTTAAATAGACGGACTGGTTTGATTTCTGCTTTCTTAAATTTCTTAGAATTAGGTGTCATAACAAGGAGCAAAAGCAAAAAGCCTGAGTTGTCTGTAACAGCCCTTGAGTATGAAGAAGTGGACTGTGCTACTCCGGGAATTAGAAAAGAAAACATCTCGTGTATTGGCACAGGCTGTTCCACGCCTCTTGTTTAAAAGACTAATCTCTATCAATAGAGATGATCCAGTGCTGCCCTTACAGATAATTTAGAAAAGCCATTTTGGCCCTGGATCCTCTTTTCACCACTTTGTCCTCCTGATTAGATGTCATGTGCAAATATAATGAAGTTTCTATATTGTAGCTTTACATGTCATTACAGCCAGTCACTTCCTCCTGAGCCTAATCACTGCAATAACTGTTAGCACCATCCTCTGTACTCAGTAACTCTGTCGAATCCCTTTACCACCCCCCCATACGATGGTGGTAACGTGGTACCTACCCTCATAGGATGCTTACGATGATTAAACCAGGGGATTTTTTTTCTTTTGCATTAGGGCTATATTTACTTTTTTTATCAGCATATTATAGGGGTATAAATGTTTAGGTTACATATATTGCCTTTGCCCCGCCCATGTCAGAGCTTTAAGCGTATCCATCCCCCAAACAGTTCACTTTATAAGGGTGAAACTGCTTTTAAAAAGGCGTTGGGGAGAGAGTGGAGAAGAGAGGGTAGAGGACGGTAGGTGTTTGTTTTTTCTTTTTTCTCCATGGTGTTGAACAATCTTCCAAGCACGCATTCTGAGATCACAGCATTTGCCCTTTGTGCATATTTTGGAAAAATATTTCTAAAATTATCTCTTAACGACACTTATAAATATAAGGGTTTTATTCCTGTTTTTCAGAAAAATATGAACCAGACAGGTTTCTTTCAGACAAATGTTAAGGCTGGAATGTACATTGGAGGGTCTTATTACTAACATTGTAGGACCACCAGATCTCAATAAGTCATTTAATCACTTTCTTCTACCTTAAGGCAGAACTGCTCTCAGGCAAGCAGGATACCTGCCTACCTATTACTTTGGAGTTTTTAGAAAAGAATAGTACATGTTCTTGCTGGTAGTACATTCCAAGCTCTCTCCATAACACATTCCAGAATGCTTGGAGGAAATTCTCCTGATGTCTAATCTAAATCCCTTTTTCTGCCCTTTAAACACTTTATATTTTATCTTGACCTCCGTGGAAATAAAAAATAGATGCTCACTGTGATTTGGCAAATGTCTCTAAGTTCTTGAAACTGTTTTTGGGCTTCTCACTGGACTCAGCTGCTACTCTGGAATCAGTCAGCAGAGTCTTTTTCCACCTTTTTTCTTTCGTAAGCATGTTTTGTACAGGGCTTGGGGGTGGAGGATTGGTTATTTTCTTGCTCCTTTCTGATACTTCCACAAGGTATATATCGGCACAGCGGTTGTCACATAGCATGAACCCACTGTCCACCCCACCCTGGCCGTGAGGCGCTGGCTGCCTGCCTGCCCCACCCCGCCTGTGGTTCTCCCTGAGATGTGCCGGGGGAGCCACTCGGTCCAGTGGTGGTCCGTCTAATTTTAGTTCCAAACCAGCCAACGTTTCAGCAGAAGAAAGTTCCAGAAGCGTACTCCATCACCCAGGAGGGATCACTGAGCGGCTGTTTCTCTGACATGCTGAGTTTCCTCTTCTGAGATTCTTGCCTGATTTAACACAGTCCCCAGCCTGGCCAGATTTCAAAGACATGTTCTCTCTCACCTTTAAACCTCTGGCCCAAGATGAGACCTTCCCTACACATGTCCTCATGTGTACACTCATTCCTGAGTCTGACTGGCATAAAAAAAAATGAAAAATTGTTGTTAAGTATTAGATGAGAAAAAAAGGTTATAATTACAGGAAACACAAACACCATAAAAATAATCAAGTTCAGCGTCTGTCTAGCCCCAGGAGTACCTCGCAGGCAGCTCCCCGCTTTGCCCCTTTCTAGGTCCCTGTCTGTCACCACTAGGGAAGGCATCGTATTTCTGTCATGGGGGAGTCATCTTCCAGAAATGGGTTATTCTCTGTAGAGTCAGACAACCCCTATTCTGACTCCCTTAGGTTCCCTTGATCCTCTCGGATTGGCTCTGGCTTCTGGTCTGAGGGACTGTCCTCTTAGCGGGGTCAGTGGCACTTGACTCTGGATAGATCCCCGTGCAGGGAAGTGGCATGGTCCACATGGGCCCTCGGTGTCATCTGAATCTCACTGAAAGCAAACCAGAGCATGGTGGGAATTACCACGAGGGAACAGGAAAGTGTGAGCTCCTGTGGAGAAATAAAACTTCTCCCTGCTGTTGTCTTTTCTTCCAAATATATTGTCAGTGTTACTACCCCAAAACTTACCATAGCCTGCTTTATAAACCTAATTAATTGAGTATGTATTGATTCCACTTCTCCAAGATTGCAGTGTCTTGTCAGACTCAGATCTTGTTAGTCAATATTGCATGCTCACAAAACAACATAATTCCTACACAATGGGTGGATATTAGTTATTTGCTAAGTAATTGATAAATGTATTCTACAACAGTTGTATCAAAGTTATATTTATTATAGATGTAGATGAAGATATCTATGGATAGCTTTACACACACATTAAAATTTAATATGTGGAGCTCCGCTAATCTGAAATATCTTTTAACGTGGTCAGAGGTTAGGTTTGTGTTTTACCGAGCATGTTTCCTATGCTAATAAAATCAATAATGCATGTTAATTTGTTAAATAATATAGATTAATCTGAGAATACTTAGAGACACTTTAGAAAACACCCTGTTTTCAACTTTGTTAACCATTCTAGGAGTATGTATAAACAATTAAAATGCTACTTCTCTGCTAATCAATTGAGAAGCTAATTATTTATTCATGAAAGCAACTTGCCCTGGGACCCTCAGCCCAGTCCTGTTAGTGTGTATATTGCCTTGCGAGCCATCCACATGCTCTTCTTTCTCTTAGTACCGGCGAGGGCAGCTTCGCCTCATGACCAGTTAAACCTGTAGAAAGAGGACATTCCTTCCTTTGGTTTCATGACACAAAAATACTAAGTTGTCCCCCTGTCTCTCCGAGTATTCCTCCTCTGGCAGTAGAAAGGCAAAGAGAAGTCATGCAGACAAGAGGATGAGGAAAAGAGGAAAACTCAATCAGGATCATGGGGCTGAAATCGATGCCACCTGTACGAGGGTGGTGAGAGACATGGGCTGTTAAAGAGGATGGTGGGGGGCGAGGTGGGGAGAGAATGCTGTTATTGTCTTGTGGGCTGTAATTACATTTGGCCTATGGACAGGAAAATACGTATTTTAATATAACCCCAGTATATCCTCTCTCGTGTTTACTGCCAAGACCGCAATTTTTGAGAGATGGCTTTTGAGAGAGAGCATGAAGCATTGCTGCAATGACAGAATTCTCACTTGTAGTGAAGCCTTGTGGTTGAAAAAAATTCCATATTCTTCTAGCTCTCAGTCTTTTGTTCTGCTCCAGAGGGGGAAAATTGTCCTGATTACCGTTTCTAAGAGTAAAGAATCTATAAGTGGTCAAAGTACTACGAGAACGCTGTTTATCTCATCATCTTACCATGGGATGCGAGAATGGTATAATTCCTAGCCAGCCATCATCCGACCACACCAGTGCATTGTCAGAAGGGTGTGCAGCAGGGCATGTCAGCCTCAGGAGGTCAGGCAAACCGAAAAAGGAAATCTTGCCATGCCATGTTTCAAGGCTTTTGTGAATCTTGGGATCCCATTGGGAAATTTTCACAGTCTCTATAGGGTTTCATGAAGATACTCTCTGCTGTTCCGCATGTTGCTCAGGATGGGAAGAAGTTCTATCCCATTACCAGTTCCTGGGGGAAAAATTCATGGAGAGTCTATGGAGTTCTGTCTCCCAGCAGTGCCAGGAGAAGGTAGCTGCCACGATGCTGCTAGTAATTAAGGACTTGACACTGAAGGGGAGCTACTAAGCACATACTAGTTCCTATAACATCCAGGTACAAGTGAAACTCCTCTTTTAAGTGTGTTCAAGTGGGACTGGGAGACATGTATGGTCACATTCATGCACCCTACACACACAGAGCTCATGTTCTGGCCGTTGAGAAATGGTGTGTGGCTCTGGCCACCTGGGACCAGGGGATCCCCAAGTCCAGTGCCGTTAACCCCATGTTAATTTAGTAAGGTGATAAATAGTAATAAGACCCCCAAATTTATGTCCACTGATGCTTTGGATAATGAAAACATGCTCATTAAGTATCTTTAGCCAAAAACTGTTCCTGCATAATTAGCAAACATCTTAATTATACACTTGGATTTGAAGCTTGTATTAATCTTAAACTATAAAAATAACAAATTAGGTAAAGAGAAAAGGGTTAGAAGAAGAAAGACTGCACTGCATAGAGGTGAAGAGTATGAATTCGGAGCCACGGCTGGATTCGTATCCTTGCCCTGGTATTTACCCTGGTATTGCAATCTTGAAAAACTAGTTAATCTCTCTGTGATTCAGTTTCTTCATTTGAAAAATGGAAATAGTAACAGTGCCTAAGCATAGGGCCATGGTGAGCCCTGGAATGCTCAAAACATTAAAAATCACTTTGAACTGTGCTTGGAACGTAAATGCTAAATAAATTTAGCTTACTGTTATTTTAGACATGGCATTTATAAGAGTAGTCACTCCACAAATGGATCATTACACAGTAGAAATTTTGAAAAGGAGTAATTAACAATTCAGAAATTTTATCATAAAATCTCATAAAGCTTGCCTCTATTTCCCACAGGGAAGTAAATGAATACTTCATATATGTAATAGTTAAAATTTATTAAAATTAGAAAATAGATTTATTCAACAGACACTTGTAGAGGACCCATAAGCATCATGGGAAGGGATTTAATGTTATAGGAATACATAAGACATTGCTACCAACTTCGAAGACCCTAAATTATAGAATATAGCATGTATTAGAAGAATGGCATAAAATTTTCAGGCCTTTTAGAAATGTTACTTTGAGTGATATAATTATTTAGGTATCTCACTCCCAGTGCATTTACAAAAGATATTGGGTAAATACAATTGGCTGAAGAATCTGCACACTGAAAATATTTATGACCTTGAACTACTTAAGTAAATATAGATTTATTACTCTATTCTCAGTATCCCACATGTCTTCACAAAATCACAGCATAAGGTCAAATGTATTAATGCTAAATGTGATGTTGATAATCTACTTGGTAGGTTTATGCTAGAGACCACAGCCTTGTGTCTAAGTGCTAGAGAAAATATTAAATATTCTTCATGGTATTTCATAGCATTGACCTTAAGCCAGCCATGAGAATAAACACAGCAGTGTAGACCTACAGCCTAAAACAAATATGAGTTTTATCATTAATTTGCAAGCAAATATCACTTTTAATAAAATTTGAAAATATCACCCTTGGCTGTTTCTAGTCAATTAAATTATGCTTATCATCAGATACAGTCTTATAAAGGATGAGGACATTTTAATGTACTAGAATATTTTTAATATTTATAAAATTGTGGGAAAGAATGAAAGTGATAATGAAATATTATTTCAGATGTTAGTATTATAATAATTTCTCACATATTTTTGTCACACCCATTTAGTCCTCTGTGAAATAAGAGAGGGGAACATTATCATCGCCATTTTGCAGATTAATCATTTGAGGCTTAGAAAAGAGTTTGTGACACAGAAGCAGTTCCAGCTGTCTCATTGCCCAAATGACTGATAAATGCTGTTGAGAATTTTCTCAAGCTCTTATGGAGTCATCAGCTGACCGGCATTTTGGATTATATAGGTGTTTGGTTTTTTTTTTTTTTCCTCCTTCTGTTTTGTCTAGTTTTCGAGGCACTTTGCTGATTATTTTTTCATGGGTTATTATATTTTTTCATGGGTTCTCTCATTCGTTCATCAGAAGCATCTTGGTTGCCTAGAATCTACCCAGCACTGCTGAGCAGTCCTAGGCCAGCCGCCTCCCATTACCATACATGAGTATGATGCATCTGCTTTTCAGTGGGACAATTCAGAAAGTCAAACTTTGCTGCCTCAAATCTTTTATCAAAGGAGACAGTCTATAAATTAATTATTGAGATTTGAAAACTGTTTTGTTAATCTTAAACTCAGTAAAGACAAAAATTATGTCTTATCCCTCTTTTAAGCCGAGTGCCAATATTTAATCTGTTGTCGGATGATGGTTTATCTGTTATCTGAATTAAGTTTTTCTGTAATGAAAGTGACAAATATTAATGACTGTAATTGTAAACACAAATGATTTTTTTTAATCAGGTTAATTTGTGTAGCGTAGTCCCACTCTCTGTTAAATTTGTATCCTGTAAATTCTTTATATGTTAGGATTAAGTAGAAGGTTTCCTTGAGAATTTTTAAATACATTGAAAACCTTACAATTGCAAAGTAAGTTATTATCACAGACCTAGGCATAATTTAGCACTTCTAAGCTCTCTTTTTCTTTTTAATCCATTCTCTCATTCATCTGTCTTCCCAGTTATCCATCTACACATCCACCTCCCATCACACTAGGATATGAAATAATTTACCCTTCCTCTGAGCTCTGTTTCACATATACTAGCTGTGTGAGCTTAAGATAGATTTCTTAACCTCTCTGGTCTCCATTTCCTTATTCTAAAATGAGAATCATAATAGTACCTACTCATAAAATTGTTAAATTGGTTAATTTATAGAAAGCATTTATAACAGTGTGTGGTATCAGTAAGCATTCAGTACGTTTTAGCTGTTTCTGTTTTTATCACAGTACCTAGCTCTATCTGCACTGCAATACAGTTTCGTGGTACATTTCTGAGCTCCTCCCTCACCAGGCTGAACCCTTGTTGAGGAAAAGCTAAAGCTTGATTATATTGAAAGTATTAGCTGGGTTCCTAATGCAGCTTATGCTGTGTCTTGCATAGAGGAGACAAGCACTGAAGATTTGTAGGATAAATGAAAAGAGGGAGGAATTTGTTCTAATATCCAGAGTAGTAATAATCGGGCTTTGTAGGCTTTCTCTGAATAGAATATTTAAAAAAGATAATTACTTCTATTGGCATAACAAGACCTGTTTAGAAGAAAAGCATGCTCTAACCAATATGTCAATATTTGATTGCCATTTATCTCACGTAATATATTTCCAACCTAATTTTAATTTGCTCCTGTCATGTGATTTTTTTTTTAATAGCTCGCAAGTCAAAGAAGTTGGGAAAGTTAAAAGGGATTCACGAGGAACAGCCACAGCAGCAGCCACCGCCCCCACCGCCACCCCCCCAGAGCCCCGAGGAGGGGACGACATACATCGCCCCCGCGAAAGAGCCCTCGGTCAACACCGCGCTGGTCCCGCAGCTTTCCACAATTTCTCGAGCACTCACGCCCTCCCCCGCCATGCTCCTCGAGAGCATTGAACCCGAAATCGTGTACGCAGGCTACGACAGCTCCAAACCAGACACAGCCGAAAATCTGCTCTCCACGCTCAACCGCTTGGCAGGCAAACAGATGATTCAAGTCGTGAAGTGGGCAAAGGTACTTCCAGGTAGGACCGCCTGTCCTTCCCCTGCTGCGTCCTGAGCCAGGCAAGTCAGGGCAGCAGGCTTCGCCGTGGCCAGCGTGCACTTGGAGTTAGCTTTCTATTAAATCCTGATGCCAGATTTTTAAATTGATATCCAGTTGTTCGAGTGTACGGGGAAACTCTGGTTAACGTGCTCATTTCTTCTGAGATTGTCGGGTGAAGGATTCTATTGTTAAAATAACAGATGCCTTTCTTATGTTGATGATTGAAATGGAAAATTTCATCCCCTAGGTATTAATAAGATGAAATACATTCTGTTTGTGAAAGCACAAGTTGAGCCAATTGTTAGTTTATAGCCAGGGTTAATCTAAGCAGATACCAAGGAGGCCAAGGCTTAGGAAGTTAAGTTGTAAGAGACCCTCAAAAACTCCTCTGCCTAAAAAATGTCACCTTACCCAGCACCCTTTAAATTGTCCTTGAAATTCCCATTTTAGTCATTTTTTCTGTTATAGGATTTTATTCATCAGGCTCCTCTTAATCTACAGGAATATCACTTAGAATTGTTATCACATTGTCCCCGTCCATTAATCTAAAGCCGTTGCTTAGATCACCTGGGGTCAACCAGTAGCCAGAAGGACAAAGCTTGGGGAAAGCTGGGATGACTGATTCTTTGAAGAAGCCGTGAAATTCCGCAGATGGAAAAATAACATGATGCCACTGGGAAAATGGGGGGTGAGAAAAGGACCGAAAGAAGGGCTTGAGGACCCGAAAGGGAGTGTCGGAGAGGGGAGGACAGGTGCCATGGATGCTTGTTCTACTGCAGAACTTTGTCAAAGTCTAGTATTATGCCTGGCTATGGGAAGCAAGGAATAATATTTTTTAAGCACCACAAACTCAACACAATGAAAATCTTCCACCATTACTTCAGGTAGGCAGGTGTTGGCAGTTATTAAATTACCCTTTATTTTAGTGTTATTAATTGTAAGTGGGATGAAGCAAATTTTAAAAGTTAATACAAATTCTCTCAGTCTAACCGAGGATTTTAGGCTGTCATCCACATGGAAACCCTGAACCCTCCAGTTTTAGTTTGCCCTAGCAGTTCAGCCTCATGGGGAATTTGGGGTGAATTTAAAATGAAACGTGGAACAGGGTAGGGTATGTGGGTGCTTCGTAAATGACTGTTGAATTGATCGGAGTTTATTGGAGTAAGGTGGCTGTTTGGGGTTGACTTAAGAAGCTCCTTCCTGGAATGTACTTAAATGCTAAGTGTATTTCTGTGATTAATTGTTTTATTCTTCAGGATTTAAAAACTTGCCTCTTGAGGACCAAATTACCCTAATCCAGTATTCTTGGATGTGTCTATCATCATTTGCCTTGAGCTGGAGATCGTACAAACATACGAACAGCCAATTTCTCTATTTTGCACCAGACCTAGTCTTTAATGAGTAAGTACCTATTAATTAGCCTTCATAAACTAAACTGCAGTTATTTGTTATGTTTTTTAAAAAATAATTTCTAAACACATGTTTGTGAAAGAATCTATTGATACTGGGATTTTGTTAAAGTTAAAAATGTATAGATTTTCGATGACTTTAAAAATTACTTTGCAACATTATACTGTGCACTTCTGAGTATATATAAAATCAGTATATTATAGATATAAATCCCACATAATAGTATGTGGGAAATGTCTCAAAAGAAAGACGGTCCAATTGGCTCTGAAAATTTGACTGGTACAAAGCCACAATTAATAGAAAACAGTCCCTTTTGGTATCTACTCCAGTTGGGAAGACTATCTAATTTCTAGGAAATGTGAATGTATAAAGTGCCAGTTTTTATGAGCATCATATAATGGTTCTTTTGTTAACAGTATACAGCTGCTCAATGTGTTTTCATGACAATCATAATTACCCTTCTTTGCCATCATAAAAGAAGGCAAAATGTTATTCTGTAGTGAGACATTTTTAGTTTCATGATGCATTTTAAAAGCTTGAAAGAATAGTAATAGATTTTTCTTTGGCCATGAATTCCTTCCCACTTTAAGTTTATGTCTTAATGCTGTTTGCATTCCACATTAGCACATTTCATTTATGCTTCTATCTAGCAGTGCTTCTTTGTAATTGTTGGGTCAAGAAATACTTAAAAAGGAACATTTGAATTACGATAGTAACCACAGCCACATTCTAACAGATGGCTCTCTCTAGAGAGATGAAAATAGGGGTTTCAGTAGGGAAGGAGGCAGATGAGAAATAAGTTGGTGATAAAAAGAAGAAAAGTAATGCAAAATATTAGAAGTAGATACCTAGTGCCAAGATACTCCAATAGTACCAGTAGAAATTTACCTAAGAGTACCAGTTCACCCAAATGTGATGTGCCACAAAGACAATTTTATTCCAAACATAAATAAGGAACATCAGTTGTTGATTCATAAGGTGGCCCTTCTTTTGGCAATTAGTCAGAACACATAATTATAGTACTGCATCAATTTTCATCAAAAGCATGAACTAAAGCCAAACAACTGAAATGCACGTTTTAATTTACTTATATTCTTCAATAATCAGCTGATATTACTAAATAGCAAACCTGTCTTTAAATACTTTCTGCAAACCAAAAGAAAAAACATATTAAGGCAGGTCCTTGTTTTAAAAGGACGTATAAGTAAATAAGAATCTCTGTCAGTGCCAACAGTGTATTGGCATTTGATTTTGTTTTATAACAGAAGATTAAAACAATTCATTTAATCTTATTTGGTACATTCTATTTTTTGTCATAAAATTTATATAACATGAAATTTGCCATATTTAAACGTATGGTTCAGTGACATTAATTACATTCATATTGTGCAGCCATCACCACTATCCGTATCCAATACTTTTTCATCATCCCAAACAGAAACTCGGAACCCATTCCACCATGACTCCCCATTCCCTCCTCTCCTAAATTCCTGGTAATCTTTAATCTATGAATTTGTCTATTCTAGATATATAACATAAGTAAAATCATACAATATTTATCCTTTTGTGTGTGGCTTATTTCACTGAACCTAACGTTTTCTATGTTTATCCGTATTGTACCGTGGGTTAGAATTCCATCCCTTTTTTATGGTAGAATAATGTTCCATTGTATGTGTCTAGAGTCAAGCCTCATTATTCACAGATTCTGTATTTGCAAATTTACCTACTTGCTACATTTATTTGTAACCCCAAAATCAATACAGCATAGTCATGGTCACTCACAGTCATGTACAGAGGAGCAAAAAATTTGAGTGGCCCAGAGAGTTCATTTTAGCTGAAATCAGACAAGGAGCTGCTCTGCCTTCTTGTTTAATCTCTCACACCACAAACAAGCATCCTTTCCACATTCTACTTAGTGCCACGTTTTTTCCATTTTTGTGCTTTTCGTTGGTAATTTCGCTGTTTAAAATGGGCCCCAAGCAGAGTGCTGAAGTCCTGGCTAGTGTTCGAGAGCTCAGGAAGGCGGTGAGGTGCCCTGCAGAGAAAATGTGTGCTGGAGAAGCTTCCTTCAAGCGTGAGTTAGAGCATTGTTGGCTGTGAGTTCAGTATTAAGGAATTGGCAATATGCATTTCATAACACGTCCTTAAACAGAAACACACAAAAAACAAGAACAAGAATAGATCAGTTGATGAAAATGTTGTGACCAGTGGCTCGAAGGACCGTAATCCTGCATTTTCCCTAGGAGCAACGGTTGGATATTTGCTGATTGAGCGTTTGCTGTGATTTTATACAACGTAACTGTAGCAAATAAAAAGCACTTGACCACATTTTGTTTATCCAGTCATCTGTGGATGGGCACTTGGGTTATTTCCACCTTGGACTATTGTGAGTAATGCTGCTGTGAACAGGGATGGACAGATGTCTCTCCCAGACCCTGCTTTTAGGTACATACATAGGAGTGGCATCGCTGGGGCACATGGTAACTCTATGCTTAACTTTTTGAGGAGCCACCAAACTGCCTTCCGCAACGTGGCACTATTTTACATTCCCACAAGCAGTGTTCAAGGGTTCTAATTTCTCCACAGCCTCACCAACACTTTTTTACTTTTTTTGGTTTTTAACAGCCTTCCTAGTAGGTGTGAAGTGGTGTCTCATTATGGTCTTCATTTGCATTTCCCTAATAACTAGTGATATTGGATGTCTTTTCAGATGCTTCTTGGTCACTTGTATATCTTCTTTGTAGAAATGTCCATTTAAGTCCTTTGCCCATTTTTAAATTGTTTGTCTTTTTGTTCTTGAGTTATAGGAGTTCTTTATATATTCTGGATATTAAACCCTAATCAGATAGATTGTTTGTAAATATTTTCTCCCATTCTATGGGGTGTCTTTTTACTCTCTTGAAAGTACACTTTGATCCACGTTTTTAATTCTAATGAAGTCAAACTTATCTATTTTTTTTTGGTCTGGTTGCCTTTGCTTTTGGTGTCACCTATTAATTTTTAATTGTGTGTAAGCATCTGAGCATACAGGATTCCAAACAAAGTACAGAATTGTAAGAATCTTTCTTAACAAATGAAACTTAGGGGAAAGTACCTTATATTGAAAGCCTAGGAAAATTAATGTCATTAAAGGGTTTTGGAAATAAGTAAAAAGAGGAAACCTTAAAAAGAAAAGGCCACAGAAGCTTTATGTGCATTTGTCTGTTCTAGAAAATATATTAAATAGATACAGGTAAAATGGAAACAGCAAAAGATAACTGCTGTCTAATATTATGAATAGTTGGATATTATTTTATAATTACTAGAATGGAAATTTTGTTTTCTGTTCTTAAAACTTTTGACCCAACCCAACCAAGATTTCTGTAGGGTTTTCTCTCAAATGGAAAAATCAGGGCAAAGCTGTATTTTTCAAGGAGGCAGAGTGGGTACTACTTCCAAGAAACAATTGGAAATAACATAAGGCCTTTTGGTCAAATCACATCGATACATAGAGCTTGATGTAGTAGCTCTATCACAGGCTACTGTGATAGACCCGGTATTTTTTTAGGAAAATCACTAAGTCACAGAGGATGGCCCAGTGCATGTGCATGCTTCATCTTGCACTTATTCAAGGAATATTTACCTGTTGTCGGTATTCTAAGCAGTGGTTTTAAAATAGAGAAAAAAAAGAGACCTAGTTCCTATCTCATAGAACATACAGTCTAATGGGGAAACAGAAATTAATCAGAGTCCTCTAAGTAAAATATAATTGTGATAGGTATTGAAAGGAAAAGTGCTATGAGAGCAATCAATGGCAGGGATTGATCTGGTCAGGAAAGACTGCCCTGGGAATGATTAAGTTGGTATCAAATAGGTGAAAAAGTACAGGAGGAAGAAAGTGGATCTAGGCTGACGGCCCAGCATATGCAAAGGCCCAGTGGCAGGAAAGAATGTGGGTTGTTCAGTGAACTGAAAGCAGGACAGTGTGGCTGGAGCACCAGGGATACTCAGGGGCTGAGGGAGGTTGGAGGGGAGCAAGAGACCAGGTCATGTGGACTTTGATGGCCAATTTAGGGACTTTGTCCTTTATTTAAGAGAAATGGAAAAGCCGTTGAAGTGTTCTAAATGATGGGGTAACATTTCCAGATTTACTTCTTGAAAAGATCTATCTGAATGCAGGATGGAGAAGAGCCTGGAAGTGAGTCAGAGCAGATTCTGGGAGCCCGGACAGGAGGCTGAGATGGAAATCCAGGTGATATTGTGAGGTGGAAGCAAGGGCATTGTAAGCAGTTGAATATTGGTAAGGATTGGAGGAGTGGAAGAAGTAGGTAGCTAGGAAGACATTCAAACCTCTGTCTTAAGTGCCAGGAAGGATTTGATGCCACTGACTGTGATAGGGAACAAAGGAAGAAGACCAGGGTTTGGAAGAGCAGGGGAAGGGGGAGCTTGAGCCCAGCTTCACACATGTTAGGACTGAATTGCCTTTGAAAGATTATCCAAGATGAGATATTAAATAGACAGTTGTTTATACAGGTCAGAAGCTCAAAGTGATGTCCTGGGTGAAGACATAGATTTTGAACTTGGAGGTAGCAGTTGCAGGAAGAGTGTTGTGTCATGGATCCCAAGGAAAGAAAGGGCTCTAAGAAAGATGTGACTGACCATGTTCAATGCTGTTGTGATCCCAGCTAGATGTGAAATAGGAAACTCAAAGCATGCCTGACCCATTGCCTGCCAACACCTTATACATTCCTGTCTTCTGAACACATCCCTACACCTTCTCTGAGCCTGCGCTTCCATGGCCTTCCACCACGGTGTCAGGGGCCAATGATGCTATTCCCTTGAGGGAAGACTCCGCGAATGTGGTCCTCCCTCACTCTCCTTCCAGCCCCGGGCTGCTTACTCCCCCTCCCACCTGGCATCACCAGCTCTTTTGTAGGAGTCCACATCCCTCCCTCCTTTCACTGGTTTCTCCTCCTTAAAGCCACTGACTGTCTTGATCATGTTTGAATTTCTATCACCTGACACTGTGGTCCTCAGTCATAGCAGGTACTCCATAAATATTGGCTGAATTAATGAATTATTGAACAAATGAACCAAATCATCTATTAATCAGTCTGGAAGGGGCTTTCTAAATTTACATCTCTAATTATGAGGATGAAGTTTATGATAAGTATGATATGGTGATGTGTAGTTTTCAAGAATGGGGACCTTGCTATTTTTAAAACAGGAATGAAACTTAACTAGTTGATCATTTGTGTTTGCCTTCAACTGTGAAACAGATCTGACAGTCCCCAGAGATCCTGTCCTCCCATATTGGGATCATTGGAGATGGAGGAATGGCAGGAAGTAGGAAATAATAAAGGAAACATTCTTTCCCATGTTTTATTAAACATTGGGATAAAGATAGGAGTTAATACTTTAAATTAACATAGAACTTTTCTTATTATAAACTCAAAACTTTTCAAATATATATTAAATGATTAATTATTCAATATTACCTTGAAATAGCTTATCATATATTGCTACAGATCGCTGCAAGTATTCAAATTTCTTATCAATTCAATACACATATTAAAACTCCCACTGAAGCCTGTAATGACTTTTTTTTTCAATTTTTTTTTTTTTTTAATTTCTGGAATGAAGGTTCAGTGTTACACTCTCTTTTATGTCTTAGCCAATATTTTAAAATTAAAAGTATATTAAAGGCATGTTTATACTGTCTCACGTAGTAGCCCGTGGTCTGAACCTTTTATTATTTGGGTTCAGAGACTATTGGTGAGAGTAAGAGAGATTCGTGCCCCTTCCTGGGCCTCTGTGGGATTCTCCGAGCGTCTTGCTGAGGGTGGAGGTGAGGGGAGGTGAGTTCAGCCCACACCATCCTGTGCCTTAAGCACTAGCTGTGCGATGGTAGCGCCATTAGAAAAGTAGACAGCTAAGTTGTTGCCAGTTGTTTCCTCTTGTGTTTTCATGGGGCCATCCCTTTGTGTTCCCAGGTGCTGGGACCATATGCTGGCATAGTCCAGTTGTCCTCAGTGAGGGCTCTCTGCAGCCCACTGTGCCAGTGGCACAGTTCCAGTGAGGTCCCTCTGCACCTCACATTCCAAAGTTCCAGGAGGCCAGGCCTGGCTGCGAAATGGACCGTGGTTCCAAAGTCTGTCTCACCGTCGTGGAGGCTGGGATCAGAGTATCGCAGGGAGGCCAGGGGTGATCAGAGTTACAATGTGGCAACCCTCGCCCCGCCCCAGGGAGTGGCTGATACTCCTGAGCCACTAGAGGTGACTTCTGTGCCTGGCCCTGAGCTGCAGCGGGGCCAGAGTCAGTGATGGAAGAGGGACAGGAGTTCTGATGAGAGGAGCCAGGAGAAGTGGGATGAACCTCAACTTCCTCTTCATTGGCTTCTTCTGCTTCCCCCCCACTTCCTCCCAGCTCACCTCCCCTTTGGCTTCTTTCAAATTAGGATGTCTTACTTCCCTGGGCTCACTGGGAAACTGTTCTGTGACATTTCCAGGGTCTGAACCTCCTCTCTTCTGCCTTCCCTTCCTTCTCCTTCCCTTCTCTCCTTCTCCCATTCCCTTCCTCCTACATTCCATCTCTCTCTCCTTCTTCCCCACCCCACAGACACCTCTTTTCCTATCATTGAAAACCCAGCAGGCTTCTGAGATTTCCATTTTTTCTTACTTCTGGGTAAGTATGAGGGAATAAACTTTAAAAGAAAAAAATCCTCCTCCTGTGCCTTATTTTTTCCGTTGGACCCTATGAAAACCCAGGCCTCGTCCCAGCAGCTGGAGGGCCATGGTCTGGCCATCTTGCTTGTTGAGTGGGAGAAGCAGCTTGCCCTTGAGATGGCACCGGTACTGCCCGGTTCATCAGAGACCCCACTGCTGCTGGCCGGTGTGTGCCTGGCCCTCTTCACTCTTACCTGGGCCTTGGAGACAGTTGAGTTTGAGACTCCTGAATAAAGGAGAGCAATACCCTAAGCAGAACCGTGGTCAGTCCTTGTCTGCAAAGGGCAGAGGCACCGCAGAATGGAATTATCTTTCTTTTGCATAGGAGGGGTGTATGGAGACCGTATTACCACCTGAAGGAGGCCAGGCAGAGGGGGTCTAGGGCAGGGTGCAGTGGGGCCTAAGGAGGTGTCATAAGCTGCAAACAAGAGGTAGCCATTCAGTCATGTATGGGGACAGAGGGAAGGTAGATACAGTCCCCCAAACAGGAGGTATTTCCTTCCTTCCTCTCCCTGCCCCCTTTTAAAACAGTATTTCTTCCTCTTTGTCAACCTATTGTAGTGATAAGAATTAGAGTTGGAGTAAAAAGTCACTTCCAGACATTTCAGCAGAGGCAGCGAGAGGAGGGAAATTCTGGAAGAAATGGGGAACTTGGCTAAGATGCTGCTCCTGAGCTCCTGCTCACATGGAGAGGAGTTCCTGGATTAAGCTTGCAAGAGATAGAGACTGCCCTCACCTAAGAAGGGTGGAAACACCGAGGAGAGGGCAGTAGTCATTTAAGATAGAGAGTCTGGGAGCGGGAGGGCCGAACAAAAACCTCCTGGGATCCTCCCTCTGCATGAACATCAACTTCAACAACTATCCACGCAAGCAAACACCTTCAGAAGAACCAAAGATCAGGTGAGCGATCCTACATCCTGGTTTTAACATTATATCAAGGAAAGAGGCCCTGGAGAGGGCAGAAGAGCTGGTCTTGGGTTGCCTACGCCACCCCTCCCCAGTCCCCTGGCAGTGTCGCACCAACACACCCGGTGCAGAGAGACTCTGTGTGCCCAGGGGAAGGGAGAATGAAGTGATTGTGGGACTTTGCATTGAAAACCAGGGCCTCCCTGCCACAGTTGAACACACCACAGGGCAGAGTTCTGCTGGTGCCCATGGAGGGAGTATTTTGATGAGTCTGGCTAAGGGAAATCGTGTCCCCCCCCACCCCCGAATCCCAAGTTGTGGCTAGCCCCACCAACGGCTTACAAAAAACAGCCTGGGGCCTGGTCTAAATTCCTAAGGCAGTTGGACCACAAAGGCTTCAGTCCCTGGGCAATTCCTGTGGCTGTGCTGGCTCAGAGCCAGTGGACTTGGGGTGAACATGACCCAGTGAGACACCAGCAGGGGCTGCCAAGCCAGTGCCTACGTCACCCCTGCCCCCAGCTACAGGCATCGTGGCTCAGGGAGTCTTTTTCCACTTGGTGAAAGGAAAGACAAAAGTTCAGAGGACTTTGTTATACAACTTGGGTACCAGCTCAGCCACGGTAAAATAAAGTACCAAGCAGACTCTTGAAGTCCCTGAGTCCAGGCCTTAGTTCCTATAAGGCATTTCTGGACCCATTCTGGGCCAGAAGGGAATGTGCTACCCTGAAGGGAAGGACCCAGTCCTGGCGGGATTCACCACCTGGTGACTAAAGAGCCTTTGGGCTTTAAATAAACTGTAGCCAGGCAGCAGTCACCATTGGCTTTGGTTAAGACTGGGCTGGCTTCAGGTGTGACCTGACACTGGTGGCCACGAGGGAGTGCCCACGTCACTCCTCCCCCAACCCTAGCAGCCCAGCACAGAGAGTGAAGGAAGAGAGTGAGAAACTTTGCCTGGTAATCCAGGGAATTCTCGTGTATCTTACCCAGGCTCACCAAGGCGGTACCACCAGGAGTCTCCAAGCATCACAGCATTACTGGACTTAGGGCATCCCCAGTGCTGATATGGCTGCAGTGACCAGAGTTTTAGACCACAACATTCAATTCCCTTTGAGTATCTGGAAAGCCTTCCCAAGAAGGACAGGTTCAAGCAAACCCTGACTGTGAAGATTAAAATAAATACGTAACTCTTCAATGCCCAGACATTGACAAACATCAACAAGCATCAGGAACATCCAGGAAGATATGACCTCACCAAATGAACTAAATTAAGGTACCAGTGACCAATCTCAGAGTGATGGAAATAGGTGATCTTTCAGACAATTCAAAATAGCTGTCCTGAAAAAGCTCACTGAACTTCAAGACAACACAGAGAAGGACAAGAAATCAAAAGATCTACAACAGATACACAAGATATAAAAAGCAAGAAATTAAAACACACTATCAGAGAAAATCACCTTTAACAAAGGAAGAGAGGAAAGAAGGAAAGGAGAACCACAAAACAACCAAAAATCAAATAATATGTCAGTAGTAAGTCCTTACCTATCAATAATAACATTGAATGTAAATAGACTAAACTCTCCAATCAAAAGACATTGAGTGGCTGAATGGATTAAAAAAAGGAGCTAACCATATGTTGTCTGCAAGAAACACACTTATAAAGATGCACATAGACTGAAAATAAAGGGATGTAAAAAGATTTTCCATGCAAATAGAAACTGAAAAAAAATAGGAGTAGCTATACTTCTATCAGACAAAATAGATTTCAAGATTTCAAGACAAAAACTGTAAAAAGAGACAAGGTCATTATATAACGATAAAAGGGTCAATTCAGCAAGAGATTATAACAATTCTAAATATATATGCACCCAACACTGAAGCACCCAAATATATAAAGCAAATATTATCAGAGCTACAGAGAAGTAGACCCCAATACAATAATTGTTGGAGACCTCAACACTCCACTTTCAGCATTGGACAGATCATCCAGACAAAATCAACAATGAAACATTGGACTTAACCTGTGCTGTAGACCAAACAGACCTGACAGATATTTACAGAACATTTCATCCAGTAGCTGCAGAATACACATCTCAACTCATGGATCATTCTGAGGGATAGACCATATGTTAGGCCACAAAAAAATTGAAATCATATGAAATATTTTCTCTGACCACAATGGAATAAAACTAGAAATAAATAATAAGAGGAACATTGGAAAATATACAAACACCTGGAAATTAAACAATATGCTCCTGAATGATCAGTGGGTCAATGAAGAGATTAAAAGGAAATTTTAAAATTACTTAGAACTAATGAAAATGAAAACACTATATATCAGAATCTATGGGATATAGCAAAAGCAGTAATAAGAGGAAAGTTTATAGCAATAAATGCCTATATCAAAAAAGTAGAAAAGCTTCATATGAATAATCTAATGTCTCTCAAAGAGCTAGAAAACAAAGAGCAAACCAAACCCAAAATTAGTAGAAGAAAAAAAATGATAAAGATCACAGCAGAAATAAATGAAATTGAAACAAAAAATACAAAAGATTAATGAAACAAAAAGTTGGTTTTTTAAAAAGATAAACAAAATTAACACACCTTTAGCCAGAGAGAGAAGGCCCAAATAAATAAAATCAGAGATGAAAAAGGAGACATTACAACTGATACCTCAGAAATCCAAAAGCTTATTAGAGCTTACTATGAGCAACTATATGCCAATAAGCTGGAAAACCCAGAAGAAATATATAAATTACTAGACACATACAACCTATCAAGATTGAACCAGGAAGAAATCCAAAACCTGAATAAACCAGTAACAAATGACAATATAGAGGCAGTAATAAAAAGTCTCCCATCAAAGAAAAGTCCAGGACCCGATAGCTTCACTGCTGAATTCTATTGCATTCAAAGAAGAATTAATACCAATCCTACTTAAACTATTACAAAAAATCAAGGAGAAGGAAATACTTCCAAACTTATTCTATAAGGCTTACATCATCCTGATACCAAAACCAGACAAAGACACAACAAAAAAAGAAAATGATAGGCCAGTATCTCTGATGAACATAGATGCAAAAATCCTCAACAAAATACTAGCAAATCAAGTTTAAGAATACATTAAAAAGATTATTCATCATGATCAATTGGGATACATCCCAGGGATGCAGGGATGGTTCTACATATGCAAATCAGTCAATGTGATTATCAACAGAACAAAGGACAAAAACCATATAATCATTTCAATTGATGCTGAAAAAGCAGTTGGTAAAATTCAACATCCCTTCATGATAAAAACTCTCAAAAAACTGTGTATAGAAGGAACTTACCTCAACATGATAAAAGCCATATATGACAGATCCACAGCTAGTGTCATACTGAATGGGGAAAAGCTGAAATCCTTTCCTCGAAGACCTGGAACAAGACAAGCATGCCCACTTTCACCACTGTTATTCAACATAGTACTGGAAGTTCTAGCTGGAGCAATCAGACAAGAGAAAGAAATAAAGGACGTCCAAATCGGAAATGAAGAAGTCAAATTATCCTTGTTTGCAGACAGTATGATCTTATATCCTAGAGAAACCTAAAGATTCCACAAAAAAACTATTAGAACTAATAAACAAATTTAGTAAATTTGCAGGACACAAAATCAATACACAAAAATGAATAGCATTTCTATATGCCAACAGTAAACAATCTGAAAAAGAAACCAAGAAAGTAATCCCATTTACAGTAGCTACAAAGAAAATAAAATACCTGAGAATAAATATAACCAAAGAAGTGAAAGGTCTCTGTAATGGAAAGTATAAAACATTGATGAAAGAAATTGAAGAGGATATGGAAAAATGGAAAGATAGTCCATGCTCATGGGTTGGAAGAATCAATATTGTTAAAATGTCCATACTACCCAAAACAATCTATAGATTCAATGCAATCTCCATCAGAATACCTATGACATTCTTCACAAAATAGAAAAAATAATCCTAAAATTTATATGAAACCACAAAAGACCCACAATAGCCAAAGCCATCTTGAGGAGAAAGAACAAAACTGGAGGAATCACAGCACCTAACTTTGAATTATACTGTAGAGCTATAGTAACCAAAACAGCATGGTACTGGCATAAAAACAGACATGTAGACCAATGGAACAGACTAAAGAACCCCAAAATAAATCCACACATCTGTAGTGAACTTACCTTTGACAGAGATGCCAAGAACATACAGTGGGGAAAGGGCAGTCTCTTCAATAAATGGTGCTGGGAAAACTGGATATCCATATGCTGAAGAATGAAACTAGACCCTTATCTCTCACCATACACAAAAATTAAATCAAAATGAATTAACGACTTAAATCTAAGATCTGGAACTATGAAACTACTAAAAGAAAACATTGGGAAAATGCTTCAGGACATTGGTCTGGGCAATGATTTTTTTTAGTAATACCCCCAAAGCACAGGCAACCAAAGCAAAATTGGACAAGTGGGACCACATCAAGCTAAAAAGCCTCTGCACAGCAAAGGAAACAATCAGCAAAGGGAAGAGACAACCCACAGGATGGGAGAAAATATTTTCAAACTACCCATCTGACAAGGGGACTAATAACTATTAATAGAATATGTAAGGAGCTCCAACAACTCAATAGGAAGAAATCAATCCAATTAAAAATGGGCAAAGGATCTGAGTAGACATTTCTCAAAAGAAGACATACAAATGGCCAAACAGGTATATGAAAAATGTTCAACATCATTAGTCATTAGAGAAATGCAAATCAAAACTACAATGAGATACCGTTTCACCCCAGTTAAAATGGTTCTTATCAAAAAGACAAGCAATAACAAATGCTGGGGAGGATGTGGAGAAAGGGAAACCATCATGTATTGTTGGTGGGAATGTAAATTAGTGCAACCACTGTGGAGAACAGTATGCAGGTTTCTCAAAAAACTGAAAATAACACTACCATATGACCCAGCAATGCCACTGCTGGGTATATGTCCAAAGAAGGAGAATTCAGTATACCGAAAAAATATCTGTACTCCTATGTTTGTTGCAGCACTATTCGCAATAGCCAAGATTTGGAATCAACCTAACTGTCCATCAGTGGATGAATGGGTGAAGACGTTGTGGTACATATACATAATGAAATATTATAATACGTAGCCACAAGAAATGAATGAAATCCTGCCATTTGCAACAACGTGGATGGAACTGGAGAACATGATGTTAAGTGTGAAATAAGCCAAGCACAGAAAGACAACTCTCACATGTTCTCGTATGTGGGAGCTAAATATTAAAAACAGTTGATCTCATAGAGACAGTAGAATGATGGTTACCAGAGGATGGGAAGAGTTATGGGGAAGGAAGGATGAAGTGTGGGGATGGTTAAAGGGTGAAAAAATAGTTAGAGTGAACAATATTTGATAGCACAACAAAGTGACTATAATCAACAATAAGTAAGGTATACTTTAAAATAACTAAAAGAGTGGAACTGGAATGTTTCTAATGCAAAGAAATGATAAATGCCTGAGGTGATGGATTCCCAATTACCCTGATTTGATTAATTCACATTGTATGCCTGTATCAAAACGTCACAAATACCCTATATACGACTATCATGTACCCATAATTATTAAAAATTAAAAAGATTTTAAAAATTAAAAAAAAAGATACTAGAGCTGGGGCTAGACTTCCTAACTCAATTCCTGAGCTGTCTTCTTTTTCACCAAACCCTGCCTCTCATTTTGGACCACTCTTGGGAGAAGGAGATAAGTGATATCCATTCGGTCCATTCATGCAGCAAATATTTACTGAGCAAGTTCAATGTACCAAGCACTGTTCCAGCCACTGGTGGGGGGATAGTTGGGTGGGATAGCGGAAAAAGAGAAGGTAGTGTTGTGAAGAAATCCTACCTGCAGTATTGCCAGAGAACATGGCTCGGATAATATACCCTTATCTTTGTGTACAGCAACAAGAGTAGTATTTAAAACAGATGGAGTTTGAATGGATTCCTTCAGGAGGTTTACCTAGTGCCATTGGTTAGCCACATTGACTTCCTTTTGGTGTAGCCAGGATCCAAGCTCATCCTTGACTTATGTCCTTTTCACTTGCTGTTCACTCTGTACAGGAGGATGGCTCTTCTAATTTTCTTGTCTGAGCTCCACATATTCCTTATCCAGACAGATTTTACCTGACCATCAGATGTAGGGTAGACCCCTCTGCCCCTTCCTCCTTATATCATCACGTCTGTTCTCTCTGCAGTAGGTCTCCTGCCCCCACGATTTAGACTCTGGGAGAGCAGGAGCCTGGCCTCTCTGGTTTACCTTTCCATTGCCAGAACCTAGAAGACTGTCTGGCATTAGTTAAGTGCTTGATGAACTAATTAATTTTAAAATGCTAATTTCAGCATGATTTCCAGCCGCTTTTCTGCATAAACTCTGCACCAGCCAAATTAACCTCTCTCTTTCCTTGGTGTCTTGTCTTTCCACTTCTGTGCCTTTGCTCCTAACATTTTCCTTCTCCTTCCTGCAAGCCCAACCCAAAGCATACTTCCTCCATGATGCTTTCTCTTACTGTTAAAGAATGACAGCCAGGGAGGCTTTTCCACCCCCAAACTCTTTACAGCACTTCTTTTCTGTATCGATCATTTGGTACTTTTTGTGTTCATGTATGTTTATTACTCCAGATATAAACTAGAGAACAGAAAGCATACTTTTTTAAGTTACCCATATTTTGTGTCTAACAAAATACTTTATATGTAACCGGCACTCAGTATTGTTTTGGGTTTGTTAATGAGTACTCTTTCTGGCACGTTCGTTGGAAGCAAAGTTCCTAATGTGGATTTCCCTTATATTTCCCTTATGTTTTTCTGGGCTTACCATGTGAGCTTAATAAAAAGGATTCATTTTTGTAGACTTCTTTCTAATTTTATTTCAAGAATACTGATATATGTTAGTATTTCTTGCATGCTTTTTCTTGTAGTGTACTTGAGAAATTCCCTAAAGAGTTAATGAAGCTGGGTAATTGCCAGTATAGCATGAAATTAAAGCAAAACAAATATGAGGCTGCAAATGGAATGAACTGTTTAAGCTGTACCTATATTGGGATCAGATAGGGTACTTATGATGCACGAAATATATCCAATCTTTATTCTGGCTAACTAGAGAGAGCTATTTTTCATTTTTGAATGCAAGTCAAAAACAGTTTAAGATCATAAGTTACCTTTAAGAGGCTTAGTGTGGCTAATATTAGCATATTGCTTTTTACCTCAGTTAACATGCTCAAGGGCTTTGGTCCCTTCATCTAAAAATACTTTTCGATATAAAATAAAATCACTGGAGTAAATTTTTTTATTGAAAATGTGATAGAGAAAAATTGGTTTTTATGCAGTGATTCTGCAAGATTGGGGCAGGTGGTGAGGAATGGATCAGTCAGTTATAAAACTAAGGAGGGCTCCACGCTTCCTCCCTTGACAAAGGTCACAAGATGTGTCAGGAAGCTTTGGTGGCACCACTCTGGCTTGAAGGAGGGGAATACATTTGAATATGTCTCTTGATTTGTAAAGTGTTTTCTGAACTTGTGTCTTTGAACACTCCTAGGACCAGAGCTGAACCACGTGGTTATCTATTTTTATTGTATCACACATGAGAGATGATTTTGGTTTTATATTCTTCTCCACGTCCACCCATGAATCCCAAGCTAATTTAATAGGATTGTGTGTGGGAGGGCTCTGAAGAGGTTATTTAATTTTCCTTGGGTTCTAACAATTGATACTTTTCTGAAAGAAACAAGTAGAGCCACAGTCCCCAACCCCCGGCCCATGGACCAGTACCAGTCTGAGGCCTGTTTGGAACTGGGCCGCACAGCACGAGGTGAGCGGCGGGCAAGTGAGTGAAGCTTCATCTCTATTTACAGCTGCTCCCCATCGCTCACATCACCGCCTGAGCTCTGCCTCCTGTCAGATCAGCAGGGCATTAGATTCTCATAGGAGCATAAACCCTACTGTAAACTGCGCATGTGAGGGATCTAAGTTGTGCTCCTTATGAGAATCTAATGCCTGATAATCTGAGGTGGAGCTGAGGTAGTGATGCTAGTGCTGGGGAGCGGCTGAAAATACAGATTATCATTAGCCTAAAGGTTTGACTGCACAGAGACCATAATAAATCAATTGCTTGCAGACTCGTATCAAAACTCTATAAGTGAGTGGCAAGTGACAATATAATAATAGAAATCAAGTGCACAATAAATGTAATGTACTTGAATCATCCTGCAACCATCCGCCACTCAATCCATGGAAAAATTGTCTTCCATTAAACTGGTCCCTGGTGCCAAAAAAGTTGGGGACCACTGAAGTAGAGGATGAAGGGAAACAAACAAAAAAGGAGGTCATATTTGGAGACCCTCGGCTTCCTTATTAAAGCACACCTGTGCATTGGATCATTAGCACTGGACTAGGAGGGTTGCCTAAGTTAACATACATAGTTACAGGTGTGGCAGCCTTGCCTAACATCATCATCAGGGACATCTCTGTGCCCCTGGACCTTAAAATAGACACCACTTCAATAGGATCAATGCAGTCAGCAGTTTATAAACTCCTCCCTTCCTGTCCGCTGCAGCTGTATGTCACTGTCCACTTCCATGGGCACTGCAATGCAAAAACAACTGGTAATCATGTAGTTTAGAGGGAGATTTGAAAGATTCTGAGCTGATGCTGAAAGCTTATGAAAGACGTCATGCTAAACGCTGTCTCCAATACTCTGTCCTGTGTAAGCCTCACAGCTCTGTGAGGTGGGCATTTATTATGTCTCCTCTTTTAAAGATTAAGGAGAGCAAGGCTCAAAATTTTGAAGCCGGTAGTCTCTCAGTCCAAAGCTCAGAATTTTTCAGCTACATAAACGCTTCTATATCAACCGTGGAATTTGGTTTTCCTGGCAGTTACATACAAACCTTGGGAGCCTAGTAGTGGTTTTCAAATACTGTATACATTTGGAACTCTCACTGACCAGTTGTCGTAATCCATATTATGCTACTATGACAGAATACCTGAGACCAGATAATTTACAAAGATCAGAGATTTATTTCTTATAGTTCTAGAGGCTGGGAAGTCCAAGGTCAAGGGGCCACATCTGGTGAGGGCCTTCTAGCTGTGTCATCTCGTGGCAGAAGGTGGAAGGACGAGAGAGAGCGCTAGCTAGCATGTGCCTTTTTGCAAATACCTGTAATCTGGCTTAAAGGAAGACAGTTGGATTCTCTTATCTGCCTCTTACATTCAGTCTGTTGTGGTACGTTGTTTTGGACAATGTGTCTGAAAAAAAATCAGCCTTACCCAGATAAGTGGTTGGAAAAAGAAGGACTTTACAGACTCCTGAAAGGGTTTTGGGGACACTCTGGAGTCCTCATACCACACTTTGAGAACTGCTAGCCTAGATTAATTTTAAAACCTAACCTAGACTCCACTTCTGCTTGGCCTTGGGGAAACCTTACTCAAGGTCTGGATCTCTGTTTCCTCATTCAAGAAAGATGTAATAATCTATATTTCAGGCTCCAGAAAATCGAAACTAAATAGAACATAGTCCCTGTACTTAAAAGGCTCTCAGTTGAGTAGCAAAGTACTCACTGAGCCTCCCATGTGCCATGTACTGTACTCGATGCTTTCGTGAGTTATTTCATTTGTAGACAATCATATTTTAAGGCAGCTGTATTATCACTATCTTATAAATGATGCAGCTGCCCCAAGCAAAGAAGTGCAGTAAATTATCCAGGGTCACACAGCCACCAAGAGGTGGGCCTCAGGTTTGAGCTCAGAATGTCCCTCAAAGCTCATGCTGTTTTTGTTATAGCACATGTCTTCCCTCATCTGCAGAACAGTGAAGATGGGACAGTCCCCAAGGTCCCCCCTGTCCACCTATGGTTATGATTAAATAGTTCTACTTTACCAAGATAACTTATTCTTATAGCTATGAGAACTTGTGGTTAGAAAGAGATTTTAAAAAAAAGAAACAAGGACAAGAACAATGTTATAAATGAATATCCTAATCACTTCCCCTGAAGTGAGATTAAAATGTCTTCATTTTTACTGTTTAGCCAAAAGATGATGAACAATGACTAGCATTTCCCCAGTCAATAATAAATATTGAGAACACCTGTAATATGCAAAGCACCGTGATGGTGGTTGTAAGGAATCCAATGTAGTGAAAGACAAAATTTCCATGCTCTGAATTCGAGAGTGTGGTTGGTGAGTTATTGGACAAATAAAACACGGATGCACAGCTAGTGGCCTAACAAGATGAAGGCAAATAACAGCGGACAAATAAGCTTTGTTAGATGGGTGTTCCAGGAGTTTAAAGAGAAAATGATTCTTTTGGACCTACAGTGACCAGAGAAAGCTGCCTGGCAGAGCTGTGTAGCTTAAAGTCTTGTGTTAGCTGCTAAAAGAGGGTTGGGATTTGCATGGGCCTGGCGAAGAGGGTGTACGATGCAGGCGTGCAGAGCTGTCTCTGAGCAGGGAAGAGCATGGGTCTCTGCCGTCCAGAGTGGAAGCTGTCAGAGCACAAAGCACGAAGAACTGCAGGCTTGCACTTTGGGATGGAGGGCTGTTTCTGCCCCGCCCTCCTTTTGTTCTCTCACTGTTTTGTCTTCCCTACTGTACCCTTCCCTCCCTCCCCCCAGGACAGGTCTCTCCCCCACACTTTTTTTCTCATCTTTCTGTTTCTGCTTAACCCCCCTTCCCCTTCCTTTTGCTATGTAGCCCTTCCCCATCTCTCGTGCACAGTGCGACAGTATCAGCAAATGCTGCATTTATTCAATAAATATGCTCCATCCCATTGTCTTACCTTTGAAATTGGGAAGGCTTTTACAGACATTTCTAGAGAGAGCACCACCGATGAGACAAAGTGGCTTTTTTCACTTCAGTATGAACTTTTATGCGCTTTTCTCTGGGACAGTTGCCCTAAATAGAAAACTTTTTCTTGCAGCTCCACCAGTCTTGCTGTTAAAAATCATTGAAATTTCATTTCCACAAATTTCTTGAAGGAAGTGACTTGGGGCTTTATTATTTTTTCCTCCTGATTGTTTGTCTTAGTTCATTTGTGCCACTAAAACAAAAACACTTGAGACTGAGTAATTTATAAACAATAAAAATTTATTTCTCACGGTTATGGAGGCTGGGAAGTCCAAGAATAAGGCACCAACAGATTTGGTGTCTGGGAGGGCGGCTCTCTGCTTCTAGGACTGTGCCTTGTTGCTGCGTCCCGGAGGGAATGAACGCGGCAGAGGGATGGAAGGGCCAAACTCGCCCACCTCAAGCCCTTTTATACGGGCTCTAACCCCATCGATAGGGCTCTGCCCTCATGACATAATCACCTCCTGCCCTCCCACCTTTTAACACTATCGCATTGGTGATTAAGTGTCAACATATGCATTTTGGGGACACACTCAGACCATACTATTGCTGCTGCTTTTCATTATTGCAGGAAACATTGTTGCCAGTTTGCCAACTGGCTGCCCCCTCCCTTCCTTCACACCCTCCCTCCCCAAGTTCTTTGTGCAGAGCATCACAGTGAGGGAGGGGCTGGGGTCACACTCACCTCTTTCTCTTAGAAGGTGCCAGGAGCCCTGTGCTTGGCTGGGGACTGGGCTGCTTCCTGCTCAGGAGTCACAGGGAGCTGACACTTTGGAGACATTAGCCTTAACACTCACTGCTTCTAGGCAACAGACACAAAAAAATAGTAGGACACAGTGATCTGCTGTCACCCTTTACCCAAACAATAGTCTAGTAAGCTT
>CM052440.1:120570340-120591024 GCA_028533085.1 Varecia variegata
TATTTATTGAGAGGCCTCTTCTTGAGATTCCAGAGACTTGAGGAAATTCAGTCCTGATTGAGCAGCACTTTGTTTTGTTTATAACTACAAAAAAAAAGAACAGCTCAGAGTCTGTGAAACCCGTTGAATTTACCTGTTCCTGTTTGCTGCCGGGTATTTATTTCCCACTCACGTAATTGTGGACCCATGCATCATACAAAACTCAGTCATAGAAAGATAAGCAACCTACCACACAGGGGACAGACACAGACCTTCGGAATGGTGAGAGTTGCCTACTGTTTAATCCGAGAGCTAATGGGAAATATCTCAAAGGTTTCTTTTTGCAGTTCCTTCTTAAATAAAGTCATGTCTTACATATCTAAAAGGTGTTTAGTTGACAGAGTGCGGTTTAGTGCAATATTACTAAAGGATCTTAAGGAAAAAAATGTCATTGTACTTTTCCTAGACCATAGATGGAAGAGTTGGGAACCTCTTGTGCTTTGGCATTTATTAAATCAGCCAATGTGAAAGGATCACATTTGTTAAATATGAGTTCATGAAAGGAGAAGGGTGTGATAAAGGCAGTTCTATTTTCCCTTCCTCTTAAGGATACCAAAACTACAACAGGCAGTTCTTTGAGGAATTGTTCTTGAGTGGCTTTTTGAAATGCAGATCCAGTAAGACTAAAAATCTATCAAGATACAAAAAGGCAAGTTGTGAAAATAGAGAAGAGAAATATTTTATATATTATAAAAAAAGAAATAATGAAATACCTGAACACTAAGACAAGTTACATAATCAAACAGAAATCTTAGTTTCTCAATTGCTAGCAAAGTATAGCAGGTAAGCAGGTAAGATCATGGGTTACAGAGATTCTTTTTTTTTTTTAATTTTCAAAACATTTTTAGTTATGATAAAATACACATAAAATTTTAACCCTTTTAAATGTACCGTTTAGTAGTAGTATTATCACATTGTTATGCAGCCAGTCTCCAGAACTTTTTTATCTTGTAAAACTGAAACTCTGTACCCACTAAATAACAGTTTCCCATTTTTACCTCCCAAGCCCCTGATAAACCACCATTCAACTTTCTGTGTCTATGAATTTGACTACTCTACATCCTTAATTTAAGTGAAATCATGCAGTATTTGTGTTTTTGTGACTGCCATATTTCACATAGCATAATATCACAAAGGTTCATCCATGTTGTAGCATGTGTCGGAATTTCTTTTCTTTTTAAGGCTGATTTTCCATTGTATGTATTTAACACATTTTGTTTATCCATTTATCTGTCAGTGGACCCTTGGGTTGGCTGAAGAATAGTGCTGTAACATGGATGTTCAAATATCTCTTCAATATCCTGCTTTTAATTCTTGCAGAGATTCTTTAAGTAGAAGTTAGCATTAAGAAACGAGCTTTTCCCAGGTCCAAAGTTCAAGGGCACCATATCACATATGTCTTTATAAGGATGATGAGTAACAAAAACTGGAATTCATCCTTAGCAGCTGTCTTGCAGAGATGCAAGAGATGCATCTTCCACAAAGGGCTATTTCTTGGGGCAGAGTTCAGTGGAGGCATAACGTTAAATAATATCTCTGGAAAATGCACTGCCTTGGAGGTCTGCCTGTGTGATTTTCCAGTGATCTGGCTGAATGTCGGGGTAACACCTCAGGAAACCACGAAGGAGTGCGTGGTAGGCATGCTCTTAAAACTAGCCACCTGAAAGGTGAGCTCAACTGAGCCCTTGACAAGATCAGTGCAAGGGAGTTTAGAATGGAGGTTGCTGATGAGAACCTAGAATGGTTGGATGGGAAGTTCAAACCATCCCACAGATTTAGACGCCAAAAGATGGAAGAGCTGTGTTTGTGCTCTTGCTGTGGTAGATGGCCACCGCATGGGGTGTCCAAGAAGGTGTTTAGACTGATATTTAGAGCCTCAGAGTTCTGCAGGTATCTGTAGCCTGAAATGCTTTCTAGTTTGGGTTTATCAAATATTGACTTCTAGCAAAGTAGAACATGAACATGATTCTAGGATTTCATTTAGTTTGGAGCAATAATTTCCCAAGTCAGCTGCTGCCAGATGGACTTCCAAGTAACTGAATAACTAAGCTTTTTGATTTTTTTAAGTAGTGTCTTGGTAAACCACTACCTAAATACCAAAACAGGAGTGTTCCCTCTGACAGCCATTGGCCAATAGGTTCAGTGGACTATTCTCGTAGTATGAAATAGGGCAACACTGTTGACATGTAAAGATGTCAAGATAGCATGGGTCTTGTATGTGAAAAAGTTGTTCAAAATGTTTAGGTGCTAAGTAATTTAGCCAGCATCCAAGTAACTTAAATTGCGAATGCCCTACCCACTCTGATTTTAATGGGACTTTTTCTAATTCCCACTATTATTTGGGAATTGAACCCTATTTCTAATCCAAAATTCTCTCAGAAACAAGGAAAAAATATTTTCTAACTCCTTATTATTCACTTTTGTTCCAAGTGAAACAGATTTGGAGAAGTTAGATGATTTTAATTTAATATTTTAAAACCATTTCCAAATGATCATATGATTTTAGTTTGGTATAATGGATGTTCTAAGAGAGGACCAGATGAAGTTATAGCTACAAATAAAATTGGTTTCCTAGTTTGACAAAATTTCAAGTTTATGAAACAATTAAAATGTTTCTTTAAAAATATTTTGGAACTATTGTTTTCATAGATTTTAACCCAAGCTCCTTAGAATTGGAACTGGGTCTCTAGGTCTAGGCCCACATTGGCTGTTGTATATATTTATCCAAAAGTAGAGTTTATGCTTTTCCTACAAATGAGATGTTTGGGTATGGATGACATGTGCAAAAACATTAGTGCCCATGGTTCAGAAATAGAGGCTAGCACCTGTCATTTATTCAGGTCTGATGTTCACTTTAATACAGGGATGTTTCCTACCTCAATAAACTCTTACCGTCTTTATATTAGTCCACTGATCAAGGGTGATTTTTTGGTCATGTGTTTACTTTTGTGTTATAGAAGCATTATACAAACTTGCTTCTCTTTCCCAAAGTAGTCAGTATATTTTTACATTATTCTATTCAAAATGAGGTAAAATTATAAAATGAATAAAAGCATGCAGCAAAGAGTATTTCTGTGAAGTAATATTACAAAATTAATACCAGTATCATGCCCAAAAGCTTGCCCTTGTTTCAACTTCTTTGGATGTCCATTTCTGTACAGTTAATCTAATTATGCGAAAATGATGGGATGTAAAATGTGTTTTCAAGATGGCCTATTTTCTTGAAATTTCAAGCTATATTGAGTACTCAGTATTCTTCATTTAGAGAACTCAATTTCATGCAGTAGAAACAGCAACAGAATTCAAAAACACAAAATCTTACCACGTAATGGGGAGCAAAGGCTAAACAAATGAGTGATCATAATAACAAAACATAGGAGGGCCTGAATATCTCTTTATAGTTGTATGACTCTGGAAAAAAGAGCTAAAAACTATTACTGGGGCCAGCAGCATGGAGAGAGGAAAAGGCATGGGTTCCAAAGGAAAAAACCTGGGTTTGGATCCTGGCTTCATCGGGTACCTAAAATTCCTCATCATGAACATGAAGATAATTCCTCATAGGGTGTCGTGCAAATTAGCAAGAAGAAATTTAGCTGTGGTGTATTGTAGGTAATCCACACGTGGTAGCCAGGAAGACTGGCAGGTTATTTAGGTAATACTTCATGAAAGAGTTAAAAAGAGATGCTATTCATACTGAAGTGGCAAGAAAAGCTTTCTTTGGGTATGTTATCACACATTAATGTTCTAATCTGTTTTCAAGTGGAATCTGAGGTCTCTCTTTAACCTTTAATCTGTGTGTGGATGTTTTGCTAACACATCTGGTAACAGAAACACTTTGACATGGAGGTGTTTAGTTCTCGTGTTCTACCCTAGGCAAGTCACTTTCACCTTCTGAAAATCTGCATTACCTCTGGTTTTTTCCTAGATTTACAATCCTATATATAGAAATAATAAAATAATAACATAATATTGTTTTCCTGAAAAGTCATTTTAAGAGTTTGATTCTTTCTTGGTTTGTTTCAAGCAAAGTGATCATTGGTCTCTCAAGAAGCATTTTTTTTTTTAATTTCAGAATATTACAGGAGTACAGACGTTTTGATTACATGAATTGCTTTTGTATAGTTTGAGTCAAAGGTATAAGTGTGTCCATCACCCAGATAGTGTGTATTGTACCTGTTAGGTGTGAATGTACCCATCCCCTCCTCCCCCCGACCTGCTTGATTTCCATTGAATTTTACTACTATATGTGCACGAGTATTGATCTATTAGTTCCAATTTAGTAGTGAGTACATGTGGTGTTTATTTTTCCATTCTTGTAATACTTCACTTAAAAGGATGGTCTCCAGTTCCATCCAGGTTGTTAGAAAAGGTATTAGTTCACCATTTTTTGTGGCTGAGTAATATTCAATGGTTTACATATACCACATTTTATTAATCCACTCATGTATTGATGGGCACTTGGGTTGTTTCCACATCTTGCAATTGTGAATTGTACTGCTTATAAAACATTAGAGTGCAAGTGTCTTTCTTATATAATGTCTTTTTTTTCCTTTGGGTAAATACCCAGTAGTGGGATTGCTGGATCAAATGGTAGGTCTACTTTTAGTTCTTTGAGGTATCTCCACACTACTTTCCATAGAGGCTATATTAGTTTGTAGTCCCACTAACAGTGTGTAAATGTTCGTTTCTCTACACATCCATGCCAGCATCTGTTGTTTTGGGACTTTTTGATAAAAACCATTTTCACTGGAGTTAGGTGATATCTCATTGTGGTTTTGTTTTACATTTCCCTGATGATTAATGATGTTGAGCGTTTTTTCATATGTTTATTGGCCATTAGTTTATCTTCTTTTGAGAAGCTTCTGTTCATGTCTTTTGCCCACTTTTTAATGGATTGTTTGATGTTTTCTTGCTGATTTTCTCGAGTTCTTTGTAGATTGTGGTTATCAGCCCTTTATTGGGTGTACAGCATGCAAATATTTTCTCCCATTCTGTAGCTTGTCTATTTGCTCTTATTGATGTTCCCTTGGCTGTGCAGAAGCTTTTTAATTTAATCATGTCCCATTTATTTATTTTTGTTGTTGCTGTGATTGCTTTTGGGGTTGTCTTCATAAATTCTTTGCCTAGGCTGATGTCTATAAGGGTTTTTCCAACTTCTTTTAGAATTCTTATAGTTTCATGCCTTAGGTTTAAGTCTGTTTTTTATAAATTTAAGAACTTTCATGCAATTGGTTCCTACATCCTTGAAAGATTGGAATTATTGTTAGTATTCTAATTTTACATATGCTAAGCCTGAGTCTCAGAAGTTACAGTTACAGGATCACAAAGCCAGCACACTGAAGGGCTGATGGGCCATGCATCTCTAGGCCCTGCCGTGGCAAAGCCAAGGATGCCAGCTTAAGGAATCAAATGTATATGAGAGCACTTTTAAAACTGCACAGTGTCAAATGCATATTGTGTTATTTTTTATTATTTTTGGAGACAGAGTCTCACTCTGTCACCTTGGCTAGAGTGCCGTGGCGTCAGCCCAGCTCACAGCAACCTCAAACTCCTGGGCTCAAGCGATCCTCTTGCCGCAGCCTCGGTAGCTGGGACTACAGACATGCGCCACAACACGCCCGGCTAATTTTTTTTTTTCCTATTTTTAGTAGAGACAGAGTCTCACTCTTGCTCAAGCTGATCTTGAACTCCTGAGCTCAAGTGATCCTCCCACTTTGGCCTCCCAGAGTGCTGGGATTACAGGTGTGAGCCACCACACCCAGACTCATGTTGTGTTATGTTCCTTGGGCATCTACTTTACCTCATGTTGCAATCTAAATCTCTCTCTCTCTCTCTCTCTCTCTCTGTCTCTCTTTTTCTCTCTTTTTCTGGAAACTTTTTGAAAACTTCACAAATGCCATATCTAATTTTCTGGCCACTTGATAATCTTACTTTTTGTAAATTACCAGTAGACCACTCTGCATAAACCCACAGCTCTGCAAAGATTTCACTGTCTATTAACAAGGACAATAAGACTCAACCAAGTAGCCAGCATGGCAACGAAACTGAAAGAAATAAGAAACACAAACCTGCACCACATCAAATGTGGAGTCTAAATTGAAACTGTATGTGTCTTGCAAAAAAAAATTTAACCTGAGAAATGAGCATAAAACCTATTTTAGAACAAGTGAAATGCTTACACCCGTGGCAGTTTTAAATGCTAAAACTATCCACAGTCCCTTCCACAAGCCAGTACCCATGGGATTCACCCAGAAAACAATGCATGCCAAAACAATACATGTTGGACATGCATAATGGCATCCCAAAAAATTGAATTAAAAAACTAAAAGAAACTATAAAATAAACATGTTTAAAATATAGAGATGTGAAATGATATAATCATAAAGGACAATCTGTGGGAAACAACAGAAATATTTGAGAAAGAACAGATCATTTCTAAGCTCAACATGAAAAATATTACCATTAAAATTAAAACACTGTAGGTAATATTAGACACAGCCAAAAAAAAAAGTATTCAATTGGAAAATAGATCTGAGAAAATCACCTGGAATGCAATACAGACAGATAAAAAGAAAATAGGAAGGGAGGTTAATGTGGAAGACACAATGAGAAGGTCCAACACATTGCTAATAGGAGTTCAAAAAGGAAAACTAACAAGAATGGAACAAGGGTGATATTTGAAGAAACCATGGCTAAAAACATTTTAGAACTGAAGGAATACTTACATCTTCAAATTGAATAAGAACATTGAATCCTGAACAGGAGAAATAAAAATCAGTCTGCACCTAGGTGCATCATAATGAAAAGCAGGCATCAAATAAATAGAGAAAAATTTTTAAAGTTACCAGAGAGAAAGTGCAGGTTACCTATGGGATATTGACAATTAGACTAACAGGAAATTTCCCCAAAAGCCACACGTAAGACCCGGTATAGTGGAATACTAGTGTCAAAGTACCGAAGGAAATTACCTGTCAAGCTAGAAATCTATACCTTTTAAAATTATTGTCCAAGAATGAAGGTGAAATAAAGACATTTTCAGACAAAATGAGGCCAGAAGACTTGAACATTTAGCAACTGACCACTGCTGAAAGAATTACTAAAAAATATTCTTAAGTAAAAAGTTGAACTCAGAGGAGTGAAGTACAAAAAGTGATGGTGGTCAAGGAAACACATGGGTAAGTCTAAACAGACATGGAGTGTGTATGTATGAGAGAAACAAACTATTTTGAAAGCAAGTTGAATTTTAAATATTAAAGAACAGTAACAGGGAAGATGGGAAGCAGTAGACTAAAGATAAAGTATTCTGAATATTTTCTGTTTCTCACAGGAAAGCTATTGATTAACTTTAGATCTCTGAGTATGCAAGTCCATAACTTAAATAATTATTTAAAGTATAAAAATATAATATATACCTTGAAAATCCAGTACGGGGAGAGAGGCTGTTAAAAAGCTGTGTCAATCCAATAAAAAGAAGGAAGGTACAAAGAAGGGAAAGAGGAAGGAAAGAAAGTTAAAATGGTAGGGAAAATCCAAATATATGAGTGATCGTGGTAAATGAAAACAGATTAAACTGAGCTATTAAAATACAGAGATTGTAAGATTTTTTTTAATCCAGCATTTTACTGTTTATAAGATACATGTGTGAAATATAATTATGTGGGAAGTTTGAAACTGAGGTGTTAAAAGAAAGGGGGGTGATGATGCCAGAAAAGTTCTAAAGAGAGCAAGAAAAAGAAAGAGATGGAGAGAAAGAATAAAGAACAATGTTAAGATCAGACAAAATTTTTAGGGAAAAAAAAAAAAAGAATAAAAACAGTGCTACGTAGTGATAGAAGGAAAAATCACCAAAGAAGAAACCCAAATGGTCAACATTTGGAAAAAATGTTGAGCCTACTGGTGACGATGGAAATGGAAATGAAAGCAGTGATGTGCCACCCCTTCAACACTCAGCACATGGAAGAAAATTTACATCGGATAATGGCAAGCACTGGTGGGCATGTGGAGTAAGGACAGTCTCAAGCCCTGCTGGCAGGAGTGGAAGCAGAGGTTGTGCACGAATCTATGAATCCGCAGGTCTGTTTCTATCCTGCATCATATAGAAACGCACAAGGGTGTTCCTTGGTCATCATTTGCAATTGCAGTAAGGAGGAAGCAACCCAAATGCCCATCAGGAGTGGAACAGATAAGTAAATTCTGATATATTCAAACAAATGAAGCTTGAAGCAGTTAAAATGAATTAATTTAGTGTTACCTGTATTAAAATAGACACAGCTCAGATTTACACGTTGCATAAAAATAAGTCTGCAGAAGGATGTGCATATCTAATTCCAAATTTACATAAAACAAAGCAGTCCTGTATGCTGTTTTTATAGATACATACATGTGTGGCAAAATACACACATCTGAGAGGAAATGATAATCACCCAAAATGGGTGGTTCCCTTCTTAAGTGAGGAAGAGATGGACGGGCCCCGGGAGGAGACGGAGCGGGCCATGTTGAAATTTTAAAAAGCTGAAGCACACATGGCAAAAATATTGGCATTTGCTAACGTTGTTAATTCTGGACGGTAGAGCAATAGGCTCCTGCGATTATTTTGTGTGTGTGCTTGAAAAATCTCCTTAATTAAAAATGGCTTCTATGCGGTCACCCGGCTAGCTCAGTTGGTAGAGCATGAGACTCTTAAAAATGGCTTCCAGCTTACTGTGGCAGAGGAAAGACAGACAATGTAGAGAACAGCGCGCTGTGTTTCGTTACGGCTTCCCCATATCTGGCATTTGGAGTTGAGATGCGAGAGATTTCTGCCAGTTCAGGGGAGCCCAACGGTGCATCCTGGAAGAGGTACCACGACGTTGCTTTCCTGCATCCCGCTTAGAAATGGATCAGCCATCATGACCTCTTTTCTGTTTCTTTGGCCTTTGTCAATTCCTTTCCCATTTTTCACTCATAGTCTCTTTTTCACTTTTTACAGTCTGGTCATCATAAACCAGTAGTTCCCCAGGGCCTCCCAAAAGGTTTGTTATAACACTTTGAGGAAAAACATCTAAAAAACAAAATGATGCCTTGCTTCTCAAGGAAAGAGAAAATAATGACTTCTGTTGTTCTATAACATGGATTTTTATGGAAACATTTGGATAATGGGAGGAGAGGACTGGTTGGTTGTGTGTGGAAACATTTGTATTTATTGTGCCAAACTCCCATATCTTGTTCTCACTTTATCTGAGATTCCATTGTTGCAAATACTTAACAAACACATTTCATGACCTCTGTACAGAAGGCCCGTGCAGAAATAAGATAGACCGTCGCTCTTCTATGTTCCTAGCATCTAGTCCAGTCCTTTCCAAATAGTAAGTGCTTAATATCTGTGGCCGAAAAGGAACAAGAGTCTGTGGGCTTCGCCCCACATCACAGCAGCAACTCTGCTTTATAGGTGATCTCACTATAACATACACCACATTACTCTTGACATAAAATGAAATCATGGCACGTTTTGAAAAGATTGGTTTCAGCACTTCTGACACATTCTTACAGGGTACTAGTAAATGACCCAGCAGTGTTGGTCTAGAAGCAATTTACCAATCACTATGAAAGGCATCTAACTTGTCTTTAAAATACACATCTGCTCCATGTTGAAGCCAAAAGGAAAATTCTGACTCAGATCGCTTATTAAGCTGCCTCGGGCTGCCAGTCTGGGTTTGATAATGAATCTTGCTTTCTCAGACGTTTTCTTCTTTTCCTCTGCAGAGAGAAGATGCATCAGTCTGCCATGTATGAACTGTGCCAGGGGATGCACCAAATCAGCCTTCAGTTCGTCCGACTGCAGCTCACCTTTGAAGAATACTCCATCATGAAAGTTTTGCTGCTGCTAAGCACAAGTAAATTGATGTCCACCCTGACAGTTTTTCTACATTGTCACATCACCTTCCCTGTAGGAGAGTAGCCTATTTATACTGTTCAGGTGGTTGGTACCAAAAAAAAAAAAAAAAAGAAATGGAAAGAAGGTCTTGGCCTTTGAGGAACTAGGTTACTTGCAGAGTATGAAGTTTGGGGCATATAGAAAGGGCATATCCCATCATTCCTTCATCCACCCAAAACCACTGAATATTTATTAAATGTCTGTTATGTGTATGTTAGGATTGGGCAGGTCAGCAAACACAAGGGTTAATGAAGCACAGTCTCTAACTTACACTATACTATAAGGCAAGTTCAAAGACATCTTTAATACACGTGGAAAGTGATGATTTGGTTATTCACTATGACAGAGGTAAGGAGTGTCATGGTCCCAGAGACGGGAAGAGCACGTTCACTTCTGGGGACGTGGGAGGGAAACATGGTGCCACCGATCTTGGCGGGCTGTGCCTGGGCCGTCTACTGGACAGGAGGTGAGCCGCGGCAGCCCTGTCCGGGCACAGTGTGAGTGTGGGCGTGTGGGAAAGCATGTATAGGCAATAGCGTGTAGTTCCGGGGTGGGAGGAGGGCTGCTTGTGCCTTTTATTTTTTAATTTTTCAAGGTACATCAAGTTATGTGGGGAATAAGCTTGGGATATAGATGGACCAGAATATTCCATGCCTATTGAAGAAGTCTGGACCTTAGTAGGTAGGCAGGGACGTGCAACACGGAAGGCTTTTGAGCAGTGGGACGACATGGTCAAAACTGTATTTTCTGGCTTTATGAGGACGTATCTGGCAGTGGAATGGATCCAGGGGGAGGGAGAAGGGGAAGGAGAGAGACAGAGACAGATCTTAGCCTGACTGAAAGCACAGAGACCTGCTGGGAGGCTGTTCAAATCAGGATGACGGGTACCATGGTGGTCAGGAGCAAGTGGACTCAAGGCATTGCAGACTTGGACTTGGCACCTGCCTGCCCAGGGGGAACGAAAGTGCCACGGGTCAGAAGCAACACAGGTTTTGAGCACAGAGAAATGACTAGCGCAGTAGCGCTGCCATTAATAGAAATATGTAAATGTCGAGACTTGGAGCAGAATTTGTGGCATGTAAGATGAGTTCTATTTTGGATCGGTTAATATTGATGCCAACTCTGTATCCTCATAGAGCTGGCCAAAAGATGGGGAAAATTTGGGACTGGAGCACAGAAGACAAGTTTGGGCATTGAGATATAATCTGAAATTATCCTTATAGAAAACCATAGCGTAAACTCCCAACAGTGAGTGGGGTACCATAGTACAGAAAGAAGACGAAAGAGCAAGTTGAGCTATGTGAAAAGAGGGTGGCCGAGGCTGAAGGTCCAGAGACAGAACTGTCGGAAAGGCAGAGAAACTGGGAGAGTGTGTGGCAGTGGAAGCCAGGGGTTGAGGGTTTGCAAAAGGGGTATGACTGAAGAGTGGCATGGCTTCCACAGAGGAAGGTGAGAACACTGACAGGAGGCCACTGGAGTTGACCACTGGTCATCGGGCAGGTGCCAGAATGCCAGGGACTCGCAGATTGATGGGAAGCTTTTTTAGGTTTCTGGAACCACATATTGGAGGAGAGAAGTTGATGACATAAGGTGCCAGAGGAGACAAGAGAGGACAGGATTAGCCTTGGCAAGGATGTCAGGCACTTGTTCCTCAGACAACGGCCCAGAAATTTTCAAACAGAGGGGAAAGAATTTGAGGAAGCTCCACCAGATGAGAGCTAGACCCAGAATGGTGACAGGAGACGGAATAGAGAGAAAAACTCTGAGCCAAGTGCTGTGGCCACTGAGGAACCGAGAAATGTTCCAGATGTCAAGAGCCAGCAAGAATGCCATGGCAGGCGGCATGGGCGTCAGAGGAGAGGGTGTCCCCTGAGGACCTGTAAGCAAAAATGAATATCCAGTCCATTCCCAGTGCTCGTCCTGGGCCCCCGAATCAGAGGTGTAGGAGAAGAGCGGTCTTCAAGAGAGTCATTTGGAGGCATCACTAGCCAAAGTGGTCAGGGTAGAACGGGGAAGAAGAAAGAGATGTTACTTCCAGCAGAGGAGGACTGTGTCTGCAGAGAGTGAGCCTGAATCAGGTAGTGACAGAGCAGGAAGAGGGTTTGCAGTGGCAATGGGGCATAATCATCCTGCCTCACGTATGCTTAGCACCTCGCAAGTGACAAAGTGTTTTTCCAAATATGATCGAATTTAATGTTTAAAATAACCCTGGGAGATGGATAGCCCCATTCGGAAGTTGACAAAACGGAGGTTCCTATGTGCGATCTGTTCAGTGTCCTGTATGAGTTAGGATTCAAAGCGAGGGCTTGGGACTCCACATCCAGTGCCGTTCCCGCTCTCCCAGGATGGCGGGTGGCAGGTGGCACAGGGTGGCAGCAGGGAGCGCAGAGTGTCCAGCAGGTGGAATCACAGACTACGCGGCGGGCACAGGGGGCAAACTGGCAGCCCTGGTAGGGAGGTGGGGCCAGAAGTTCACAGCTGTGTTTTGTTTGGCCAGCACAGGTTTTTTGGGTTGCTTTTGGCCTTTTGTTTTATTTTCATTGAATTTGATTGCCCGGGGCAGGGCATGTTCTTTCCAGTTTGCCACAGGCCCCGCCATTCCTCACTAATTACGCCCAGCCCGGTCTCCCGTAGCTTCTGTGTTTGCTAGCCCCCGTCTGCAGGGTCACCTCCCCGCTGCACTCTCATCGAGGTTTCTGATGTGCTCATTTATCCTTTCTGGGGTATAACTTTGGAACTATCAACTTTAAATTCAGTGAAAGTGATTTTATTCCCCTTCCAAGCTAGGTGATTAACCATTACTGGTTAGAAAAATGTAAATTAAAAAAAAATTTTGATGAGTGACAGCATTTAAATGAAAATATTTTTTTCTAAAAATGCGTGATACTAATTCTTTATAAAGTCTGACTGCTCAGTCTTAATTCATGTCTTATCCTTGCACCCTTTTACATACTCTTCAGCCTATAATAGATTCTGAAATCATGTTGAAAATACTTGAATTAATTTATTACCTCCACATAACTCAGTACTTTCAATTCTGATTCTTTTAAATGCAGAAAAAGCAAACTAAAAAGGCAGGAAAACATAGGTAAAGAATTTTAAGAATCATAGAAACTGCAGGCTTTTAGTTTCTTAGCTAAGCTATCACAGATGAGCAAAAGAAGCTAATCTGTGATAGAATGCATGAAAATGTTTTGTCTTATTTAGAAGTATTAAATTGCACACCTGATGTCCAGTGTATCAGTAAAGTTTTTTAGTGATGACATCAAGAGAATCTCATGTTCTTTATGCTTACGAAGGAAAGCAGACAAACTTCACCCCAGTTGTCTCTTTGGTCCTCTCCAACCCATAGATTTTGGGTGATTTCCAGCAGCCCTGCTGCATTTAATAAGGAAATTCAGAAACTCTGGGCAGATCTCCAAAATTTAAGGTTTTGCTTAAGTTCTCTTTATTTGTGGGTTTGTTTCAACTTCTAAAAAAATCTGGGTGGGGAAACTGGTACAATATATTTCAGTTACAGAAATAAAATATAGGTAATAATACTTGACACAAGTTATAATCTTTAGAATTTTTGATAGCACAACTATCAGACCTATGAATTTGGTTGATCTTAGCAGATGTACCAATTAGTATTGAAATTTAATAGTGAAATTGATTCACTCTATTCTACTGCTAGTTAATTTTTTCATGTATAGGATGATATCCAAATAAGTATCTATATTGGAAAACTAAATGTTTACTTCATACAATTTTATAACTTAAAAAAAAGCTCATCTGGATGAGCAGTATGAGATGTTATTTGCCAATTTTCAGTTTCTTTCAGAAAGTTTTAAGTTTAATGTTAAAATTTTGGTAGAAGATGAATCTATAGTCTTACCATTAACATCCTGGTTATTATCATCCTTTTTTTAATACTTTTAAAACAAGGTTTGAATTTTAAGGGATAAAAACTATTTGTTATATAATGATGGCATTTAACTCCTAATGCGAATGTCAGGTATTTAAAACCACAACCAATATTGTGGCAGCCTCAGGAATTTGTGCAGTTGCTATTAGGGATTTATTTTTTCCTCCACAGAAATAGACTTAAATAAACCACAAATCAGCTTTGTGCAGTGGCAGTATTGTAGCTAATGAGGTTTATCCGAGGTGTGATTATTGCTAATCGAAAACTTTTCCCAATGCCCTGCAATGACAACTTGCAATATAGTTGGCATTGGCAATTTTTGATGGTCCCTATGGGGACTGAATTAAAATAATAAAACATAAACCACAAATCAAAAGCCTCAACAATTAAACTCAAGGTGATTATTAACATAATATTAGAAGTTAATTTGCAAGATAATCCGTATCTTTTTATAGCATAACAGGGTTTATTTGGAAACAGTGCTATGCCTGGCTCCCAGAGTTGTGTACAACACCCAGAAATATACCTAGCCATTCTAAAGTGCTGATGACCAAAGTAAATTATTATTTATACCAGTTATGAGAAATTAGCAAATATGATATATAATTAAGCAGTGAAGTAAGAGCATTTTCAAACTCAGAATGTTAATATCACAAGGTGAATTTTCATTGTCTTTATCTCCTAAAAATACAGTTCTAGGTGATTCTAGTTTTCAAAGTTAAAGCCTAAACATAACTATTGGCCGTAATGAAAAACAAACATGTAAGCAGATTTTCAAAGGGGGTACCTCTGGCCCTTAACCTCTGGCCCTTAGCCTCTGGAACACACAGCCGGGTGTATGCTTAAAGCATTTTCCTGTGTCCTGAGAAAAGCAGGTCACAGAAGTACTTGATATGCTTCCAGGTCCTGAATTTCAAAATATTCTTTTTAAGTGAAAAATTTTCCTGTTTAAATATAAAAGCTAGTCACCACATAAATGAAGAAAACATAATCCTTAATTTTCTACTCATTGAAGATAAAAATGTGAACATGGTTCGTTCTCTTTGAAAGTTTCAAATTTTGCCTTGCGTGCTCAGCCACGGTCGGTATCGCACCATTGCAAACACAAACCAGTGCACAGACTCACCTTGAGGCTGTTCGGGGGAGGTCACGTGACAGCACCTCAGTGGTCATGTGATCCTGGAGCATGCAGCATCTCCCCTTGCTAGATGATTGCCAGTTTCCCAGAGTGTCTTTGATATTTGAACTGGACTATGAAGATGTTGCTTTCTAATTCTAGCCCCCAGCTTAGTTTGTCTGTAGGTCTCCAATTATCCTGGAAAATCCATATATTTTCCTACCTCTGAGGTATTGGCAAATCAGGATTCATAAAATACTTTGATGACAGGCCATGGACAGTTCAACGCTGTGGTTACCAGGCAGGCTTTGGAAACATGCTACCCCCTTCTCTGCCATTTATTTATTGTGTCCTTGGGCAAGTGACGCAACCTCCAGTCTTTAGTTTCCTCATCTGTAAGATGAGGATAATATAATGGTTATGCCATAATATTGGTGTCAAGATTAAGTGAATTACTATATGCAGAGCGTATAAGAATACACATCTGATAAGTGAGAGTTATTTTCTTGTGTATGCATGTGTACAAGTGTTTGCCAATAGGTAACTGCCATGTTTATTCAGAATTGCAATTAATGGAAATTCAGTACCTAACCTCCAAATCAGAATATGACCTTAACTGCTAAGATGCTAAAGTTGTTTTCTATCCCAAGAATTTATATGTCTGTATTCCTTAACACAGTTCCAAAGGATGGCCTCAAAAGCCAGGCTGCATTTGAAGAAATGAGGACAAATTACATCAAAGAACTGAGGAAGATGGTAACTAAGTGTCCCAACAATTCTGGGCAGAGCTGGCAGAGGTTCTACCAACTGACCAAGCTTCTGGACTCCATGCATGACGTGAGTAAAGCCCTTGGTTCCTATTAAGTGAAGGATCAACAACCACACACACACACACACACACACACACACACACACACACTGTTGACCACATAAAACTAGAGAGCTGAAAGTTTTCGGGGCTTTAGGAAGAATCAGGGTGAGTTATCCAGAGGGAAACAACAAGAGTTAAAAACTGATTAAGGAAATTTCTCTTCAAATAACCTTTGGAACAAACCCCATTCATAAGCAAAGGGTATGACTCCGTGCCCTGGGCCAGGGAAGGCCCTCTGATTTGCTACAGGTGTCAGATTGAGTTTCACATTTTTGCTTGCAATTTAGGAAATGTTTGGTTAATAAAAATGTTTGCTTTAACATTATATAAATAGTGTCCATCTTCTACAACTGTTAATCTAATAACCCAATCTTTCAAAAAACATTATTAGTGGTTCAGGGCCAACTTGGATTGTCTCAATCTTTGCCAAATTTTGAATCCTATATTCATTATTCTTCATAGGAGTCACCTTTCTTGTCTTGGGTAAATACAGAAAGTGGATTCTGAGCTTTTTTTCTCCTTTAATCAATTATAGATGTAGTCGAGGTGTTTGTTAGCAGCTTCTACAAAATATTGATTTGGATAACTTGCTTTGTGTGGCATTTAAAATGCGCTTCGTGTTTCACTGTGCAAGCAGCTTCTCCGGTTCTGGCTCACAGAATGTTGTACGCAGTCATGCTAATTTCGTTCTTCGTGTTTGTGAGGTTTCCATGCTGGCTTTTGGAGAATTTATTGCCCTAGTTCAGCCTATATGATTTGAATAATAAACTCTTTTTAAAAATATTTTTCTGTTGTTAATGAAAATGTTGACAGGCTCGAGAGCCAGTGTAAAATAATGTTCCTGTTAAAATAATGGTTCATCCTTTAGAAGTCCCTTTGTGCCAGTGGAATGTTATCTCTCTGGGATGCTGATGGCATAGGGTTGATTGATAAAAGAATGTCACTTTCCAGTGTTTTACACTGAGACCTTGTGCATATCACTGACCTTTGCTTTCTCTAAGATTTTCATATGACAAGAGTCAAATCCCTGCAAGGTGAATTCAGTGATAAATGGTTTTGGTAATTATCGGTGGCTTAAAAAGCATGGTTTAGTAGAAAATATTAGAGAGAAGAGCTGATGGCAAGCAAGGCTTTGGGGAACACAGCAAATGATGCTCTCTGTGACTTACACGGAAGGAAATGCAGGAAACTGGAGCAAAAGTTCTCTTACTCATTTTATGTTGAAACCACAAATCATCTGCATGAGATCACATAGCAGACTTACTTTCTTCTGTCGATTTTGTTGAAAGGTCTTTAGGACAGAATAGAAAGGAGTTTTGTGGTTCTTTCCTCTTATTTGTACAAGTAGGTAGGACAAATGCAGTATCAAAATTAGGATGTAACTGTCATCAGGACACGTGGTAACAGATGACACATTTTGAAGCAATTTGCATGTAATGAGACTGACAACAGAAGTTAAAACCTGCTTTTTCCACAGCCTTTCAGCATCTATGGACCTTCAGTGACATAGCACAATGGAAACACTTAAGGGGCCACACTAGTGGTCCATGGGTCAAAACCTCCTCCACTAGTTTGGTTTTTGTGCCAACATGGTGCTTGGTACAAGATAGGAATTCAGTGAATAGTTTTTGAATGGCTGTATCATAAATACTGATTTTCTGCAAAATTTCCAAGAACAAATTAGTGTCTTTTTGTTTTTTTTAATTCAGGTATAATTGATATAAATAAATCAAAACAATTTAAAGTGCACAATTTGATAAGTTTTGACATATGTATACACCTATGAAATGATCACCACAATCAAGACAGCAAACATATGCATCACCCCAGAAGTTTCCTCCTGCTTCCCAATTACTCTCTCTATTGCTTTCTGTTAATAGAGATTAGTTTGTATTTTCTCATGTTTCATAGAAATGGAATAACGTAGCATGTAGTCTTTTTTCATCTGGCTTCCTTCACTTAACATACTCATGTTGAATTTCATCCATGCTATTGCATTTATCACTAGTTGGCTGGGCTTTTTTTTTTTTTTTTTATTGCTGAGTAAAAGCCCATTGTGTGGATAGTCCAAAATTCATTTGTGCAGTCACCAATTGATGGTCATTTGTGCTGTTTCCAGCTTGGGGGCTATTACAAATAAAGCTCTGCTGAGCATTTATGTATTAGTACTATTGTTTGTACAGACATCTACCTTCTTTTTTCTTGGATGAATACCTTGTAGTGGAATGCCTGGGTAATATAGTAGGTGTATTTTCATTTTTAAGAAACTGCCAAACTGTTTTCCAAAACGGTTGGACAACTTCATATTCCCTTAGGAAGTGTATGAGAGTTCAGATTGCTCCACATCCTTGCTGATACTTGGCACAGCTAGTCTTTTTAGTCATTTAAATAGCTGCATAGTAGTATCTCGCTGTGGTTTTAATTTCCATTTTCCTAATGATTAATGAAGGTGCACATCTTGTCACGTGCTCATTTACCATCTTTACGTCGTCTTGGGTGAAGTGTCTGTTCAGTTCTTTTGCTCCTTTCTCTTAATCAGATTGCTCGTTTTCTGATCGTGGAATCTTGAGAGTTCTTTATATATTCTAGCTATAAATCCTTTATCAGATATATGCTTTGCAAGTATTTTCTCCCAGTCTGTGGCTGATCTTTTCATTCCCTTACCAGTGTCTTTTCAAGAGCGGGAGTTTTTAATTGAAATGAAGTCCAGTTGATGACTGCTTTCTTTTAGGGTTCATGTTTTCAGTGTTCTGAGAAGTCCTGTGTCACAATGCCAGTGTCACAAAGCTTCTCTCTGTTTTCTTGTAGCATCACTGTCTTTCATTGATGTCCATTGTCTTGGAAACCATTTTATCATGGGTTTTTTTTTTTTTTCCTGAGCATTTTTGGTTGTTTCAAATGGAAGGGTAAATTCAGTTCATCTTATGCCACCTTGGCTAGAAGAAGAATATATTTTTTGGGATCATTGGAATCATTTTAATTCTAAAACCTTTATTTTAAAGTGTCAAAAAAATGTTTGATCTTAAAGGTAGTCTAACAGAAGCATCTTGAATGCCCTATTTATATTCTTATTCCAGACAGAACATTGAAAAATGCATTGTAAGTCTAGAGCGATCTTTCTAACATTCACACTTACTCAGACTTGAGACTGCCTACAGCTTTTTCATTAGAGTAAATTAGTGAATCAACATTTGCGGAATTTTCTTCAGGGGAACAAAGAGCTATACGACACACTGGCTTTAGACTTACAACCTAGTTCTGGTCACCTTGTGCAAAAGAGAACATATGTTTCTAAGGGTCACACAACTAAGAACCCTTTGCATATAGATCAAAGATCTGCTTAAAGAGCATGCATAGTATGCCAGCTCTCAGGACACATGTGCACAGCTCTCGGGACACACGTGGATTTCTTCCACATGGTGCACATATGTGCTGGCAGAACAGTGCCAAGGTGGGTGAAGGGAACATTCTCTGAAAGAACAGGTTGACAGTTAAGTGTTTAAATCGGTCAACAACTGTAATGAATCATAAGCCTTCTGAACATCAATCTTGCCTCAAAAAATATTTCAAAGAAAGCAGCTGTGGTTAAGGCTCCTAGGAGTAAATGTATTTTTGCATTGTAAATGTTTGGGTGTCATATGTAAAGCATATAGAATCCTTTTTTTACTAGCGAGAACTGACAATAGTCATTTTTTAGCTGTTACTAGGAGTAGCATTTACTTTCCTATGGGTGAAAGAAGCATATATCTGATGGATTTATTGCTAACTTCTCTTCATTCTTAGAGATCAAGGGCTGTTTTTGCTGTAAGTGTATAGCTGTGGTCCCCAACCCCAGGGCCACAGACTGGTACCAGTCTGTGGCCTGTTAGGAACTGGGCCACACAGCAGGTGGTGAGTGGTGGGTGAGTGAGCAAAGCTTCTTCTGTATTTACAGCTGCTCCCCATCACTCACATCACCACCTGAGTTCTGCCTCCTATCAGATCAGCAGGGCATTAGATTCTCATAGGAGGGTGAACCCTACTGTAAACTGTGCATGCGAGGGATCTAGGTTGCACGCTCCTTATGAGAATCTGATGCCTGATGATCTGACTTGGAGCTGAGGCAGTGATGCTAGCGCTGGGGAGCAGCTGCAAATACAGATTCTCATTAGCAGAGAGATTTGACTGCACAGAGACCATAATAAATCAATTGCTTGCAGACTCATATCAAAACCCTATCAGTGAGTGGCAAGTGACAGTTAAGCTGCATCTGGTGGCAGGCTTTAAGTCAGAATCCTACACTTATTTTAGCCCACATGTGGCCCACCCTTTATTTTATTTATCACTTACATCTGTGCCTCTTTCCCCGCACTGCACACTTGTCTCAGTCACAGTCTTGGTAAGCCCACAAGCTAACCCTGGCAAAAATGAATAAAAAACAAACATCGCTGGAGAGCTTCTTTGAAAAGGGGGAAAAACCCAATGATGAGACAGCAGAAGACTCTAAGACTGCCAACAAAATGAAAGCTGCATTTAAAAGAAAATACGAAGAGTCCTACTTAAATTACGGGTTCATTGCAACAGGTGATTTACATTCTCCAAGCCCCCTTTGTATAATAGGTGGCAACCGGCTATCCAACCAAGCCATGAGACCTTCAAAACTGCTTCGCCACATGGAGACCAAGCACCCTGCATTAAAAGAAAAAAATATGAACACAAAGAACAGAAGCAATTATTGAAGGCCACCACTTCATCAAATGTGTCTACACTAAGAGCATCATTCTTAGTGGCTAACTGCATTGCTAAAGCTAAGAACCCCTTAACTGTTGGTGAAGAGTTGATCCTGACTGCTGCTAAG
>CM052440.1:120591524-120606572 GCA_028533085.1 Varecia variegata
GCTGATGTATTCAGCATTCAACCACCACACAGCTCTGGCTGAATCTGTTTTGCACGACAGGCATATTCCCTGACAAGTGACATGAACACCCTTCTTCCTCCCCCAAGACGGAGCACTTAGCTAGATGAATTAAGACACAGCTTCCTGGTGGGCTTCCCGAACGTGGCTCTAAGTTCACACCAGAGTTAGGATGTGAGGGGGCCAGGGATGGAAGTGAGGCCCCCACCATGTCACAGCCCCTCTCTCTGTGTCTGTGTGTTGCAGCTGGTGAGTGACTTGCTGGAATTTTGCTTCTACACCTTCCGAGAGTCCCAGGCCCTGAAGGTGGAGTTCCCCGCCATGCTGGTAGAGATCATCAGCGACCAGCTGCCCAAGGTGGAATCCGGGAACGCCAAGCCGCTGTACTTCCACAGGAAGTGACAGGAGACGTCTTGCCAGAAGAGCTTTGCCTTAAGTTTCCCCGTGTTATTCCACACCCACGAAGGACCCAAGAAATCAGATTTTTAACATGTGATGGTTGATTCCCACTTGTTCAGCGGTTTCTCAAGTTTAAAATCATGTCAGGGGTTTGGAGCCGGGAAAGCTGTCTCGTCACATGGATTTGACAAGACCTGAGCACTCTGAAAGGATTCTTCCCTCTCCAGTCCCCAGTGCTTAGAAACATGTTCCTGTTCCTCTGGATGAAAAGCCATATCTAGTCAATAACTCCGATTTTGATATTTTAACAGATGGAAGTTTTAACTATGCCATGTAGTTTCTGGTCTCGTTCGCTTGTTTTAAAAGGGTTCAAGGACTAACGAACTTTTTAAAGCTTACCCTTGGTTTGCACATAAAACGTATAGTCAATATGGGGCATTAATATTCTTTTGTTATTTAAAAGAAAAAAAACCACAAAAAAAGAAAAAAAAGATATAAAGATTCCTGTTGTGTAATAACAGAACCCATGGTGTGGGACAGCGGCCTCCTCCAGGCTCCAGTTCGCCCATGACTTCTGCATCACTGGTATACACACTCGTTAACGTCCATTTATTATTTAATTAGAATGGATAAGATGTTAAAATGCCTTGGTTTCGATTTCTAGTATCTATTGTGTTGGCTTTACAGATAATTTTTTGCAGTCTTTTGCTGTGCTGTACATTACTGTATGTATAAATTGTGAAGGACCTGAAATAAGATATAAGGAACTTTTGTAAATGAGACATACAAAAAAAAAAAAATCTTTAATGGTTAATAGGATGAATGGGAAAGTATTTTTGAAAGAATTCTATTTTGCTGGAGACTATTTAAGTACTATCTTTGTCTAAACAAGGTAAATTTTTTTTTTTTTGTAAAGTGAAATGTTCTGCATGCATAATGAACCGTTTACAGTGTATTTAAGAAAGGGAAAGCTGTGCCTTTTTTAGCTTCATATCTAATTTACCATTTTACAGTCTCTGTTGTAAATAACCACACTTAAACCTCTTTGGTTGTCTTTAAGCTTTTCTACTTTTTCTGTACTTTCTGTTTTTGTTCTTGGTCTCCTGCCTGGGGCATTGGTGGGACTCGAGCACCACGTTTTCTGGCTTCTGCTTCGTCCTGCTCCTGCTCCGGGAAATGACAAGCTGCAGGTGGCTGCAGCTCCCCGAAGGTGTCATTCGATGCCACACGTGAGAGAGGAGGTCCTGGGAGTGCTGCAGCTTTAGCAAAGCTGTGTCCCCTTTTCCCTCTGGAAGCAGACTCGGCTCTAGGAGAGTGGGACCGGGAACTCGTCAGCTCAGACAGCACATTCTCCTCCCATTTTAGAAAAGCAGATTTTTCTCCTGTGGCAAAAAAAAAAAAAAAAAAAAAAATTCCACACTACTCTCTCTGTCGAAGTTCAGCTGTTTCCTTCTGATCGCGGAAAGGGGTTCTGCACTCCTGGAAACTGGGCATGGGAACACGTATATCGTGGCAGGATGCTCTGAGACAATCCGTCTTAGCGAGGTTCAGTCTGAATGGCGTGGAGACCAGGAGATAGAGGGTTTTTAGATTTTTAAAAGGTAGGTTTTAAAAATAAATTTTATACATAAACAGTTTTGGAGAAAAAAAAAAAACTACAGATCATATAAGCAAGACAGTGGCACTAAAATTTTTAATTCATTAATCTGTTCGGCACTAATGCAATTTATGGCTTTTCTTTTACCCCAAATCAAAGCCGTATATATCTTTGGGGAAACTAACGATATGATTGCACTAAATAAACTACTTTGAATAGAGGCCAAATTAATCATCAAGTACTCAGTGAAATCGTGTTATTTTCCCAAACCTAAAAACTGTCGCTGGAGAAACCCAAGGCCAGGAGAAGGTAGCCATCAGATCAACACTTTTTTCCAGGGTTCACCATGCAGGCAACATTACCTTGTCTTTCAGAAGACACCTGCCTTATGCAAGGGGAAACCTGTGAAAGCTGCACTCAGAGAGAGGAGTTTTTCTTACATAATTTGCAATTTCAGGAATTTAATTTATAGGCAGATCTTTAAATATAGTCAACTTACATGCACAGCAATATGAAGGCCACACTTTGAAGGTGATAAATACACAGCATGCAGACTGGGAGTTTCTGGAAAAGAAATGGCTTGCAACAGCAGCTTTTAGTTCAGACTTACTGTTTTATAAAATTGGAATTTTGACTTAACCAGGTTTGGGATGGAGACGGTCTGCATCAGCTTTTTGTATTAACAAAGTTACTGGCTCTCCTTGTGTCTCCTGGTAACTTTGCTTGATTAAACAGCAAAGCCATATTCTAAATTCACTGTTGAATGCCTGTCCCAGTCCAAACTGTCTGTCTGCTCTTATTTTTGTACCATATTGCTCTTAAAAAAAAAATCTTGGTTTGGTACAATTCATAATTCACCAAAACTTCATATAATTAAAAAAAACACTAAATTAGTTCAAAATGAAGCAATTTATATCTTTATGCAAAAACATATGTCTGTCTTTGCAAAGGACTGTAAGCAAATTACAATAAATCCTTTACTTTAATCACCTGTTGTTTTGGAAACAGTTTATTTGAATGTCTAGAGGTATACCTGGATTTTGTGCCCTTCCAAATCTTCACATGCGTTTCTGCCTACATCCAAGATGGAGTAACAGTGTTTTTTTTTTTTTTTTCCCCTCCTGTTAGGAAGAAGCCTGTGTTAGCCACGTTAATTCTGCTCTTTTGGGACTGATTCAATACCTTGTCTCTAATACTGTTTCTAATTGGCTCACCAAAATTTAACAATCAATTTAATAAGAATAACTTGCTACTATGTAGCTGCTAAACACCATATGTACATTGCCTCATGTATCTTCACAACCACACAAAAACATGTTCATTCTGCAGACTGAGACTCATGTCCCTGGAGCCCCATCTTGCCCCAAGGCTCTTCGTCTGCGTGGTCTGGTCCTCTCACCCCCACGTCCCTTGGGCTGGCAGGAGGCTCAGATCCCCACTGGCTGCGACAGAGCTTCTCACACCCCTCACGGGCCTCTCCCCCAGACTCCACTCATTCATAGGGACCACGGGAGAGCAGTACGCAAGTGCAGCTCGTTTTTAAATAGAAAACATTGATTTCCCACAAGATAAATTCAAGTACAGCACATGTTTAATGTTTCATTTAACTGGTGATTGTTCAGATTATTTGCTTTCAGAAAGAGAAGGCTATTGGATAGTTCAACGAATCCAACTTTAACACAATATAGATATTTCTGGAACCCAGCATAGCCATTGAACACAGCATTGGTAGAGAGTTGTGGGCACAACTTTTTTTTTCTTTGTAAAACATCTATAAATGAAAGCAATTTTGTATTTAAAAATTTAAGAAATTTGACCTGTCAGGGAGCAGGGCTTTTCACAGAGAGCCCCTCACTGGAGACAAAAGCCATCTTGGGCTGTGAGCACGCCGAGGTTGGCGGGAGGCCCTACCAGGGTGCACCCTTGGCTAACGTGGGTGCCCCTTCTGAATTGAACAGGCTGGTTCTTGGGTCAAGTATGACCTTATTTCTAAGAATTTCTACGAGTGTTCTCAGGCCCAAAGAATTCAGCTACACATTTAGGAATCATTAGCTAAGAACTCAGTCTCTGCCACTGAGCCAGCCAGCCGCTGAACGCTACCAGCAGTACAAATCAGGCCTCGTGACGCCTCTATAGTTAGGGGTTTGTTGGCTTCTGTATGCTGCATACTCACCAAACAAATAGAAAACATTGTCCCTTTGTGTAAAAGTCAGCTCTAACGTACTTTTTGATGGACTGTGCAAGTGTACACAGATTAAAATGACTTGATTACAAGTATCTCTGGCACTATTAATTTCAAGACATCCAATTGCTAGTGTAACAATTTTCCTGGAAATAAAACATTGGCTTCCCGAACAACATTGTATAAGGGAAGATTAAGACATGATCTCAACGTTCAGCATGGATCAAGACTGTGTCCAAAGCAAAGTGAACAGTGGGGCAGCACAGAAGGCAAGTCAGCAGCTGCATAACACCCCAAAACTTAGCAGTTTAGATCAGTCACCATTTATTATTTCTCCACGGGTCTGAGCAGACTGGGGGTGGGGAGCTGCGGTCAGCCTGCCACTGTCTGGTCTCCCATGGCTTTGCTCCATGTGGCCTCTCATCCTCCAGCTAGCTAGCCCGGGCTTATTTTCATGGCAAAGCTAGGGCTCTAGAAAGTACAGTGGAAAGGTATAGGACACTTCCCAAGCCTCTGATTGCATCAAGTTTGCTCCTGGGCCCTCGGCCAAAGCAAGTTATAAGGAAAGTCAAGCCCTGAGTCAGGCTGAAAGGGCTCTACCAAAGGGCCCGGATCCAGGGAAGGGGGAGAGACTGGGATAATTAAATCAGTCTACCACTTCCAGTTCCTCAGGTATTTTTCCGTAGTATGTGAGTTGCTAAGACAGTGGGTTCCAAGTTTTCCCCAGTCTGAAAACCCCATTTCTATGGATCTTCATGCCCTGGGCCAGCCCAACCAAAGGAGGATCCAGCTGCTGTGAAAACTGGCTTAGGCTGGGTCTTGTGCTGATCCCATCACGCAAGTTGCTCCACCTTGCAGTGTTTCCTCAGTTGCTGGCCCCCCAAGGAAGGAGAATCCAGACCCCAACACGTGGCCCTAAGCTGCCTACATGTATCCCATCCCATGCATTCACTGCCCAAGTTCAAAGTGTAGGCTCTTGAATGAGCCAACAACAGAATCAAGTTGATTGTCAAAGAAAGTATTCTCCAGAGTGTTCTTCTAACCAGTAGACGGAGTTCCTTTTAGCCAGACATCAAAGCATGAGGAGAATGAGGCGGGTTGCCCAACGGAGGGAAGCCATCAATCACCGCCCGGGCCAGTCAAGGAGCAAGCGTGCTGACAGGCATCTGAGACGGCATTTGCAGAGTGAGGAGCAGGAAAGCTGTTTGAGGACACGGTCCCAGAATGACATCCTCAGACAGGAGAGAGGAAAGTAAGTTGCCTGGCTCAAGAAGATTCAAGAAGTCATGGATATCACGTGGCCAAGGAAGGAGTGACCAGACTGGCTTCGAGAGACTTGAAGGGAGAACCAGCAAGAAGGCGAGAGGCGCCCCGCCCGGAAGTGAATGGGGAAGGAAGACAAGTGCAAGTTAAGGAGGTGGAGGACGCCCTTGGGAAGGGGGGGCAAACAATGCCGGGCAAAGGATGACAGCAGGGAACAGACTTTGGAGAAGAGACGCTGGCAGGAAGCAGGGGGAGGCTAAGTGATAAGAAGGGCGACAGAGACTTGCACCACAGGACCCTGCCACTGCCTCCTGTCCCCTCCATTCACTAAGCCCCGATTTCCTGCCGCGCACCCTTCAAGCACTTCCATTCACTCCCATTTAACTGCCACAACATTACAACGAGGCTGGCTCTACTCTCTCCACGTCACAGAGGGAAAATGAAGCATAAAGAGGTCCCGTCACTTATCTGAGGTCACCAAGGCACAACACAGTGAAAGTAGGCTCTCAAAACAGGTTGTTGTTAAACACAAAAGATGCACTGCTAGCCACTGTATTCATTTCCTAGAGCTATTGTTAACAAAGTACCTACCGCAAACCCGGTGGCTTGAATGACAGAAACGTGTTTCCTCCCCGTGTGGGGGCTGGAAGTCTGAGATCCGGGTGCCAGCAGGGGTGGCTGCTCCTGAGGGCTGTGGGGAACACATCTGCTCCAGGCCTCTCTGCTCGGCTTGGAGACACTGCCTTCTCACCACGTCTCTCCATGTCGTCTTTCTTCTGCGTCTGTCTCAGTGTCCAGACTGCCCTGTTCCAAGGACATCAGTCACACCGGGTTAGGCCCACCCTACTGTGCTCATCTTAACGCCAGTTACATCCGCAGCGAGGCCACATCTTGAGGTCCTGGGGTTAGGACTTCAACGTATGAATTTGGGGGGCAGAGAACAATTCAACCCATAACAGCCCCGGAGACCTGGCAGCACAGCAGGGAGAGCACAGGGCTACTTACTGACCCCGAGCAAGTGCTCTGCTCCGTTTTCTCATCTATAAAACAGGATCGTTCCTCCTGGCTCTCGCAGTCACTGTAAGGGACAAATGAAGCCACGAGTGGCACAACACACTCTCCCCTCCCACTCCTCCAACCGCAGATGCTCTGCCACAGAGGCAGCTGGGGCTGCAGCCGCACAAGCTGTTTGGCCCTGTTCTCACCTGGCATCTCCTTCGCAGGTGCAGCGGCTGCCAGGGAAGGCCCAGGGTGACCCCACCAGTGGCAGGCCCCACACCCCTGCTATAAACAAGAAACACCAAGTCTAAGTACACTTTTTTGCCTGAAGCCACCACCATGCCTCTGCGTGAACCCAGGCTGCAGCCTTCAGCAGAGGTTCAGGGACCAACCACGCCTCTCCAGCAAAAACAGCAAACACACACCTCATTCCTCTTCTGGGGAAACGAAGACCATCCACCAATATAAGAAAACACCTCATGACCCCATTACTAAGTATAGTTTGGGCCATGCTCGGGGGAGGGCTCCTTGCTGGAGGCCTTGGCCCCCCTGGTGCTCACGGGTCACGTTCTCGGAGGGAAGCAGCCCTGGCTCTCCTCTGGCCTCCCCCGGGGAGCCACAGGAGGGTCTGCAGCTCTTGGGGCTGAGGTGGTGGCTTTGCAGCCACACCGTTGTGAAGTTTCACTGCTGTCCCACTGCCGTCCCCCAAGAACACAATGGCCTGATGGCACAGGTGCAAGTCACAATCACAGCAGTACCAACAAAGGGAGCACACTGTACCACATACTAGGCGCACTACTTCTGTTAGGTCATGTCAACCCCAAACCTGTGCGTGTATCATTTCCTTCTTAGGAGGCAGGAGCCTCCACGGATTAGCAGACTGAGTTGTAACTTCCTTAACCAAGTGGCGGTAAAAGCACATTGGGGGTAACACTGGGTTAGGTGCACCTCATTGTGAATGACAGTGTTCCTCAAGCAAGCCAACAGATCCAGTCCTGGTGCAGTGGGTCTTTATTTGTAATGCCCTGGGGGATACAGCAATCAGGAACAGTGCCAGGAAACCACTCCCAGTGCCAACCTGTGCCCACCCCGACCACCTGTAGGTTGCCTTTCCTTCAGATGGCTTTCGTCGAAGTGGGACACACCAGCAACCTCTTCCCACAAGACAAGTTTCCCTTCTACACCCCAAGCAGCGAGCAGGGGCGAGAAAGGATAGCTCAGAAACAGGACTCTGCAGGTTCTGCCACCCGGCCCCAGGGCCCAGCTGGCCCGTGCGGCTGTAGGAGGTGGCCCTGGGCTCCTCAGCAGTCTCAGCACCCTCCACTGGGCCCATGGTTCAGTATTTCCATTATGTTGCATTGAAATTGTCATTTTTATTTACAACACAGACACTTGCCAACAGGCACGTTCCTGCATGCACACATGAGCCCGAACTCCACACCCTCACAGGGTCCATGTAAGGTGACTTCAAAGCCACTAACCAGCAAGTTCTTGAATCAGTTCATCTGGGGAAGAGGCAACAGACACAGCCTCCTTTTGGTAAATTCTTGAGAGACGTCTGACAGGTCCAGAAACCTCCCGTGGGGGTGAGACATGCCAGGCCAGGGCAGCCTCTGGCGTGGGGCTGGTGTCCGAATCCTCCAGCCCCTGAAGCGAAGCTCGGCATTCCAAGGGGAGTCCCCTCCTCGCAGACATGTCGGTTGAGCCTGTGCCCCGAGTCGGAGGCTGAGAATGAGGACGCCTCAGAGCAGGGCCTGGCCACACTGGGGGTGGCCGTCAGCCTCAGGCAAGGTGGGAGGGAGCAGGGCCAGGGCTGAGGTCCTGCAGGACAGGCCTGTGTGCCCAAGCTGCCAGCCCCCCAGCCTCCCGCAAACTGATCCACATGGAGAGATTAGCTCCCGGGCCTGCAGACAGAGGGTGTGTCAGGCAGTGTGGAGGACAGAGGTATGTAGGCCAGCTACTTGGCAGGGCTGGCCTCTGCCTTGCTCATGCAGCTCACGCACAGACTACTTGGGGACAAAGCCCCAGCCCCGTGCAGCTGGCCGGAGGAGCCTCCGGGATCTCACCCATCAGAGAGGGCCGCTGCTGCTGTCCCCAGGAGCACGCCCCGCCTCGAACACTTAAGGCTCCCCGTGACCAGATCCCACCTGGAGTGTGTGCCAGCATCAGAGGGAAATGAATTTCCATCCACAGGCTGCCAGATCACAAATCATTACAGAGGGAATGAATTCCACCATCGCTTCCCCATATTAGGACAAACAAATCAAATAGTAAATTACATTTTATTTCATTTACAGAGACCTTGAGGCAAAAAGGTGGTGTTTGGAAAACAGCACACAGGTGAGGAGCACCAACAAGAAGCCTGTTATATAAATGTGCTGGTGTGCTCTGCCTGGGCACGTGTGCGTGGGGCCCCCAGGGCAGCCGTCTAGGAAGGAGCAGGCTTGCAGAGAGCATCCCTGCTTCCCTTGGGTAGAGACCATCCCCCCCGACACCGGCAGCCAGAGCTAAGCGTGCACCCTGCAAACGTAACACTGCGAGGAAGTACAGTTCCCTTTAATCTCAGCAGCAGGTGCTCGGGAGCGGGGAGGAGAGGGATCTCGGGAGGTCTGGCGGTGTGATTGCCCGCGGAGGCAGCAGCAAGCTGCCCTCCCTCTCCTTCTATAGGCTGGTTAATTAAAAACCACAAGTCCTGATGCTTGACATATGAAGAGTCCGTTCGGCTAATCCTGATGTTCTTTGCCTGCTGCACAAATCTACATGGTTCTGTGCATTGCGTCCCATCCCCGCACCCCCTGGTGCTGATCACGATTCGTAATTCCCAAGAGTGGAGGTGGGTGGGTTGGAGTCCAGCCCGCAAGGAGGAAGGCAGCTCACCACGCCCAGGCAGGTCCTTGGGTACCAGGGTCAGCAGGGCTCCCAAAGGCCCGGGCTACAGCAGCTTGACGTAGTTCTGTGGAATCAGCCCCCTCTTGCCATTCAGAGTCCCTTCTAGCCAGCCAGGCTCCCTCGAGGTTTGCACTGCAAAGGAAGAGAAGCCACTTTTTACCACGGTGCCCGCAAGCACTTGCCTCCTGGCTGTTCACTATACGGCTGGGTCTCTTAAAGGCTCAACCAGGGAGTGGCCAGCAGAGAATGGGCCCATTTCTGGGAAGTTCGGTCCCAAAGTCTGTACAAGGGTTACTGATAGGCTCTGCCTCCTTGGTGTGGCCACCCCAATCCTCACCCACCTTCCTGTAGCTGCCTCCCGACTGGCCTCTCCATTTCCCGTCTGTCCCTTCCGATCCACCGGGCAGAGTTGCTCAGTGAACTTTGTAGAATACGGAGCCGATCACATCGTTCCCCTGCCTAAAATCACACCGTGCTTCTGATCAGTCTGGTGCACGGGTACCTCTCCAGGAGCCCTCACTATGTGCAATGACCTCTTTCTCTACTCTTTTTTGAATGCTGACTGCAACTCGACAAATTGAGTTCATGGTCCACTCACATGTAGCAACCCACAGTTTGGAAGACACTGGAGATCCAATTCTAATTGTCCTTCTCAACAAGGTAAACATTTGTTCTTCCCTACCTTCAGTGAAATAAGCATACGCTCTGGCTGTCTGCATTACCTTGGCCTTCTGTTACTGCCCTACATTCAGCAAACTTCTGGCTTTGAGGTCTCTGTGTAGCTGTTCCCCTTGGCCCTGGATGCTGTTCCCTGCCTTTATGCCTGGACAGTGCCAACTCGTCCTTGAGAGACCAGCTTCGGGGTCCCCTCCCTCAGGAACCCCTCCCAACTCTGTAGACCAGGTCAGGGCCCTCAGTTATACATCCCACATGTTCTGTGTGCGAGAGAGAGAGAGAGAGAGAGAGAGAGAGAGACAGACAGACACACGGGGGGGGGAGGGAGAGAGAGGGCGCAGGGAGGGAGGAAGACGAGCACAGAGAACACTTGAGTGCATGCGCCAGACTCCCTCCCCTTCTAGTCTTGGCTCTAACATGAGAGCACTTAACATACAACATGTAACATGAGACCTCGTATTCCCCGGCACCCAGCACAGTGTCACGCATGATTATTTGTGTAACAAATGAATAAGGAAATGAATCAGAGAGGCGCTGTCAGAGTGATCTGGCAGCAAGTCCCTTTCTTCATGCCCTCAATGACCTTTACCCTGACACTGTTCCTCAGAGCAGGATTTTTAAAGGCTTCTCACTTCATCCAAGTGCCCAAGCTGGCAATGCCACCTGTGTGCAGCCACCGTCAGGGAAATGGACTGGATGCTACGCAAGGAGTGCCTTTAGGGTTGCAGGGACGTGGGGGCCTGAGTGGACAGGGCCCGGGGCTGAAGCCAGAGGCCTGGAGGAGACTCCTGGCTAGCAGGGTGCACCTGGGAAATGACTCACGCCCTGAGCCTTGCTTGGCTCTCCACTTGCGAGGTGACCAGCACTGAGCTTGCAGGACCCACCGTGAGGAGTCAATAAAATAGTTTATGTAAAACTAATCTGCGTGTGGCTCATGGTTTCTTCTCCTATACACACACGACCACACTCTTGCACAAACACAGGCTGGGTATTAACAAAAGGTAGGCTGAAGAGAAAAAAGTGATTTCCCACAAAGTTGGGATGAAAGAAGGCTTGAATGGGGGAACCAAGGCCAGGCTGGGAACCTACACATCCCACATCCCCACCACCAACCACCTGGCTCAGCCCTCACCTCCCTGGAAGGCAGGAGCCAGTAGGGAGAAAAATGCCACTGCCTTAGGGAGGGGGTCGGGGACTCCTCCTAGGGGCTGGTGTGTGTGGGGCAGGGTGCAAGAGTCCGCAGCACCAATTACTAGGTGTCCCCAGCACAGGAAAGGGGCTCAGAGGCTGCAGGTGGGGCCTGAGAGGGTCTCCCTGCCTCTCTGAAGACCTGACCACTCTTGGTAGCATCAAACCCCAAAATACACATCCCAGGCTCCTCTCTGTGCTTGGTTTATCAAACTGCTTCCTCCGATGGCAGTGTGACAGTTAATTCTACGTGTCAACTGGGCCAGGCCACAGTACCCAGATATTTGGTCAAACATCATTCTAGGCGATTCTGTGAAGATTTGGTCAGTTATTCTAGACGTTTAGATGTGATTAACAGTGAAATCAGTAGACTCTGAGTAAAGCAGATTAGCCTCCCCTCTGGAGGTGGCCTCATCCCATCAGTTGATAGAACGAAGGCTGGCGCCCACCTTCCCGGAGAGGAGGGAATTCCGCTCACCTTCACACCTGGACTGCAGCCTTCCCTGGTCTCCAGCCTGCCGACCTACCCTGCGGATTCCGGATTCGCCAGCCCCCACAATCACGTGACCCAATTCCCTAAAATAAGTCTCTTTCTCTGACACACAGACACACACAGCACAGGCCCTGTTGGTTCCATTTCTCTGGACAGTGCTGACTAATACAGGCAGTTGTAGGACTCAGACAGCATCTCATTTTGGGGCAGATTTTTACTCCAAGAGACAGTGAATATAATGGGAATGAGATGGGTTTTAGAGTTTCCATGATCCTGGCTGGAACTCTGGCTTTTTCATGACCATGACCCTGCATGAGTTGCCCATCCTGGCCTTGGTGCTCTTCATTCCTCAAAGACAGTAAATGACAGCTCGTTAGAAGTTGTTGGAAATATTAAAATGAGACAATTTATAGCAAAGTGATGCCAGGAACACACCACATTTCCATGCTGTGTCCAAGGTAGGCAAGGAATTGTATTATTTCGAAAGCAAAACAGAAGCTAAGTACTTCCTGCCCATCATTCATTCAACCTGAAAATCCTGAGCACAGGACCAGGGTGCCAGGATTTGCAACCCCTCTCCAGGGCCTGCCCCACCCCCGGCACTGCCCACCAACTCCCTGCACTCCAGTCCTCTGCTGCGTCCTTCCCGGCCGGTGCGCCACACTCGGTGCTCTCTGGCAGTGAGAAAAACAAGGTATCCTCATTTCGTTGCTTCTTAAATAACTTTCCTACTTGAAAGTTGTACAGAATATGACTCCGTTGCTGCACCCAATATAAATTTAATGAACATTCACACCAATAAACACAACCCTAAATAACCTGCTCCTGATAATGCAAAGCAGTTTTGATTTTATGGCTGAACTGGGAAAGCGTAAAAGAGATAACAAAGGCCCCCGGGGCTCCCAAGCTTCCTGGCAGGTGTTTCCTGCACCCACAAGGCGCTGATGGGAAGGCACTTGATGGCTGCAGTGGCCCAGGTGGCCTGATGTCTTAAAAGGCCCCAGAACTAACTGCACGAGGACTGAATCCAGGCACTCTGGTCTGCAGGGCCAGAATTCCATTTTTTTAGAACAGACTTTGCCTTTTCAGAACAACTCTGATCACAGCTAGCGTCACAGCTGAGCCTCCGTCCTATCAGCGGAGCTGGCTCAGACCCAGAGCACCCAGACACCTCTCAGAAGAGGAAGCCAGGGAGTCACATGAGACAAGGGAGGGCCAGGGACCTGGCATGGCAGCACCTCCGCTCTCCCAGGAGAAAAGGGCTATTTTTATTCATGTTATTTTTAAAGAAACTTTCAGAAATCAGCATTATTTTGACAGGTATCACTTAGGTTTCTGGTCACTGGATTCTGAATACTTCTGGGACTCCCATTTCTAGCTGCAGGGCTTCTGGCTCCCACGACACATCAGCCCAGCAGCTGGCCAAGAGCTGTGACACCCCATGTCCTCAAGCCCCCTGCCCCACACCTGCCACACATGCTTTCATGGGAAACAGCTCACTTGTGAAAACTCGAGGAGTATCTGTTCATTCATTCATTCATTCATTCACTCATTCCCTAATATGCCATCTCAGGGCAGGGGGTGCTGCCACTCGGATAGTCACAAATCATGAGGCAGGAGCTCCAGAGTGGCCTCCTGCCCAGAGAACTGTCTGTGAGCATGGCAGGGGTCTGCCTGTCCATTTTTCTGGGTGGGAGACATGGCAGCTTCAGTGTCACTCCCCCGTGCCCTTCCCTGTGAGCTGAACTCTGCCTGCAGGTCTCAGTCAAGGAGCCCGACTCTCCTCCAGCCACGGAGCCCTTGCCAGGCTCATGCTGGGAGGGGACCGCATATGGAGCAAGACTGCTAGGGCAGGGACCCCGACTAGCACTGAAGACAGCAGATGTCCTCCACCGCCACTCCGAGGGCAGCAGACGAGACAAAGGACGGAGAAGTGAACTGAAGACAGTTTTCCTCACTCCCAGCCACAGCCTCCTAGCGGGGGGACAGAGTAGGTCACCCCAGAAGGTGGGAGCCAGCTCATCTGACACCTCCACGACACACAGGCAGGCAGCACAGCAGTCACCCCCAAGCACTGGGAGCACCAACTATGTGCCAGGAACAGGGTGGAGCCCACACCACAGACACTGTTCCGCCACTAGTATGGGCATTTTTTAATTGCAGTAAAATATATATTAATGTAACATAAAATTTACCATTTTAAAGTGTACGAGTCAGTGGCATTAAGTACATCCCCAATGTTGTGTAACCATCACCGCTATCTATTTCCAGAACTTTTCCATCTTCTCAAACTGAAACTTCCCAGTCCCCCCTCATCAAGCTCCTGGTGGCCTCTGTTCTGCTTTATGAACTTGCCTATTCTAGATATTTCATATAAATGGAATCATACGATATCTGTCCTTTCGTCACCAGTTTATCTCATTTAGCATAATGTCTTCAAGGTGCATCCATATTGTGGCAGGAGTCAGAATTTCTTTCCTTTTATGCGGAACTAAAGCCCTCTGTAGGTACAGACCACATTGTGTTCCTCCACTCACCTGCTGATGCACATCTGGGTCGTTCCACCTTCGGGCTGTTGTGAAGAATGCCGCCATGGCCATGGGCATGCAAATATCTGTTCAAGTCCCTGTTTCGATTATTTTGGGTACATATCCACAATGGAATTGCTGACCCCTACAGTGATTCTGTGATTAATTTGTTGAGGAACCACCATCCTGTCTTCCACAGTGGCTGTATCATGTTACGTTCCCACCAGCAATGCACATCCTCGATAACACCTGTTTTCCACATTTTTGCCAAGAGCCGTCCCAATGGGTGCAAAGTGGTATCTCGGGGTTTTGCCATGTCAGCGTGATTTACCATCCCATAACAAAAGGGACACTGGAGCTAGTGACAGTAACAATTTGTGAGAAGCTACCTCCAGCACAGAATCTGGACTTTTTTCTTCCCCCAGCATAATGCAAACAATATATGTGACAAGTATTTAAATCATTGAAGCATCGTCACAATACAGGGAATACCAGGACCCGCCACACTCGAGAGCTGCAACGGGACCACTAGGGAGGCCTGTGTCCCCCGCCCTCCCCCACCCACCTGCCCCGGCAGTCACCTGTTTGCCCACAGCTCTGCTTCCTGGGGCTCCCCCTTCCTCTCAGGCTCTCCCCCCTCCCTCTGCCTGCTCCAGCTCCAGTCCTGCTGCCCCAAAACTCCTCCTGTGGCCTCTCCAACCCGCACACCTTCTCTGACGGCCTGTGACACCAATAGATGAACGGGCAGGCTGGCACTGGTTGTCCTCTGATACCTTCAGATATCTGTCTTGCCTTTGTGGCATGATCAGGACTTTAA
>CM052440.1:120607072-120625879 GCA_028533085.1 Varecia variegata
TCCTTTTTCTAGACCTCACGAAGCCAGGCAGAGTGCTAAGGACGTGAGGCCTTCAACCAACATCTGAGCAACCAATTTAGAAGTTCCAAAACTGAAATTGAATTTTCTAAATCTGGTGCATTATTGACTTGGTACATAGTTAATACAACAGAACGTTTCCTATCCTTTGGCCAGAAAAAAGGGGGGCCATTTAAAAAACATTTTTTGAAGAACAAACTTACAATTGCCCTCTCCAGCCATTCATTTGACAGTCATAAAACCTATCTCATCCCAAGCCAAGATACCTATAAAACCCTAAAATGATCTGTATCACCAGCCACAAAAGTCACTCAGCTCTTCAGCAAAAAAAAGAACCCTTAATGTTGTCTTACTAACGAGGAAGGAAAGCAGAGGACAGGGTGAGTGGAGCTCTGGCAGGGAATTTAAGGCTGCAGGAAGCCAAACAACTGCCACGTTGTCTCCCAGCAATTCCTCAAGGTGCCTGGAGCACGCTGCATGGAAGATGAGATGTTTGGCCATACCCCCACCGATTCTTCCGAGTCATAAATAGTCAGGTGAGTAAATGACAGCCATCCATCTGCTCAGAGGGAGGACAGCGACAGGATGAAGATAAAGGAACAATGTGACCATATTTATATGGCCCTTGACAAATAAAGCTCATAAATTTTATAGCTATTGTCGACTTCATCCTCACATCTTTAAGAAAAAAAAAACAAAAAAACCTCAACGTTTTGGGTTTTTGTGTACGTGTGAAGGGAAAATACCCCTTCGTTTTCAGCACGTGAGAAGAATAGCAGGTGCAGAAGGGAAGGGACAGCCTGTCCTTCAGCTCAGCTTTCTCCAGCTCGTCCCAAACCAGGAACTCAGAGTCAGCAGTCCTTGTCCAGGGTCAAGTTCTTAGCACAAGTCTGTTTCCTGAAATCTTTTGGTTGCTGTTTAACATATATACACGCTATGTAATCCAGCACTAACCGGCTCACCAAGATAACATTCCAGACTTCCCATTTCAACTTAATTTTCTGTATTTGAGTTCCCCAGTTTCTCAGAAGCCTCAGCTAGATACTTCTTTGGATTTCAGAACCCCACATGGGCACAGACATCGTGAGTTGGGATGTTCCTAAGGAGTTGCAAAAACGCACGTCTCTATGGAGATGAAGCAGGAAGTCCTGTGGGGGAAGGAGGAGACTCGGGTGGCACGACCAGGTCACGGAAACAGCAGCATAGCTGCTTGGATAGAAGACACTTTTCACAGGCGTGTTGGCTGGGAGCAAGTGGGGATGAGGTGAGGGGTAAATAAATACACTCAAGTCACAGACTGAGTTCACACCTCAGGTGGTCAAGGTCAGACGATGGGATGTTTCACAGGTGTTTCCCCGAAGCAAATGGCCCATATTGGTTTGAAGGCAAAAAAATTGTAAATATCAGCTTCATTATATAACTATCTCCTCCTTGCCCAAATATGGGTAATTTTTTATAAGACGAATCTGATTTTTTAAAAAATATTTAAGTCTTTAAAATATAATGCCTATATTTTCTCAATAAGCAGCAAAATATTAGTTGCAAAAGAGAGTTTCTGATATTCTCTTTCCCTTACTGAAAACATTTTGAAGGAACAATAGATATTTCGGGATGGCAGCCCATAGCCAAGGTCTAGCAGTTTTCCCTCAGGCTGGGCTCCGGGAGAGAACTGAGCACACTGAGGCATCCGTGTAGGTAATGAATGAACCATTCTCCTATACATGTAGAATGGTTCTAGCCACGTAACTGTTGGGGGACGGATGGTGCTCCCTGGCTCTCTTACATTTCTGCACATCTAGTGAGCCAGAGAAACCGGCCGCCTTTATTCTGGACTGTTTTTCTTAAGATATTTGTAAGGCAAACAGCCTTGGAAGACAGAGATTCACCCTCATTCATATTCTCTCTCTCTCTCAAAGCAGGCTTTACCCATCATAAAAGATTTGGGTTTTCTAAGCTCTAGGTCCCTCTCCTGTAACATCTGACATGCAGATGTCACCTGGCCCATGTCTCATCACCTTGTGAGAATTGGGACTCAGGGAACTGGTGCAAGAAGATGCTGATACTGTTATTGCTGTAATCAGTAGAGTCCTGTGGCTCTGACCAGGAGTCCCATGCCTTCTGCCAGCATCCCTGAAACCATGGCAGCTAATTTAGCAGCATGCAAGCAGGTAAATTTCAGACTCTCCTTAGTTCTTGACAGTATCATCCTTGAGAGAACTGAGGAAACAGTCACTAAGATCATTTTTTTGTATTCTGTGGTTCAGGGGAGAACCCCAGCTGACAATGTTTCCAGGATAAAGATCAAAAATGACTGGTGGCATAAGAATAAACAGCTCATTGTGTGCTAGAACATAATGAAATATTTTGAGAGTCCTCTCCTACCACTTCCCAAATTTAAGTGGTTTTTAAATCTATTTCCTTTTTCCTGCTGCCCCTTTAACTGCAGATTTTTGATTAGTAAGACTGGCGTGAGCACAAACCACCGGATTCTACTCAATGTTGAGCAACTGACCAATTACAAAAAAGTACCTAAGTGCCACATGTTTCTTGAAAGCCAACTTGTGGTTTGCAAAAATGGCGAAAGAAGTCAACCCTTCCTAAAAAGCTCAGAAACCACATTTACCAATACAGAAATAAATTAAAGAGAACTACTAATATCTGTTCACCATCTTCCTGATTTAACACGCTTAACTGCAAAAATCTTCTCCTAAAGCAGTACTCCTCTCCAGTGCAAAAGAAACAACATCAGCACCTTCCTTCCAGGGGAACTGTTTGCTTCTCAAGGAAAGGGGGCAGATGGAAACAAGAGTGTTTCACTAAAAACACAGGAAGATTTCAAATTGCTCACTCAGAAACACATTCCTGAAAACACTTATCCTGAAAGTCTACCTGGCTATTCCTAAGGCAACAGAGAAGCTTCCTGTGGTGGGTGGGGCAGGGGAGAGGCTGGGGAATCCAGTGGGCAGGGAATAGAATCCGATCTGTGTGAGGAAACGCTCTTCTCTCAAAAGAATCAATACTTGTGCTTTGGAAAACCAGGCCTGAATTTCAGGGAAAGACCATATAGCTTTACGTGGTGGGAGGCGGGGAAACAAACCAACCCGAAAATATGAAATTGTGACAGTGGCTGTATCTGTGTACACTTTACAGAGTTTATTTTTATAAAATGTAACAAATCAGCAGTCCATGCTGCTTCTGGCTCAAACTGTGATCCAATCTTCTTCAGTACCAGGCTCTACACTCCATGCATATTAAAAACTCGTTGGCAGCAGAAGAGGACGAACGTTTCAGAAAGAGGAAGGGGGGTTAGGGCCTTCACTGTTAAAACCCAACACCAGCTGCACCGGTCACCAGAGAAGTCCTGAGTCTAACAAACATTTCTTGCATAACACAGACAGGTCGGGCTCTGGGCAGTGCTGCTGACACAAGCTGCCGATTCCAGGCTCTTTGAGCACCGAGTGCAATTTAAAATTCGAAGGGATAGAGCAGGGAGAATACATATCAAGAAAAGAAATGACTGTTTATTTCAAGTGACTAAATCCCCCAAATACCAAGATACGTGACTCTGGTTATATGATATCAGAATCAAATCAGAAGTTTGCACTGGAATGGAAGATTTTAAAACTTCATTTGCAAGGTCTCTGAGCAGAAGCGAACACATTAGTGAAATGATCTTTCGTGCCAGCCTGGGAAATGTACTGCATGAGTCTAGGAACAGCTGTCCTGGGCAAAAGTGTTTGGAAATGTTAATAAAGACAGAAGGAAATATTGTAGATCTGTATATTATAGGAAAATCTCCGTTCAGATAAATGTCACAGTTATTCCTTAAGTGCCAGGAGAGGCAGAATTCCACAGCAAGCGCATTGTTTGGTTCCAAATGAGCACACCAAAGGGGAACAGCAGTGGAGAGAAGACAAGAAAGTCGCCATAATCCACAGGGTGGGCTGGGGAGGTCTTTGCTGCCCATTAGGAGGGTTCAAAATGGACCCATCTGCTCATCATGGGTCTGAAAACTTGTCAGGCCCTGTGCTAGTCCCTGGACCTGCTGTCCAGCCAAGTGAGTGGAGAAGGCCCATTAATTATCATAATGCAGTGCCACAAGTGCCATGCAGAGACCTGCCAGGGTCCCCAGAGGAACAGAGGAGAAAGCGTGTAACACTCATTAGGGCATCCAGGAAGACTTCCTGTAGGAGGCGGTGTCTGCACTGAGCTAATGCCGAAGCCGATGGGGCCAGTCATCATCACATCACTTCCCTACACCCAGGCTCGTGCGAGGCACAGCTGTACACAGTCTAGCACTGTGCCAGACACTATTCGCAAACACAAATCCACTCACTCGCAACGACCCTGCCATTCCACGTTACATAAGAGCAGACAAGTGACATCTCAGGAAGGTAAAAGCAACTTACTCAAGGTCCTGTCGGTAGGAAACCCCGTTTTGACAAGACAGCACAGAGCTCATACCCTCAAGTCCTTCTGAGTGACTGGAACAGAACAGAAGAATGGAGAGAGAGGTGAGTACAGAGATACTCCGGAGGCAGAATCCAGGATCCCACACGAAAGGCACAGAAGGGCAACTGGAGGATTTTAAGCACGCAAATCACAAGTGCATGTTCTGCCCCTCTCCAGACAGACCCGAGTCCCAAAGCCAGCGCTGCCATTGCTGGCTTTGTGCCTATTTGCAGTTTCTTAACTTCCCTCAGCTTGTTCCTCTTTTTGTGAATGAAAGAAAGGCTATTTCTCACTGGCTAGAGGCCAGGGAGAGAAGGAAGCGAATGACTTAGGAGTGCCCCCAGAGGCTGGCCTGCAGTAGAAGGCTGCACTTGACAGTCACCCACAACTGAAACTTGGCAGAGCCTCCGCTTCCTCAGCTGAAATGGAGAAAGCAATTATGAACAGGCTGGGCCACTGCAAGGTTTAACTGAGATAACAGGTGTCAAGCATGCAGCAGAGGCTGGAGCATAGTAAGCACTCAATAAACGAAGCCCTCATTACTGTTTCGTATTCCTGAGCCAGATCTTACTTCTGATCTCTAAGGTTACATCATCACTAACTAATCATTTTCCTTACCAAAAGATAGCAAAATAAGTTATGCAAAGGGAAAAAATTAGAAAGATATTAAGTGGACGTCACCTTCAAAAAAAAAAAAAAGTTGCTAAATGCAATGTGTTATCCCAGATTAGATCCTGGAACAGGAAAAAAAATTAGTGGAAAAACTGATGACATCCATCCAAAGTCTGTAGGTAATAGTGCCACATCAATGAGGATGCTAATATATTTTAACAAAGGTGCCAGGGTTCTGTAAGATGTTAACCAGGCCAGGGAGGGCGGAGAAGGGGCTCTGGGAACTCTGCACTATCTTTGTAACTTTTCTGTAAATCTAAAACTATTTCAAAACTAAATGATCAGTTATAAAAAACACAATCCCAAATAAAATTTGTAATCACTGAAACAATAGAGACCTTTTGAAATTATGATCATATACTTGAAGGCATCCAGAACCCATAAGGAAAACTTTTGGTTGGTTTAATGACAAGAAAAGATGCACGAAAGTTAGTTATATTTTAAAATCACCTGCACTCCCCATCCAGCACAACACTTAGCAGTTAACTGCACTTCTTGAAACTGGATTTTAAGAAATGTGGGCTCTTCCAAACAGGTGAGCTTTGATTATAGATTACATCAAGGTCAGCAAACTTTTTCTGCAGAGGGTCAGATAGTAAATGCTTTATTTAGGCTTTGCCAGACTTTACGGTGTCTCTTGCAACCGTTCAGCTCTGCCACCACCATGGGGCAAAAGCAGCCACGGACACAATGCAAACAACTCAGTGCAGCTGTGTTCCAATAAAACTTTATTTGCAAAGATGGGTGGCAGTGGGCCACAGTTTGCTCACCCCTGGATTAGATGGACCAAATGAGAAACCACTTGGTGGGGGGGGGGGCGGGGCAGGAGATGAAGGCAATGAGGATGGCCACCTCCCCAGGACCTGAGAAGCCCCCGCTCGCCGCTCCTCTCTCTTCACTGGCTGTGTGGCACAGGGCTCCCTGTGCAGGCTGGCGCTGACCCGCAAACGCCCAGCACTTGACTGCAGCAGCAGTTTTCTTCAATTGCCAAGATCACCGCTCATGCAGGAGGGAGCCAGCCAATGCAGCCAGCCGGCACGTAAAAGCAATAACTCGTTCACCCTTGAGGAAAAAAGATCTTTTGCACGAGGTGTGTGGGCAGGGAGAGGAGGAAGGGCACTGCAGGAAATCCCTCCAGCCCCGCGGAGGAGGGCACGGCCACATTTAACACTCAGTCCTCAACCTGTGGGGTGCTGAGGCTCCTACGTGGGCTTCCTGCTTTAACAAGAAAGGACACCACCATCCGGGCATCTGACAAAGTTCCCTCCCAGGGCAAGCATTTTCTTGGTTTGGCTATAAGAGAACAGTCTTAGAATTACATCCCTGACCAAGCTTCCACTCAGAGAGTACTCCTGGAATCCCATTTTTCTTCCTTCCAGATGATCCCTTGTGGAACCAGGTAAGAAGGTTGAACTTTAGCTTGCTAGCTGAACAGAAGAAGAAGGATAGCTTCATTTCAGAAAATGATGAGGCATGAGAGGTCGGAGGGCTGTTAGTCCTGCAAGGTCACTGACAGCAATGTTTCTACCAGCTCCATCCTTGAGTGGAAAATAGCGGCCCCCCGATGTGAGGGCTGAACACCTAGCACAGGGCCAAGCACAGCTGGAAAGGGGTGCAGAGATACTCTGCTGCGAAAAATCCTCTAGTTACTCACAGAGCTGATTGCTGGGTTGCCCGTTAGGATAGGTGAGCTACCCATATTGCTCAGAACAATTTACAGGGTTGGCTGGGTCCCGTGGGTTCCCCATTCCTTGATCATGTGATATCCAAGGGCTTGTTCTCAGAGGCATCTACAAAGGAGATTCTCAAACAGAGAGGTTGGGAGAGGAGCCTGAGCTGAGTCCTCCTGGAGTAGCTACAGTAACTGCTAAAAACAACACAACCTCAGGACAACATCTAGGGCTTCTCCAAGACCAGAAAGGTTATCTCCCTGAGCTATTTAGTGAGGAGATTATGTAACTGATGAACCAGGAAGTTAAGGTCAAGTTAAACTAAGAATATTAAATTACTCAGAGGGAAGGAAAATGCCAGCAGGTGGCTGTCTAGAGCTCCCAGGGGAGCAGTGATTGGGTTTTATTACATGTGGTCTCTTGAAACCTCACAACCACCTAGGGGGGGAATGGTATTATTCCCCTTTTACAGATAATCTTACTAAGTCTTGGTTTACTTAAAGAACTTATATAAGGTCTCCAAGGTTTTAAGAAGCAGAATGTGGACACAAAGCCAGGCCTGCTTGACTCAGATATCAGTGCTCTCCCAATCTAAACTGTCTCCTACTTACAGAGAGAGCTCATGAGGTTCCTGCCTAATTTAGATACTGAGACACAGCCAACCAGTTCATGAACAGTGGATAATAAATTAAAACAAATGGCAGCAAGTAAAAAAATCTTTACTGTAACAACAAATACCAATGAAACAACAACAAAAAAATAAAACAAAAACAAAGCAAGACTAATGCACGACATAATTATTTTTAAAGTTTTAAGCAGTAGAAAAGCCACTACAAAATTTGGACATGTGTCTTTATTTTAGAAAGTCAACTTTTTATGATGGGTCTTTAAAGTTATACGGACAATCAACATTCTGGCTTAAAAATAAACCCACTAAATTTCAGAACGTGTCGCTACAGTACAGCATAGGAAGACATGAATTAAGGCCACACACAAGTGCCAAGTACACAGCACAAATACCAAGAATACCCCCAGGAAGCCACGATGGACATATACCAAAAGACTTAAGGTGCCAGGCGATTAGCATGGCATAATGTCTGCACACACGTAGAGAGAAGAATTCAAGGAGATACACAGGACCAAAGCAGTACCTCCAAACTGAATGTGAACACACATTTATGGTCCATGGCCAAGTACACAGGCCCTGTGATTAGCTTCTAGAGCTCTACTGAAGCTGAAGGGAGATGACTGAATATCACATTACTCATAAAAAGATTATGGATGCTGCCCTGTGGCAAATATCAAATTGCCAAGTCTCTCAGCTCCTCCCCAAATCTCAGCCAAGGTGTTGGATGATGAATGTGCAGCAACCAGATTCAAGTGTTTATTCCCCATAGATAATTATAAACCACGGCCACATGACTTAATGTAAGGTCAGCGCTCCTTCTTCAAAGCAAGGGCACCGACCGGCTGACAGCGTGGCTGTCTCGCTGGGTTTCCGAATCGGGGTGGGTCGGGGAGGATACCTACAATTCAGATAACGTCCCCATATGCAACTAGATAATTTCAATCTCTACAGTAAAAGAAGTCTAATGGAACCACAGGTCAACTAGGGCAGACTGATCGAGGGTCCACCTGTCCTTTACTAGTTGTGTGGCGTGGGCCAATTTTCCTACACTTTGTGCCCTTGTTTCCCTACCTTTAAAAATGATGATATATCTCCCCCCACCACAATTGATGCAAGCATTAAGATGAAATATCATTTACAAAGCAGCTGAGACAAAGTCCAATGGCCCACCTTCCTTGATGTTCCACAGTCTCTGGTCTGAGAAATGGAAGAGGGTAAACTATCTAATCAAACTTTTCCTGCATCTAGTCAAACCTTCTCTACAACCTCAAACCACCAGCCTCTGCTAAAGCAAAAGGTTCTACTCCTTCAAATCCCCAGGCCCAAGAGGTACAGAAAGGAGCTAACCTCTGAGCAGAACTTAAAAGGTGCAGTGGGCTCACAGCAAGGCAACCTGCTGCCCCTGCTCACATGGCCCCGTTCTGCCTTAGATTGGAGCTATCTTAGACCTCTGTCTTTCTGACCCCACCCAGCGACCCAACTGCTCCCTTAGGTATGGGAGTAGGTACCGGGCCCTAATTCATTTTTCACAGTGGCCACCTCCGGAGAGCACATCCTTCCACATGCTAGAGATCTCAGTCAGCATAACCCACCACATTCTGTAGCCAGGGCCAACTGACAGGTAAGCAGAGAAAAGCTGCTAACCTTATTAGGAAATGATTTTCCTAGTAGCCAATAAAGATGCTGCACATTCTCATACCAGGCAAGTCATTCCTTTGGGTTAATGGATCACCTCCCCCCTTGATCCTAAATTTACATAGCTTTCCTTCCTTATTACAAAAGCTGTACGTGTTCATTTTAGTCAAGTTAGCAAAAAAGCAGATATGCAACCAAAAAAAAGGAACTTTTAAAAAATAAATTCCCTATTTTCTTCTTCTGAAATAATAATCACTGTAAGACAGGTAGAAATATTAAGACACCAACTTCTGGGGTGAACTGACCACCCTTGCCCAACAGGGCAGTCCCAGGACTGTCGGTGCTGGGCAGCCCCCTATGAAGGGTGAGAAGAGGGAAGGAGGAAGGACAAAGGGGGAAGGAAGGGGATAGAGACAAAGTTTGACAATGACTGCTACCCTATGATTTCTAGGGTATGTGCCAAATTTCAGAGAAATCTGTTAAGAATTGCTTAAAATGATTATTCTTCTGAACTTTAGGCAAGTCACTCATGGTTTATGGCAGTATCCTAAGCCACAAATCACATTTAAGGGGTACTTTGGTATCTCCCAGCAAAATTCATCGACTTCCTGAAAAGCAATCATGGAAGCAACATTCAAGCAATTTGAAATGCCAAGTGCTTGTCTCAGGGAGACCTCTGTTTGTTTGCCAATTTAAAGGAAGCAAGTTATTTCATTTACAAGAATTAAAATGGTTACCAGAGAGTGCACAAAAAGTATATGGAAGAGGTGTGCACAAGGCTATGTTTGGGAGTAAAAGGGTACTCAGTTTTAAATAACTGACATCAAGTCTGGATATGCTCGAATCTCTGCGGCACAGTAGCAGCTTAAGGCAGTAGCTGGGATAAAAGCTTTAGGAATACCTTAACGGCAGGATAAACATAGGCAAGGGGCTCAGTGGGTGGGGGAGAGGGACCTACTGCCCTCCAGGCCTGCCAGGCACAGATGAAATGCACCTCAGGGCACAGACACCCAGCCAGACAAAGCTATTCTAAGACTCTGCCATCTTGAAATTTGAGAATGTGCTAGCAGAAGAGGAGTTGTCCCCTTTTTCATTTGAAATCTATAGAGGAGGCAGATTGCAATGCCTGATATTTCCTAGAAGAGAGTTTCTTTTGTGGCAGAGAATCTAAGAGGATTACTTGTCAAGGACCTGGTTCCATCAGTTACAATGGCAGAAAACCTGTTTAGAGAAAACTACTTTATTGGGGGGAAGAAAATGACTTTGGAACATTTGAAATACTTTGACCTATGATGAAATGTCCTCCAAGGAGACTGAGCTAGCAATTCTTCACTGGCAATGAAGTCACCCATCTCCTTACTGAGTGTACAGGTAAGTAATAGCTCCAGATTGATTGACTGCAGTGAATAATACCCACAAGTCATAAACATCAGCAGAAACCCAGGAAATCCAATTCTGCTGCATTGTTTTCTACCTGTCAGAGACCAAAGCTGTATCTACACACTGCCTATATCGGAACCTATATTGGCTGCTGTAGGTTTTCCTCTACAAATTTGCTTTCCAGTGGTCAAGATTATAGCATTTCTGTGCAACAGGTCAACTGCAGTCCTATGAGATCCACATCCATTTGAACTGCATTCCTCAAGACCTGAGCTAGTGGTGTAGGCAGCGCCTCCCTTTAATGACCCCGTAGTGACTTTGGTTAAAGGGGATCTTAATGAGAACTTACTTAGAACCTATCATAATTCCATCCTGCACAGCTGTATGCAGAGATGAAGGGGGGAAGAGGAGAAGAGAACACACACACAGTGAGAACTAAAGTTATACCTGCTAGGGAAACACAGAAAAATGCTGTAAGGAGTAAATGATGAGATTAATTCTGTGGAATTTCTAAAAGAAGAGTTTTTATTAACAATCTTTATTTATGAGGAGGGAGGATGATGGATCAGAAACCAAACACAGTAGCCTAAGAGATTTGATGACATAGGGAAAGAAATGGGATTTCCAAAAGAAAGGTATTTTTATCAATACATAATTCAAATAAGTAATTACCTATCAATGTCCACAAAGAAGTTCAAAGAGTATCAGTGAATTCCTATCATTAAGCATCTTATGATCTAGCTTGGGGTAAGGGAAAATTAGATAGACAGATACACTTAAACTATAGATATCAAATAATACTAATACTCAAAGACAATTTGGATTTCTTAATGCCAAAGAACAGGTACCATCAGGGAAAGGTATTATTTAGAGGCTCCCTGTAGAGTAGAGTACGAGGGGACACTTCCTGAGGATGAAGATAAAATTAGACCCTGGAGATAGGTCAGGATTGCCTTGAACAAAAAAGCAGAGAGATATTTCGGGCAGAGAGAATCAAAGTATGTGGGAAGCACACAAGGGCTACTGGAAGGACAGGAAGCACACTGCCCTAGAAGAATGTTTTAAAAAACAATGGGGAGAGAAATCATGTATCCTAATCACACTACTGAAAGAAGCAGCTTGCAATCAGCACATGCCCAGAACCGTGGGGGAGCAGGAGACGGTCCTCTCTAGCAGGGCTCACCAAGCCTCGCCTGGGGACAGGTTAGAAATGCAGACTCTTAGGTCCCTTCTCAGACCTACTGAATCCTGAGCTCTGGGTGGGGCCCAGCTATGTGGGGTTTCTCAAGCCCCACAGGTGATTCTGATGTGTTTGTGTTTGGGGAGCCCTCATCTAGATAAAAACTTTCTAACACAGCGATAAATCTGGACTGTCGTATGCTAGCAAGTGAATTCCTTAAAAGGTACAGGAAAACATTCCAGTATATACGTCAAGAAACACAGGTGTATTTCATCCATTGCATACAAAACAATCAAGTTCTTAAAGTAGGAGGAGGCCTCCATTATAACAAAAATCTCCTTTCTAGACTTGCTTCAATTACTTTTCCTTCCTCCCTTTTTAGCCTCTCAAGGTTGGAGTGCTTTTCATGACATTTTAAAGTCTGTACGAATAGAAAGCTGGGGAATTCACTCCCAGTTTGATTTATAACCCAAAATATCAAGCTCTTCTTGTTTCAGGCATGGACGTTTTGTGAACTGAGCATTGGCTGTACCACGGCTCATAATGTCACTTTTCTGCAGAGCCACTGTGGAAGAAAGATGACTGACTAAACTGTTTCCCACTGACTGTGACATATACTTACTGAAAGGAATAATTAGGCATCTGGTTTTCACTAAAATACACATACACTGGCTAAATTCCACCTTCAGTGTAACCAGGATTATAGATTCTGGGTTCCTATGTAACTACTGCTGTTGTTGCTTGTAGTACTGAAGGGAAAGAGAATTTTTATTGTGGAAAAAGCATAGTAAAGGTGACAAGCCTATTTGAGTAATATGTAATTTAAATCCACAACACACAATCTTCAGCATATAAAATACGTATGTATGACAATGTTGCGGGGGAAATATCACCTGGAGAATATACTTCCACACTTGGACTTTCAGTCAGATTTTCTAAATCTTCAGGTCACCCCCAAATTTTAGCATGCCAAATGTCTCCCAGCCTCTCTTAATACTTAATAAGTTCATAATGATTTCATGTGGATCCCACAGTGACTATAAAAAGACAAGTAATCTGAGGAACACTTTCCAATCCATTTAAAGTCCCAAGAATGCCCAGCGAGGGTCAGATGACATCATTATCTGTAATTTATTTCAAGCAACTTTGGCTTAAAAAATTTTTTTAATACTCTCTGGATGAATTATAAATGTATTTTTGGATGTCATTGGATTGACTAATCAAGTAATGCCTTGTAATTATTAGTGGTGTTTTCTCTTCTCTGAGCACATGTTTGAAATGTGATACCCTTTTGATGTCTCACACTGCCACCATTCAGCTTTATTCCACAGCCTTGGTCAACACAGCCAGACAAGCCTTCACGTAAAGGTATTTTGTTTGCATTCGTATTATTTGTTCTAATAGACCTGAGCTGATGTGTACTTGCCTGGCATGAAACCAAACTGAGAAGATAAAATAAGATCCACCATCCATCAAGTCTCTACTATGTGTGGTGCTATGCAGTCAGAGCAGAATGCTAGCAGAAAGCTTTCAGAAGTTCATGTAATTAAAACATCATGCTATAGACAGAGTCAAGAGTCTGTCCATCACAGTGCATGCACTGTCATATCCTTAAAGGCTGCATAACCAGCAGAAAAACATCCTGAGTGGGACAGTAAACAAATTTCCTTTGCACAACCCAAAACTGCCATGAATTGAACTAAGATCAGACTTGAAGTAGCACCCACCCACCCCTTCCATACTGGGGACACAGAGACACTATTCAAGAAGGCTTTGCTTTATGGATCCTTCTCCCTTTGGCGCCCCCACTGATGAGAGAACAAGTAAGATCTAACACCTTCAGCACCCGCTGGCCATGTAAAACTTCAGAATGAAGTCCTGGCCTCCTGCCCTCAGAAGCACAGTTACTTACATGGGGGATGCCCAGTCCCCAGGGCTCCCTCCATCTGCCAGAAGGTGATTTTTGTCTGGTCCAGGAGGCCCATGCACAGCTGCAGTCGTGGGCGATGGGGAGGACAGGGAGTCCACACTGCTGGTAGGGGTGTCCTCCTTAGGAGGGTTGGAACTGTCACCTAGGGGGGAAAAAGGATCAAATTTCAAACAAAGAGAGAAGAAAAAAACTAACCACTAATAATTAATAACTAACTAGAAGAAAAAACTAACCACTAATAACTAAACATGGCATTACTTGATTATTCCATAAAATTATATCCAAAATTACATTTGCAGTTCAGCCTGAGAGTATTTGGGTGTCCTGTCTTTAAAAGTTGTGAGGGTTCTTAACCAAAGATGCTTAAAGTAAACCATAGATAATACATAGTGAGGAATGCTGTCCCCACTAGAAAACATAATAATCAAAATTAGATCAAATGGAAGACAAATGCCTCGATGGTAGCCACAACGACTTCCTAATCCCTAAGGAGCCTAGGAATAAACCAACGGCATCAAGAACAGCTCAGAACAGCACACCAGCCTCGCAGGGTCCAACCTCTCACCTTCCAGGCATTTGTTGGTTCTATAAGCCATTCTTAGTCACCACTTAGTGCGTAACAAATTGAACAACTCTAAAGGAACCTTGTCTTCTGAGCCGGTATCTTGGATTACAAATTTTAATAGTCCAACGTCAAAATTCCAGACAGAGAAATTTTCATTTCCTGACTTGTATAGGATCGGGGAGGATGCTATACAACTGAGGCCCCTGCAATGACTGCACAGGATGAATTTAAACCAAAACTGAAGGCATTTCCTAAATGAGTTGCGTGGTGTATGAATTCACAGAGGACCATTTTAGTAAATACGTTTAGTATTGGAAAATGCAGAAGACAGAAAAGAGAGCACACAATAGCAGCTGTTTTTCCCTGAACTGGACCTCACGCTCTCAGGGTACTCCCAGCTACCATAAGATGCACCTGAACTGCACCCTTCAGAGCTTGGCCCTTCAGCCTAATCCACAATCCCCGTTAAATATTAAGTCCTCGAGGGTGCCCTGCAGAGGAGAAATTTTCTATCAAGATGGCACAAGCTTGGCCTCCATTTCACAGGTACGGGGTCACAGTGGTGGCCAACAAACTGCCACAGAAGCAGATGATATACACATGGAGGTCCATAACCCCAGCCGCCAACAGCTCCTGGCAGATTAAACCTTCACATTTCTTCAGTCCTGGGTCCTAGAAACAGAGAAAGCGTGAACACCAAGAACGGCAAGGAACTTGCTCTCAGAAAACCACCTTAAATGGATTCCATTTCCCCTAAAAATGAAGCACAAGAGAAATCCCAGACTCTTCTTAAGCTAGATCCCAAGATGCTAATCTTGAAAACTGACTGGACAAAATAATTCTTACTGACCCCTGCCCCAGCTTACAACTAAGGCTAAGAGGGAGAATCTTAGGAATGGAGATCTAGAACGACAGCATTCAGGGAAGTAGGAGTTAGAGACGGTGGTGATGGCTGGAAGAGGGAATTGCTGATGAAGGCAGTTAGGGGAGACACCTGGATGACCCTGTGCAGAATATTCTGGTAGGGAATATTCTGCACAGAGATGGTGGAGCAAGAGACAAGGCCCTCTCTCTGCAGGCAGGTCCTCTCCCCGGGCTGAGTCTGTCTGTTGCTAAAGTCCACAAGACTGTATGATTGGCCCTTTCAGTGAAGCCACTTTTTCCACAGCCCTCACCACAAAAGCATTTAGCTAATTGGAGAAATTCAGCCTCAGCAGAAGGGCCAATTTTCAGGCAAATAGACCAAAACCCACTGATGCACCACTGCTATGATTTCCTTTTATTTTCTTTCTGGGATACAGTCCACTTTTGGAACAAAGGCTGCTTCATCCCCTGTGCCTGGAAAGCTCAACTCCATGCAGTTCTTTTCTGCAAATGAACCCAAGGACAGCAAGGGGCTAGAACTGCAGCTCTCCCAGGCCTCTCCCTGCGCCCCTCAGGCATCATGAGCAGTGGCTCCCGTGACAATTAAGAGGGTCTCGTGTGTAACCCAGCACAGAGTGAACCCTCAACATTGGCCCGCATGATAGCTGCCACTGGGGCTCGGCAAAGTAGCAAAATACATCAGTTCTGAAGCAGAACAGGATCACCTCGATGGCGACTCGGACGCCAGCAGCTCCCTAGCTTCAGGAGGCTGGATCTTGGCCCTCGGCCTCCTCTGGGCCTCGTGCCCTGACTGTAGGCAGGACACGACACGGGGCTGGGGGGGACGGCAGCAACTGAGAGTCAGGGACCACCTGATTCCTGGACTCACCCCCACCAGGAGAAACCTGTCAATGAGACGCAGCTTCGGGGAACTGGAGACCAGGGTCTAACGTTACTTTTAAAAGATGCCTGAAATGTTTTTACAACCAGATCCAGCAGCTCATTTACGTCGTCTCTAATCCTTTTCCCAACCAGACTGACACAGCACAAATTGTCATTCAGCATATTAAATCACATTCTATTAAGAGAATTCTCTCTTCCTTCCTGCCAAACAGTGGCAATCTGAACCCTTAAGTGAAAGTAATATCGGTAGAAGGGAACGTTTACGCAGACTGATCAAATGAAGAGACACCTCATCCTACTGTCCAAGTGCACAAAATGCCTTTCTCCTTCACTGTTCAGGAACGAGCTTATCTATTTAAGAGAATCACTGAATGTGAGGGAGCATAAATATCAGGTACCCAAACATTAAATTCGTATAACCATCTCTGAAACTTTAGTTCACCAAAAATCAGATTACTGCTTTTTAACTAGTATGAAAATAATAAAACTTGGAAAAAAAATTCCATGTTCAATAACATGTAGAATAAAGATTTTAAGTCCTATGAAACTAAATTTATAATTGAGAATTAAAGTCAGATACCCTCACCATTTTTCACCTATCACTTATTTTAACAGGGCAAACAACCTCTTCCCCTGGGTGTTACCTTTAACAGCCATCTACAAACAGAAGTGACCTACGAGTAAAAAGGTTGTTCCAGTAAGTGAACAAAAATGGTGCTAAAGGACTTGCCTTAGGAACAGACTCCAAGATAAGAAACTCATTGGAAAACGAACTGACCCGCCATCTAGGAGAGCAAATGACTTCCACACAACACCCAGCTTAATTCCCACCTTCTCCACAAAGCACCTGCCAACCCCTCTCCTGCCTCTGCTCTCCATTCTCACAGCTGTAAGCAGCAGTAGTTTTGCATTTCGCTGTCCTGTCATCATTTCGTGACCTGGTTTTAGTTCCCTATTTTTTCAGGACGGAGACCGTGTCTCGGTCTTGGTAATCCTTACAAGGACAGGATGCAGCACCAGGCAAATCAGGAGTCCTCCACAAGGCATGCCATGCATAGGCAATGCCATTGCCTCTAGAAATGGAGAAGAGGGGGGAAAAAAACCTCAAAGTATTCTCACAAAATCCGTAAACACTTTCTGATTCCAATCCGCTCCCCTTCCAAGCCGCAAGCATCTCTAACCCTCTTTATTCACTCAGCCAGCCCTCACTGAGCTTCTGCTTAAGTACAAGGCGCACCACGGATGCTGAGTTCCAAAGGTTTTAAAAATCAGTCTCTAACCCAAAGGTGCCCACAGTCTAATGCAGAAGACAGGTAAAGACCAACATCAAGAAAAGGCGGTGTTTGCTTTAATATATCAAGGAGCTTGGAAACCCAGAAAAAGGAGTTTCTAAACATGCTAGTGGTAGAGGAGAAAGACATGTGGGAGTCAAGTCAAAGGATTAGGAAGAAATCATTACCAGACTTTCAAGGAAAGAGCCCCAGGTAGAGAAAATACCAAGGTTGAAAGAAAAGGAGGAGAGAATGTGGCCATTATCAGAGCCACAGCAGTTGGATTTGGCTGGAGGACAGGGTCAAAGGCAGAAAGCAGGTGTATGAAGTCAGGTAAAGAGTGTTGCATGCACCACGAAGGCATGCGAACTTATTCTGCAGGCACTGGGAAGTTACTGCAGGGACTAAGCAGGGGAGTGATACGCTCGAGAATGGAACCAGAAGATATTCAGGCACTACAGCCAACAGAACTCAGTGGATAAAGGTGAAGGGTGAGAAAGAAACTTAAGACGGCCCTCAAGTTCTTTGCTTAGGCAACTGGGTGAATGGTGCAATCATTAACTGAAATAGAGAATAAAAAAATAAACATAGAGTAAATTGGGTGAGGGAGATAAGACCAGTTGTATACTTGTTGGGTTTGGAGTGCCAATAAAAAGTCCAGGCAAGAATATCTAGAGAAGAGTTGGTTACACAACCCTACAGAGGTTAGGAGAGAAGCCTGGGACAGTTTTACTGATTTGCCGTTATGAACGTAGAGTTGGAGTCAGGGCCTTCGATGGAGAGAATAAAGGTGGAGAAGTAGAAAAGTAAGAGAATCTTGGGGGAATTTCAGATGTAAAGAGAAAGCTTCTCTCGACAGCAATGTTGGTGGTGGTGTTTTAAATGCAGAAGAGTGTCCTTTTGCAAATATTTAGGACTTCCCCACAAACATCAACTCTCATAAAAATTGGACAAAAAGGCATTCAAGAGGGCATGCTTTTCATGACAGCTACCATATTTCACTCTTTAGTCTGACTTCTTTATGAGCCTGAATATATGAACAAGGGCTTTATTTTCCTGACGGACTAAAACAACCTTCAAAGAATGGCAGAAAATTAGACCATGAAGAAGGAATAAGAACTTAATAACTCTCCCATATCTAATAATTTAGAGGATGGCTATATCTTTAATTGTAATATATGGATGAGCTTTGACTCTAGTTTAACGTTTTTGTTCTGATGATGACACACTATTCTGTCCATTCATCTTCTGGTCATTTCACTTAAACAAAACTGCTTTTGCATTGTTGCGTTGGGGTTCCCTCCCATTTCATTCATTTCTTCTTTCTCTCCTCTCAAACGTATTTCCTAACAGTTAAGTCAGAGATAGTTCCGTTTAAGTCCCTTTCCTGCTGTTCTTCCACTTAGCCGAAGACGTCTGGGTATGGTAGGAAACCACAGAAGGTTTGTTATCCTCAGAGACGGGCTGTCTCCACCACAGCAAGGCTATTCCATGTTCCCCATTCTTAAACATCTGGCTTATGTATTAGCAGAAGTAAGGAAGAAAAGGAGAAGACAGAAAGGAGGAAAGGAAAAAAAAAGCATAAAAAGAAGAGATCTAATCTATTAGCTGGTTTTGTTTTGTTTTGTTTTGTTTTGTT
>CM052440.1:120626379-120642067 GCA_028533085.1 Varecia variegata
GAACTCCTGAGCTCAAACAATCCACCCGCCTCGGCCTCCCAGAGTGCTGGGATTACAGGCGTGAGCCACCACACCCTGCCTATTAGTTGGTTTTAATTTAAGCAAACTTCACAGTTATGCATTCAGTTAGCTGGAAGAGAGCTGACTACTATTTTGGTATGCAAATACTCTTCCTATCGGATCAGAATAATCTTGGATGCTTCTAATTATCCAACAGTTAATCACTAGGATCAAAGGAAGATTTACTGAGAACAGGGTTAATTGTACTTATAACAACACAGTAATACTTTTATGATAAAGTCCAGTCAGTAAATTTCCAGCCAAGATGGCAATGAAATTTTAAATGGAAACCCATCCCTCCCCCACAACATATGCCAAACAAAATCAAATATTTTAAAAATAAAAAGATACAACTACACTCAAAAAAACTTGTTACACATTATGGAAGAGAAACAGAAAGTGAACATTCAGAGGTCAGTGGGAATGCCAGCCAGAGGCCTCTGGTTCCAAGACCAATCCAAGCCAGCAGAACCAGCCAAATGCTTAAATCCTATGGTGTTCCTAGTACCTACCATACACTAGGCATGGGACAGAAAGGATAGAACCTGGCTCTTCCTGTGGAACGAGGGGCTGGGAGAAGCACTCCACACGAAATGGAGGCCAAAAACCTATGACCAAGTTCTCCACTTACCCAGGAAACTGATTTGACATTTCTGCCCCTCTCATCCCCGGGACGAGAGTTCTGTGCTAGCAATGGCAACACCTAGTTCTGAAACAAGCACCTAGGTGAGCCCAGGGGATGCAACAGCTTGAGAGGGAAAAGAAAAAAGAAAGAAGGAAGGAAGAGAGGAAGGATCCAACCCCCAATAGCCATGCATAAACACACAAAATCCTTCTTCACTATCGACTTGGAAACCACAACTTCTAAGAACAAAAAAACTAAGATAGTCGTCAGCAAAATCAACAAATAAGAAAAATTCAGAGATTTAGAGATTTGTAACATAGAGAATAGAACTGGAATTGCCAGCATCCAGGTTCCAGAAGAAGAAACAAATTGAAAGGAAGAAATATTTAAGGAAATGACCAAAGTGTCAAAATTAAAAAAACTTCAAAGACCTCAATCCAGAGGACTCAGAGTGCCAAATAACGGAACAAAGAAAATCCTGCGTATAAGACACATCGTTGTGAAATTTAACAATATCAAATACAAAGAAGAAACCAAAAAGCATCTAAAGAGCAGACCATATAAAAACGAAGAAGAATCAGACTGACATCAGACTTCTCAACACTAAGTACAGAATAAAATTGATGTAATATTCTTTAAGTATTAAAGGAAAAGAATTTTGAGCAGAGAATTATATATTCCAACTGCCAAACTGCCATTCAAATGTGTGGGTATAATAAAAATATTATCAGTCATAAAAATCCTCAAAGGTTGGCCACATAAAGAACAATATTGATAGCACTCTTAGAGAAATTCTTCCAGTATTTAAATAAAAGATGCAATATAGAATATTCAACTAACTTAATGTCTATTGTTGTCTTAAAAATCTAGGACAAAAGGAAAACAACATAATCAAAATAGTCCAGAACCAAAATTCTAGCAGAACCAACACAGTTGGAGTGGGTAGGCCAGGGGGAGTTGAGAATCCATTAAGTTATTTGTCTTATTGAGAGTTTGAGAAATCTATAGACAAATAAGATTATAAGTTTCAAAATAAAGGCAACCACTCTAGAAACAAAAAACAGAAGATAATTCATTGGAAACAGCAGGAGGACATTTGCTTTTTTGAAGAGAAAGCAGAAAAGAAGGGGAAAAGTATCGAAAGTCATTAAATGAAAAATATAAAATGACAGAAATTCTAATATAATGGTAATTGCAATATATAAATGGATTAAATTCATCAATTAAAAGACAGTGACTCTCCAAATATATTTTCAACAATATGTTGACTAAAAGAAACATGCTTAAAACAAAAAGACAAAGAAAGACTGAAAAATACAAGAATAAAAGATGGATATACTAGGCAAATATGAACCAAAGTAATGATCTTAATGAACTACATGAGGGTCGTTTTATACCGATAAACGGACAAGATGATTAAACAAGGCAATAAGCACCTGCTAGCACAGCTTCAAGCAACATGACAAAACTATAAGGAAAAACAGAAAAATCCACAATTGTAGTTGGAGATTTTAACACTCCTCTCAGATACTGATATCAAGTAGGCAAAAAACTATAATCAATAATACTAAGCTGATATATTTCACACACACACAACTCACAATAAACAGAGATACACATTTTTCAAGAAGATATAGAATATTTTTGAAGGAAGACTATAAAGTTTTAATAAATTCCAAAGGAGGATTATACAAATTCTCCTGACAAATATTGCAAAATAATTAGCAGAATAAATAAAAGGATATTCTTACAATTTTCATATATTGGTAAACTAAACATGGTTAAAAAGAGAATCATAATGGAATTTAAGAAATATTTAGAACTCAATGACAATAAAATCATTTCATATCAAAATTGTAAGACACAGAAAAAAATAAAGCTTTATGGCTTTAAAACATTTATTAGAAAACAAAAAGCTTTAAAGCATTTTTATGCCACACTTTAACAGATATTTTTTTCTAAATATTGATAGTCAAAGGGATAGTCATGACTGCTTAAGTATTCAAATTAAATTCAGTCAACATGAAGTTGACTATGACTATGAATTCTAATTCACTGAAATATATTTGATGTCTTTATTTTTATATACTAATTCAAGAGGAATTACTTGTATACTATAATTAATACATACACCTACTCCAGAAAGTGAAAAGCTAATATTGTAAACTATTATTTTTATCTACTGGTATGTAAGACTTTCTGAGAAAAAAAAAACTTCCACAATCACAGTAGAAATCAATGAGAAAATGTGATCTGACGCATAAAAACTCACTCTAAATACAGAGAAATAAATCTCAAGGCTAAACATCATCTCTTTTACCTTTGAGGGTGACTTCAACCAAAAATAGGTGGACTCTTCCACCAGCAGGGGGCGAACACAACCGCTCTGGTTCACATCCACCTCATGCCCTCTGCCCTTGGGCCTGAATTCCTCCTCCTGGCATCCTGCTGTTCCATATTTTCAATAGGGCCACCAATAATAACTTAGAATCTCTTGATGAACACATTTCAACAGCTTCGTTGCCCAACTGATGTTTCTGTTCTAATGATTTGCGCCCAAGGAGGACTAAAGCACCAAAAACTCGACTAACGTCCGTGTATGAAGAGGGTCCAGGAGGTGGGGAGGGGAGAGAGGATCTCCCCAAGAAACCCCACAGCTGGGTACAAGTCACAGTGGCAGACAGACTGACGGCCCTGGGAACGAAGTTAATGGGAAAAGCCTGAAACTGGGAGGGGATTATGAAACGCTGCAGTAGGAAGAGAGTTTTGTTCATTTGGCTAACTTACATAAGCCTGTTTAAGACTAACCTTTCAACTGGGCAGGAGATAGTCACACCCCAGTTTCCACCATGTGGCAGATGTGACGACATCAACAAAATCTCCTCCTAACCACAGTGACCTTCCCTCCTAAGTTTACCCGGGACATACAGGGCACTGAAAGAGAGTCATGCCTGGTATCAGGAACAGAACTCCCAAACTCATTTCATACATATTCTGGCATAATTTCTATTTGACTAAAATAAAGTCTGGGTTGCTATATTTTATCACGTCAAAAACCAGTGCCTAATGCTACACTGACTAGGATAAACTAAAATATTCCAAAACTTATGTTTTCTCTCCCCCAGTTCAAAATGCTGTTGGACTTGACAACATAAATAAAACCTAATGCTGAACAACAAATGTGAAGGTAACCTATATAAAGTCAAATCTGTCCAGGGGTCAGTGAGAAGCTTCAGCCAACATAAGAGATGCAACTAGAACCAACAATTGAATTTGAAGATTGATAAAGATCAAAGGTATAGCTACCATTCACTCTTTAATGCTCTAGTGCCTGGGAAGAGTAGGGTGCACTAGGCAGTACTGTTCCCTAACATGTGGCTAATACAGGTCACAGTATACTACCTGCCTCATAAGAAATGGGACACTTTAGAATTATTATATGGGATCAGAACAATGACCCTTCTGGTATGGAATTCTGCTTTTTACAAGGATATCCAAAGATGTTCTAGCTGTCCATGGCCTCATCCTTCCTACCCAAGTCTTGGAAGTACATTATAACATGTGCTTGTTTTCAAACTACTAGGTGAAAATTGTCATGGACAATGAAACATTCAAGACTTCCAACTCTGAGCGAAAGAGTGTGCTTCCAGAACAGCTTCCTACTTACTCATTATTGCTCCAAAGGAAGCATTATGGTTTTGTCCAATATTTTGATTTTGCATCTTGTCCTTAGCATTAGCACTCCAATAATTACTGGCTTTCAGAAACCAGGGCGGCCAGATACCCAAATTTACTATGAGACTGAGGTAAATGGGAAAAGATCATGCCTCCAAAACAGAAGATCAACATATCTCACCCTAGCTGTATTATCTAAGACTGATTTCTTCCAAGTAGCCCCATTCCTTGGTTGTTGAAGAAAAGTGAATAGGCTTGTTTCTTCACATCTTACCCAGATGCTTGGCTGGACCAGAACATCATCGAGTTCTAGGACTTTGTCTAACGAGGAGCTGCAGTCTACACATGGCATGGCCAGGGCACAGCAGAGCCATCTGTGAGCAGCAAGGCTGAGGAGGGTCACGGTCAGGTCCAAAACCCCGTTAACACCTAACCAGCCAAAAACACCTCGCACTCCCCTCATGTCTTTCCATATGCTAGTCAACTTGATCTAACGTGGCCAAAGAATTGAGTGAGATAACTTTCTTCCCAAAGCACTATCAGTAAGGCATCAAATAAGTAAGATCTGCAGAAAGAAATAGTCCAAAGCAAGATAAAAATTAAATTTGAGATATTTTTCAGGCTAAATATTAATATTTATTCTCATCCTCCTCAAAACCCATGCCAGAGAATATTATTTTTATACATTAGTCTTAACTGGAGAAGCACACACACACAGTTCCTTTATTAAACACATGAGAATAATAAAGGCAGGTTACGGAATTCAAAGTTTGACTTTAAAATTGAACTTTTAAAATTGCATTAGGCATCTTTCTTTAAAAAGCAAGTCCAACCTACCATTCAAAAGAAATTCTTTACTGTCCATAGAGCAGTAGGTGTTAAATTGATTACTGTTACAAAACAGTCCAGATTCTCTGACAAGAAAACCTTCCTTATGTCTTACATTAGGGAAAAAGGAGAGGAGGATTAAGAAATTAACCCTGCCAACTGCCCATTAAGGAAAGAAGATAATTGTGTTTCTCTGCGGGGGGAGGTGCACTGAGATACAGGTTAAAACTGCCAAGTGGAAGGAGAGGTTGCTAAAGTCCCACTTACCCCAATTCTCAGTGACACTGCAAGTTCAAATAATGTCATCCTGGGGAGGGGGCAAAGTGACCCCAATTCCTCTCACTTCGGTTTCCCTCGTAAAACAAGACAAACAAAATGGGAACCATAATGAAGCCAAATAACATACATTAATAAGATTAATGACAGTCAGCAGCTAGATAAGGAATAATTCACGGGGGTAATACAATTTGTTTATCTGAAATCATGTCTAGGAAAGGGAAACATGACCCTCAAGGAAATAGCTGCCCACCCCTCAAATCCCAAAGACACAGAAACAAAACTACATACAGATCTGCATCCCTCAAAATAACTGAATAAGAGAAAAGAACTCTTGAACTATAAATAAAAATGTCACAATAAGGCACAAAAAGATGTAATGAAATTGCCATAAATTTATGAAGTAGATTTTATTTTCTGTTGTCCAAAGATTTAAAATATTAAAGCATAATGCTTGCAGAAAACAGCTACTGTGACAGCTAAAATATGCCCAAAGTTTATGCTAGGGAAAGCTGATGAGAGAATCAGCTGTATAATCAATCACATGACAAAAACTCCAGACCTCATTGTGACGTTACAGCAGCAGCTAACAGGCATTAGGTTACAACTCCAGGAACTACCTCTACCTCTTGCAAAGGTCGATGGAAGACTGTAGCAATTCAATTATAAAGCCAGGTAAGACCAATTCAGTTGCAATGTCAACAGAAGTCAAAGCAAATTGCTTTACTCTATAAAGCACAGAGCATTTTTATATCATAATCACAGTCCTGGGGCATTATTTACAGACTAAAATTTTTGCCTACATAAACAAACAAAAAATATAATAACCACGGACTATTATCCTTGGGAACCAAAAAGTAATCAGATACTGAATCAAACTGCCTTCCATAAACTTCTGAGGAAGCCTGCCACTTTGACAGCTCAGGAAATTTAGAGCAGTGTGCTTGGAACACAGACTCCAGCCCTGCTGAGACAATGACGGCTGTTACACTCCTCCCTACCCCCTCCTCTCCTAGCTACTCTTCTCACAGGAACAATGTTCATTATTATCAATAGCCTGGTGAAGACGCTAGCAACCAAGAAACCCAGGCATTACAACTGGACAAAAACCACCACAGATAAAAGACTAAATTACATTTTCTTTGAAAGCATACCATATATGAAAGTATATTTGAAGCCCTTCTATGTCATCCGTCAAGCCCTCAAGAAAACATAAGCTAAAATTCGTGAATACTTACTCCTTATTGGCTGGTGTACATCCATTAACTCAGTTGTTCTTGGCAAAAACCATGTCAAAGTTTTATTGCCCAAACTTGTGAGGCTTAGCGGGGGATTTGCCGAGACCATAAAAGACATCAAGAGGAGGGAAGGGATTTAAATCCAGGTTAGTTTAAACCCAAACTTAACCACAAACAAGTCTGCCACTCACTAAAACACTTTGCTGCCTATTTCCAGGAATAGTGACCCTGAAATGCCAGGACAATGTGGATATGAGAGCGCAACCTAGGTAAAGGTGAAAGATGCATTAAACCTAGCAGGACAACACCAAGCAATAAGGGCTAGTCATTCTCGACATGGTGACAGTGAAATCTCTCCGGTCAACTCACGCTAGAGGGACTCCATACCCTTTCTAGAGCCCTGCTTCTCATCCCTTCTGCTTCAAAATCTTACACTTATACCCAACCATCAAGTACAAAGTGCAGGTTGCTTCAGGGTTAAGCTGAAACTTACATAAATTAAACACATATAAAGGTATGTTGTGTGTGTGCACATATATATATGTGTGTGTGTGTGTGTGTATAGATGTAACAAGTAGATATACTCTAGAAAAAAGCAGGAAATACAGACATGTATAAAGAAAATCACCAGACTCTCACTGCCTAAGGACAACCATTGTCATAAATGATGATTATTTTTCCATATTATTTCTATGCTTGTACTGACAAGAAAAGCAATACAAGATATTCTGTAAAATTTAAAAAACAAAAAAGGTACAGAACTGGCCCTTGGGTGCAGAAGGGGCTAAATAAAGATCTATATTCGTATTTGCTTACATATGCACATAAAGAATTCTAGAAGGATAAATACAAAACAATAGGTTTAACCATATGAAACTGATATTAAATCGTTTTTGACATATACAAACAGCAGTTTCACGTGGCACAACCTCACCAATAACAGTGATCATCAAATCCACTTTGGATCTCAACTCTGGAAGCATTTCAGTCTACTGGCTTAACTACATGAAATTCTCAAAGCGTTACTATTTTTAACCTACAGAATGGAAAAAAATTTGAAATTGCTGAGATTAATTTTGGACCTAGAGATGGCAATTTTATATGGATCAACCTATTAACATCAGTGGTTACAAATCTGGTTTGCAGATGCAGGAACTGAGTCGATGGGACAGAATGGGGTCTTTCTAACTTTGTATCTTTTTGTACTCTTTGATTTTTCAAACCTACAAATACATTATTTATTTTAAATTTTTTTAAAAGAGAAAGAAAGGAGGGGAAGGGAGAGGAAAGGAGAAAAAAGAAAACAGTAAAAGCTTGTATATTCAGGCAGCATCAAATTCCCAATTGTGTTCACTTTTTACTTTCTAACAACCCGTTAAAGCGTCAAGTACCTAAGATATCCTCACACTATAACCAGTCCAAAACCTGTTTGTTCATTTAGGCAAGTGGTTGCATAAATCACAGTAAAATACTGCCGTAGTACTTAATACCATTGAATTAAAATGGGTCCTTCCCCTCCTACGCTTCCCATAAAAACGGGCCACAGCTTTTCTCCTAGAGGGCCCCTGCTTGTTACAGGGTATCGCGTCCCAGGTTTAAAACCAGTCATCTCTGGCTCCTTCTCCTTCATCTCCTGTATCAAGACCACAGCTCTGATTCCCTTACAACAAAACTTTTTTTTTTTTTTACATGAAAAAAACTAAGAATCATTCTTAAAATTTAAAAAGAATAAATTGACATATTGTTTGAAACACACAGTATCTCTGAGAGGACTCACGAGACAACTGGCAATGTCGGTTCACTGCAGAGAAGACTGCTCCCTGTGGCACTTGTGTTCCACACTTCAGCAGAGTGGTCAAGCCGGACCCTGGGATCGCACTGCCTGGGTTCAATCCCGGCTTTGCCACTGACCACTGTGAGACTGACCCTCTCAGTGCCTCAGTTTCCTGAACTACAAAACAGGGATAATAATACTACCTATAGGATTGTGCAGAGGATTACTTAAGCTTAAGAAATATCGCTAAGAACAGTATCTGGCACGTAAGATGGTGATATGTAACTGTTCACCATCATTACTCTGAATTTTGTATCACGTACTTGCATTAAGTATGAAAAGTTTTAAGAAAAAGAGTATACCTTTAAAATAACCAAGATAGTAAAGAGACTTAGATAATCATTATTTCTAGTCTGACCCAAAGAGAAAAATAAAACTATGACCATCAACACATTTTAAGCTCAAAAATTATGCTGCTGATATTTGAGACTATTAGTAGATCCAAAATGCTGGCCCCAAAATTCATTTTAATAGGCTTAAAGATTTTTTCTTCATCCAAAGATGACACTGGACTCCTTAATACTGCTTGGAAAGCACACAGGAATGCTGTGGAATGCAGAATGAACATTCCAAGGGAGCCGGGCTGCAAAGATGCTCCCCATAGCTAAGAAAAGCCAACTGGTGACAATTTTTGGTAAATACAAATGGGAGTATTCTCTACAGGTGACTCAGTCTTGTATTGTTTCTTTTTCCTCAACAGCTGGTAAGGTTTCAGCAAGTGAACTGGCCACAGGTTTGTTTTTTTATATTAATTATACACAACATCCTTATATGGTGGTAATTTTAATCATGGTCCACAGAGTTTTCTGAGTAATGGAAGTCACTTGGAATTGACCACACTGAGATAATACCTTCCCCTTACAAGATTTCTGCTCATCTTCCTGCCTACCAAAGAAAACGTTTCAAATCAGTCACTCTTGACAGCCTTAAAAATCATTTCATTCAGGATAAACAATACTTTGGTTGGTTTGAAAAGATGTTTCTTAGACAGCCCAGCTACCTCCTACGCTGTAAGAGTTTCAAAGAGGGCTATAAAGAGAGTGACAGCTGCTTGAATTCAGAACTAGAAATTAAAATAAAAGCTATTAGAAGTAAAGGGGGAAAAAAACCACTCCACAGGGAGAGGAGCTTTAAAGAATTTTTCTCTTTTATAAATTCTAGTTACCTGCCATGAACTTGTTTTCACCACAGAAGCAGCTATGTATTTTTTTAAAGGCATTAAATAAGCTTTTATTTTTTTCCCCTCCAGAGAAAGGGGGAAGTGTTCGTCCCACACAGAAGCAGCACAGTTGAGATTATATAGAAAGTCATAGGAGAAGTTGCCTTTTGCTTTGTCACTAGCATTAGTGGGGCTGAGCTTCCAGGGAGGTTTTTGGGAGGCGCCAGCACTGGGGAGGCGTCGCACATGATTTATAGGCACGCCACAACTCAATTACAGCCCTGAGTTTTCTCGCTGCCTTTTCCAACCCATTGATCTCATCATTGTAAAAGTGAGTTAAGAAATAATCTGTCTACATATACTGTCACAGACTCAAGCCTGGTCTTGGATTTGACTTCACCACATAACAATTCTGTGTCAAGGAATCATAACATTGCTCTGAGGAGCTGGCAAGAGGCAAGAGGCCTCCGGGCTCGGGAAGTTATTATCCGGAGCCCACCCATGAAATGTCACGCGAAAACACAATGGTAAGAATGGAGAGAAGAAAGATTGCCAGGCTTAAGACAAAGATCTACTTGTGCCAGTTAACTGGATTGATTATATTAAATAATGCTGCATCAAAGTGAACAGGTGTGTCTACAAGGAATCACCAGCAGCCATACAATGTCACTGAAAGTCCATGCCAGCAATGGTTTTCCAGACATCCTTCTCACACAGTTTGTGTCGTGCTAACATTATGGGGAGGACAGGATGGTTGCATTTCACTTATAAACACATGTTTTCATAAAGGAGCTTTCTAGAGATGCCCTCGTGGGAACTGAGATTAGAGAGCACCCAGCTGCCATGAACGTCAGCAATCCACCCCTGACTTCTAGTGAAGTTAGGGTCTCTACAGCAGTGGACTTCCATCCTTTAAGACAAGCCTATGGATGAAAGTGGATCTATGTCTGTGAGGCAAAGTAGGAGAAAAATGAGCTCTACCTCGTTCACGGGTATGCAACTACCCTTTCTCTAGGAAGGTATAACATTTTAGTAATATGTATTATTTCTCTCTTTCTACCATCTCTCCATATACAGTCTACTTACACAAATACATTTTACACTATTTTTTTACTAAACCTATTTTCCAAAGCAGTTACATATAAGAATATGTATTGAACACACTGACAAAATGGTATGTTTCCTTCCTTTTGATGGAAAGATGGTCTAAATTATTTTTAAACTCCAAGAAAAAAAAAACTCACAGCACAAATGAAGACATGAACACAAGGATGGATTTACCTGTGATCCTAAACTGTGGCTAATGACACCCGTTTTGAGTATCGGCCGGCCTTCACGTCCCTGTCTAGTCAGTAAACAAGGCCCACCAATTTGCTCTAACAGCTCTCCCAGATAGCCACTTCACTTTGCCTTCCTCGTGCTCATTCACGTCCACGTGAACCTAAGCTTCACTTACTTAACCAGCCTTTAGTGTGGCCTTCCTGATTCCTACTGGAAGATTAAGTTAGATTGCGTTTCCTTAAATAGTATTTTCAAAATGTTACAACTTTTCTCCCTTGCTGGAAAATACTCCACGGTTCCTCTTATCATTTTAAACATAAGGCACCTTTCTTTGGGCTTGAAGAACACTATGGATTACCAGGACCTGGCTTGAGTGCTTACTATGCGCCAGGGCCTTGTGCCAAATATATTAACTACCTTAACCCTCTCAACCATCTTCAGTGGTGGATACTATTATTGCCCCGATAATAATGTAGTTAATAAAGTAGACTTAGAGAGCCTAAGCAATTTGCCCATGAGTACAGGGTTAGAATACACATTCTCCATCCCAGGCTTACGTCCACCCACCGGTCCCTTAGGTAGGCTGTCTTTCCTGGGTCTGGCCGAGTCTCCCTCATCCGGCCCATCTGTCCTGTGACCGTCAACCCTGGCCCCTTCTAACCAGGTGGGCTCCCTCCTGCCCTTTATCTGGCTCCTGCTCTATGGGCTGCCATGCCTCAGCCACACTGGTCCCCTCACCTGAACCTTTTTCATTCTAATGGCCACAATCTCTCTGCTCCAGGAAACCACAAAACCTTTCCTATATACTGCAACCTGGGAGTTCCCTTCCCTCAGAGCCCCATAGCCCAGCGCTGGGCACTTATTGCCAAGCTGTTTCATATCTTCCTATAGTGACCAACAGAATGAGAATAGAAAATTAACTCCTTGAAAGGAGAAAGTGTGTGTGGCAGGATGTGGAACCCATAAAAGCTCTTTAATAGATTTGTGGTATAATCCCAATTTTAGTATCCAGTATATTTTGGCATTAAAAAGCTACATTGTAAAGGCCTTACAGTGGCCTGCTTTCTAGTTTTCTACTCTCTTGTTCATGCCTCGAAATTGAACAAGATTCTTCCAGCCTACCTAAGGTGGCCAATTAATATGATCATCATTACTCTCATTAACACGTGACATCTAAATGTTAGGTAATTATTCAAAGTTCTAATTTGATATTACTCGGGCTGAAAGGACATTTATATACGTCTTACTTGTCCTGTTCTGATTTTAGAGACTGATCCAGATCGGGATATGTTCCCACTTAGAGAAACGAGGAAATGATCATGCTTCATTGTTTATCCATCTCCCCGCTCAAGAGCAGTAGAGCATTTTCACTTTCTGCTTTTCACTAAGGCTCTGAATCCGCATCATGGTATCTACCACGCTGTAGGACTACAATAACACATGCTCGACAAAATGTGCTGCAGTTAGCACATTCGTGATCCAAATGTTAAAGTGCCAACCCAACGATACCCAAGTAAGAAAAACACTAAAATGATATTAAATCCTGCCAATTGGCTTGCAAGATGATTTTATTTTCAACTCGCTATAAATCATATTTTTTTAAGTTGCCTAAATAAGTAAGCTGCTATATCATGTTACAAAAGAAGATAGGCACAGAATACCTAATTACACAAGAAGATACATATAAAAACTAGGCCTGGAAATCTCTAGTTCTGTTTAAAATTAGAGCTAGCATAAAGGAAGAAAGAGCTTTAGATGGTAACCCTCTTCTCCCCGCTACCTAAACCTTCGCTTAAAATTTCTTCTGCCTTGAATGAAAAACAACAAAGATCACTTTCGTCTCACATAGCCTCATGAAATTTCCTCCTATTGGGGGGAATTACAACAAACATGACAGCCCCTCTATATATAAGAGGTAGTAAGGACATAAATTTGGGATGGGCAGGAGAAAATAAACATATGCTTAACTTTTTTAAAGTGACTTGCTACTAGGTTCTAAGGAAATAAAAACACAGACAATAACTTGAGAATGAAACGAAAAGCAAACCTTTCATTTTTAATCTTTTTAGCACTTAGCAGCCCACCTCATATTTTGCTTTTATCACAACTGACTTAGACAAATCTACTCAGCTTTGAAGTTCATGAGATTATGAAATGCTATATAAAAATGAATAAGGCTTCTACAAAATAATAAAAGATGAGACTCTCATAAAGATTTAATAGCTGCTCTAACTTAAGAAAACTGGCCAGATATTATTAAATATATCCATTTTAGTCTATATTAATCATCAGTAAATATCCTTAAGCAAGTAGCTAGCATTTTAAAAGTCTTTTGCAAATAACTTTAATATCACTTAATCATATATTGCAAAGAAAAATAATGATCATACACAGTATGACTAAATGTGCCAATGCCAATTAAAGTCTTTATCAACATGAAGCTACTATGTTTCTTTAGTTAAACTGGTCATCTCTCAACTGGGGTGGGGGTGAATAAAACATCATGAAAAGCATGTCTAACAGTGGAGGATTTCTCTTCTATTTCACGCCAGCTGGGATTTTCTGCTTCCAGGGCCCCCCCCTATTGCAGCTCATGCTAACAGGCTTGCTCACTCTTTGCTAATGACTTTTTGATCTGCCTGATGTTGAATTGAAACTGATACTGAATGTGTGCCAAGACTGGCTGTTTGGTACATCACATAGTTTCAGAGTCTACTCCATGCAGAACAAGAAATAACATACCACAAACCACTTCACTCAAATGCCAAATCCGTGACCAAGTCACAGGGCTGAAGAAAATCGCCAGTCATCCAATCCAGTTCCTTGAATCTTGGCTCATAGTCCACTTAACTTTTCAGTAAAAACTATTTGTCCTGGATTTTATTAAGTCTAATTTAACTTATATTACAATGAGCAAAAGGGGTGGGGGTGGTATTTGCATACAAATATTCCATCAGTTCCCTATAAACTAGAAAATTTGGAAAAATAATCAACCTAAATTGTCTATAATGCATATTTTAACCAAAACTAGATAACCATGAGAAGTGACTTCACTACGATCAATAAGAAAAAATTCCAAAAAAAGATTAAACTTTTTGAAACCTTCAAGTAATATTGGCAATTAGATGACTCAAGGCCACTTAAAAAAAAAGTCCTAATGACAAGAACCGATCTTTTTATGGAAGGGGTAAAGTTTTCAATATGCTAAATGACATTCAATTACATGAATTTTTTTTTTTTTTTTTTTTTGAGACAAAGTCTCCCTCTGCTGCCTGGCCTTGAGTCCAGTGGTCATAGCTCACTACAACTTCAAACTCCTGGGCTCAAGCAATCCTCCTGCCTCAGCCTCCCCAGTAGCTGGGACTACAGGTGCATGCCACCACACCCGGCTAATTTTTTATTTTGAATATTTTTTTAGTATCCCTGTATGCTCCTGTTCAAAAAAACGTATTCACCACCTCTCATTTATTCCCCAATTTTTTTAGAATATGCAAGATCTGAAAGCCTATGACAAAACACAGACCCTACTTTGTTCTCTCTGAAATAGCTTTTCATACATCTTGAGTTTCACTAAAGCTTAGCTACAAATAACTGGGGGGATGTAAAAATAATAGTTTTTAGTTGCTTTATCTTATCTTATGACCTCTGAGATAAAATAAGGCTGGGTGTGGTGGCGTAAGCCTGTAGTCTCAGCTGCTTCAGAGGCTGAGGCAGGAGGATCACTTGAGCTCAGGAGTTGGAGACAATAAGCTGTGATCACACCACTGCACTCCAGCCTGGGAGACAAGAGCAAGACCCTATTTCTTTAAAAAAATAAAAAATAAAATCACTCTATGACTAAATTCATGTGTTTTCCTGATTCTGACAACTTTCCAAAAAAGAAATTCTAGGCCTGCAATCAAGAAGGATGAATGTAAAGTTATAAAATACAAAATATAGAATAAACTATCATAAATGACAAACATAAAAGCAGACTAAAGGGGTTTGAGTATTTGATGATCATTTTTCCCCTTAAAATAAAATAATTAAGAATTATATCACCTAAAAATTAACAAAACTAGGATTATATCCATCTCGAGTATTCCCATGAGAGATGTGCTTAATACCACTACAGAAGCTTCTTACTCATTAATAACCATTAAGCAATCCAACAAAAGATTAACGTACTACATAAATTTGATTGAATATTATGATTCTATTCCTAAGAACACCAAAAAAGTAGATGTGATTCTAAAACAAAATGTCCCTCTTTGGTCATCTCCTTTATGAAATATAGTCAATTCTATTTTGCTCAAAGGCCAATGAACCAATTTAGGTAGTCTATGTTTTCTTGATTTCTTTTTCCCTTCCTGCTTTCCAACATTTGCTTATTTCACTATTTATTAGCACTTCCACCAGAGGACAAGTGAGATGTAAGAGAAGATGCAATTCAAACCAGTCGGTTTTACTCCTTATTAGCAACTCTGCTGAGGAAGAGTGAATGTGAGAAAAAGAGAATAAGAAAGTTAGCTGGGGCCGGGCGTGGTGGCTCACGCCTGTAATCCTAGCACTCTGGGAGGCCGAGGCGGGTGGATCGCTCGAGGTCAGGAGTTCGAGACCAGCCTGAGCAAGAGTGAGACCCCGTCTCTACTAAAAATAGAAAGAAATTATCTGGCCAACTAAAAATATATATAGAAAAAATTAGCCGGGCATGGTGGCGCATGCCTGTGGTC
>CM052440.1:120642167-120685928 GCA_028533085.1 Varecia variegata
AAAGTTAGCTGGGATCAGAAGTTAAAACTCATGTCTAAAAGGAAGTTCTGGAATAATTATAGGTTAATTTTAATGATTCATGCCCTTCCTCTAGAAAATAAGGATCTGATCATAAAACTAATACATGTACCATATGTACATACGTCTTGAACAAATTAAAAGAGTAGAACATCTTAGCCCCTGGGTGTTATTACAGGAGGTATTCTAGTCTTCCTGGAGATACCTCTGAGTCAGTGGAGTTGAAGACAGTTGCTGCTTGCTGGCGTGGATCTTCAGATATTAACTGCCTGGCCGTTTGTGTACACAGCTGCTTAAGATGAAGGCACTGTATTTGTTTCCATCCTCACCCCCCTTCTCCCTCTGACAATCAATCTCACACTTCCAAACCAATGTAACCTCAGTAGCTCAAAAGGGTAATAAATGAAAGATATTTAAAAAAAAAAAAAAAAAAAGGACTAGAAGAGGAAGAAAAGTGAAGACTAATTTCAAATTCAAGGACTGTTCTCAATAAGGGAAACCTCTCAGGAGGAGTCACAGTTTCAGACTGCATGCTGTAAAAGCAGGTGTTGAGACCAGGATCATCTTCCTCCCCACACCAACGACCCCATGATTACAAACAGCCATTGGTTGCCTACACATGGCTTATAATCTTGTTTTGTATAGGTCAATGTTGAGCATTCAGATTTCAAGGCTCTTTAAAAACTGGGGTATCTGGCATCCCTGAAATAAGTGGCCACGTGGCCACAGTTAGCTGGAACATGGTAGGTTGGATGAGACGTGCAAACTTCAACTTGTGAGAGTCCCACGGCAGTCCAGTTCCCTCCGCCTGGCCCCATCAGACAGGTCAATTTGCCAACCCTGCCATGAGATGAAGTGTCCTCCCTAATGACAAAGTCAGAAAAGCAGAGCAAGTAAGGGGTAGGAGCCATAAATTCCAGTGCAATGGTGAACTGTGCCTTTAATCCAGATGCATTTAACATTAGACTCTATCAGCTCCTCTCATAAAAGATCTGCTTTAATTTTAGTTCCCCTTCCATTTGTCTCCGGGTTATGTAACATCACAGGAGGTCACACAAGTCTCCCAAAAAAGAAATTTAAGCTGTCTTTTAAAAATAAAAAAAGAACCATGCATAACAAAGACAAACACAAAACTGAAACTTGCATTTTCTCCCTGACAAGAAAGCTTCACCCTCCCTGTTAATCTCAAAAATTATAATCTTAAGTGAAAAAGAAATTAAAACACAGATGACAGAAAACCGTGGCCTGCCCTGAGGACATATGATATGCCGTATTCTCAACATGCTGTTAAGCAGAAAAATATAATTAACATCTTACCATCTTCCAGCTCAAGACAAAGATTATAGACAGCCACGGGTCTCTTCGTCCTCTGGCCTTGTCTCTTTGATTGCCTTGGTGGAGCATTTGGGGGTGATGCTGACAAGCAAGTGGGTTCAGGGAATGTGGTATCAGGTGGGGTCCGGAAAATCTGCCATCAAAGCATAAAGGACATGAACTGTTTATCATGAACAGAAACCTGGGTATTGCCACAGCAAACTGGCATCAAACAACAGGTGATTGATTCAGAATTCATTCAAGACAGGCTAGAGCTAAAAATCCATTTCTTCAAACTTGGGGTACAGGTCGTAGGCCTTTTACTCATTTATTTTTAACAGAAGATTTAAAAATAAAAAATTCCTCATATTAAGTAAAAGCAACATCAACTCATTGTATTTCAAGTAATTCATTCCAAAGCTAACCACGTGTAATTATCTTTACGTGGTATAGACAGTACTATAGCTCTTCATCTGCAAAGGAAGTAGCCAGGATAAAACATTAAAAAGAAGCATCTCAGTAAATTTCACAGAAGGTTAATATTTATGCCAAAATGCTGGTCTCAATTTTTTTCCAAACTACGTAAACAGAAATATATGCCTGCAAATATTTTTATACATTTTAAAATGGCTTGTGCTTATGAAATTACCTTTCTGGATTCCCATTTACATTTTTCATAAAATGTTTTATAGATTTTATCAATTCATTTAATACCCTCCAATCTCTTAATAATTTCCCCTTCCATTTATGAAACCTAGAATATTAGCATGATTTATCTATAATGTCATTCATATATCAGCAATAATAACATTAATGAAAATGTGCTGCTTCTTTGCTTAGCAATTTTTTTTCTTTTGAGAAAAGCAATCTGTGCCACAAAGGGAAGCATACAGAGGTGATTTATAATAGACCTCCCATGGTTGCCAAGACCTGAGTTCAGAGGCTTCCCTTCCAACAACACTGGAGGCTCTTCAGCCTTCAACAACAAAGTCATGAAATAAAATATATGAGAGACATCAACCTAACAGACACTGCACCTCCAAAGGGCTGGCGTTCCTCAGGTGGAAGCAGGCAACAGGAAGAAAGCCAGCTCGCTTGAAACAAAACATAAACATAAAACTCACAATAAAAGGCCCTGAATGAACATCCCACTGTTACAAGGAAATTAAGACTCATGCATTATCAATAAAAACAGGCACATGACCTGTGATATATGCGTGAGAGTGTCACTTATATATGTGTAGTACATTTAATAACTAACAATGATGTTGGAGTTGTAACTGCACAGTCTAAAAGTTCTCACCTAAAAACTATTACATACCAATAAAAATAAGCAATTTCAAGAGAGCACTTGCTTTATAGTACCATACTGCCCCCTCATGTGTAAATGGAATAAAAAATGATTTAAATTACTGTGGACAAATATTTGCTAGTGAAAATTTAATTTATTGCTCCAACTGGTAACCTGCTAACACCACATTTCCACAGAATCTGTGTTCCAATAGGGCACTCTGGCAAATAGCAAACTACTTATCTGCCTTAAAAAATCCTCTGCTGCCTAGACTATTGTCCACAGCTGGATTTACTGACATCTGTCATTGTTCAGATTAAAGGAGGCTGTCGAGTGAACAGGAGAGCAGTTAGGTTGAGAAGAGCACGATAATAGTGAAGAACAGAAGAAAAGATGGGAAACATAATTGCATTGCCAGAAAATAGCACCTGTGACCAACATTTACAATAGCTCCATGGCCAGGCACGGTGACTCACGCCTGTAATCCCAGCAAGATGGGAGGATCACTTGAGTCCAGGAGTTTGAGACTAACAGGGGCAACATAGTGAAACTCTGATCTCTACAAAAAATTTTTTAAAAATTAGCTGGGCATGGTGGCACATGCCTGTAGTCCCAGCTACTCAGGAGGCTGGGGCATTGAGCCCAGGAGTTTGAGGTCACAGTGAACTATGATGATGCCACTGCACTCTAGCCTGGGCAATAGAGTGAGACACTATCTAAAAAATAATAAATAAATAAATCTTCTTGACTTACCTATGTTTGAGTTTTACAAATATGGCAGATGCCTCTGGGATGTTACCAGAATAGTAAAGCAAACCATACACAGAACTTGTGTCTCCAAAGCATAAATAAAGCAATGGAAAAGTTATACCCCAAGAACTGTACTGGATAGATGATAACCTTCCAAGCAGATCTTCCCAGAAGATCATACTGACTGGAACGGTGCAAACACTGAAAATTGCTTTACTTCCTTCTCCTCCTTCTCCACTTTGAAGTGGGGGTGTCGGTGAAGGTGTGGGGGAATGAGGTGTGGAGGCTGCCCCTGTGTGCAGAGCCAGACTAGCAAGCCACACGAGCCCCAACAGTGTGACTCCAACAATCCTGAGGGACTGCTCTGAGTCCTGCCCACCCCTCAGTCCCAGTCCCAGGCTGGGTCCAGACTCGGCTGGTCTCCAGAAGACTTAAGGCACCGTGTAGTTTACAGCAGAACATCTGGGTATGGGGACGAGGCTTCGGGTTATAAAGCTCCCCAGGTTATTCTTTTGTGCAACCAAGGCTAAGAAACGCTGATTTAGTCATTCCAAAGTATGCTATACTTGTCTTGGATGGATCAAGGTCAAAATCGAAACACCAGAAAAATTATTTCGGAAAAACTGGCAATGAATATACACAATCGATTCCTTAGACCTCCCCTAAGTCTTAATTAGCATCAAACGGTTAAAGATTCTGAATACCAATCACTCCCTCAGTGAGCTCTATGTCATAGAGGTTGAGTATGCCATATCCAAAAATCCGAAATCTGACACTTTTTGAGCACCAAACCAACATGACGCTCAAAGAAATGCTCATTGGAACATTTTGGAGTTTGAATTTTTGGCTATGGGATGCTCAACTCGTAAGTATAATGCTGATCTTTCAAAATTAAAAAAAAAATAGAAATTCAAAACACTTCTAGTCCTAAGCATTTTGGATAAGGGATATTCAACCTGTATTAACATTTTGAAGAGCTAAACTATTACCCAGATTAGTACAAGTACCAAATCATAAAGGCTAATTTGAGACAGCACTATCCCAGCTTTTAAATTTTACCAGCTTAGACATATTTCTTAAAACAGTATATCTCATTTTCTCATGCGTATAATGATGGCATAGCACCTACATCTCAAGTTATTATAGGGATTAAGTGAGATAATGTTTATAAAGTGTTCAGTATAGTACTTGGCACAGAGTAATCAGAAATAAATGGCAGCTACTTATATTTATAATATGGTCACAACAGTAAACAAGGATAAAAATGACTTCAGACACTCATTATTCTGCTCAACCATCATTCTGAGAGGGCATTCATTTCTTGAGGTCATGAATATTCCCCCAGATTCAGAGCTCTGAGCAAAGTTATCCTGGAACACAACAAAATGTTCTGGAAAAAGACGTCAAGCAATGGGCTAAAGGGAAGAAACAAATTGAGCACCTTTTCAAATTTTCCAAGGCTAAACTCCCTAAGGCAAGTTACCCAGAATCAAATTATTTTGTGTATAGCCTACACTAGCCTCCATTCTAAAGTCTTTTTTTATTTGTTTTTAAGCTACAAGGCAATGCTCTCATGGTCCCTCAGAATCACCAGGAATGACTTAAATGGATATTTTTTTTTAGATCTAGAGGAAGAAGTAATGGTAAAACTATTTACTTTAAAATTTTGACCTGTTTTTTGGCAATCTGATTCTAGAAGTTAAAATTAAGCTTATCTTATTTGACATTGCCAAGACGTGCATCACCTCTAAATATAACATTGATTTTCCAGTTCTAGAACCGCTGCACGGATGCAAATTCCTCTTACAGCCCAGGTCTCTTTCCAGGATCTTCCAGCTCCCCTACCTTGCCAAGCTTCATACCTCACGCTCCCTTTTTGTTCCAGGATAGATAAACTCATCTTAAGCAATACTGAGAACCAAGAGATCAAGTCTATTCAAAACTTTTTTCCCAGTGTAAAAATTTCTTCACCGCACCTACGTATTTATAACATAAGAAAAACTCAAATCAGACAATCCAATGACACAAAACAAAACTCCACAGGTAGGTATGTCAGGTAAGCAAGCACTTGCTTACTCAGGTCTCCTAAGAGTGCCAGCACAAACAGAAGTCTGGCACCACTGTTCAGAGTCACAGATTTCTCAGACACAACAAAATGGATGTTTATGCCCATGAGACTGAGCCCATTAATAGCAATCCCTCCCCAAGTCCTTCATGCTCGGCTACCAGGGACCACCTGTGGAAATGACTGCACCACTTCTGCCGGAAATACTTTGCAGATAACAGGAAATAAGGATGGTCTGTGAAAATTTTGCTTCAATACCCAACTCAAACCTGCAGAATTTGATTCAACTAAATTAATAAATACTATGGGTAAAGGAAATGAAGAAATATGAAGTATAATATTACGATATGTATGTATGTTGGTTTTCATCCATGGTTCCTGGCTCATAATGCCCATAGCTCTTGTTATAATGTTGAGGTGCTTTACACTACAGAAGACAGCATCTCTCTTTGTTCTCCCCAAGTCAGGAATCTTCCCCCCTATTTCTATCTTGGAGCTGGCCAATAAGGAAGTTCTCTAATCTACCTTGTCCGATTGTAGGTAGTAAGACCCCCATTTCAGACAGGGTTCCACCTCATACCCTGGAGGAAGGAAAGCTGCACAAAGCAGCCAAGAGGCATCTGAACAGATGAGCCTGGCAGGGTTTCCCACTCAGCCCATTAGTATTAGAGCACACCCTTTTTGTCCAATCACATTTCTACACAGTCAACCACGCCTATCTAAAGTCATCTCCAAAGAAGGCCCAAGAGGACTGAGTTCCAAGAGCTTCCAGATATCTGAACATGTGGAGGTTCCTGGAAGGGGGGTGCACCCGAGGAAGGCATGGAAGTTCTGTGCCCCAACTCTATACCTCACCCTGCACATCTCTTCATCTGTATCTTTTGTAATATCTTTTATAATAAACCGGTAAGTGTCAACATTCCCCTGCGTTCTGTGAGCCACTCCAGCAATTTAACGGAACCCAAGAAGAGGGTTGTGAGAACCCTAACTAAAGCCAGTTGGTCAGAATTCCCAGAGACCTGGACTTACAACTGGTGTCTGAAGAGGGAACTGAGCCCCCAGCCATGGGCTCTGACACTATCTCCAAGTAGACAGTGTCAGAACTGAATTGGAGAACACCCAGGGGGTGTCCACACTGCCGAACTAGTTGCTCTCTGGTCACAGAAGCCTTCTGCGTTGATTGTTATTGTGGTGTGAGAGTACAGGAAGAAACAATTTGTGTTTTCTCCCCCTTCCCATGAAGTAATTCTCCTTTAAAAAAGATTTTCCTACAGAATAGTTCACTGGTCTTTTTAATGATAGGAAGATCATCAATATGTTTGTATACTCCTATCATCTCAAATAATAACTAATGGTTGAAATTTTGGGGTACTTGCAATATGCCTGACATTATACCAAGTGCTCGGCTTACAAAGACTTGAACCAAATTTCCTCACTCCGATGTACACATCTTGGCCACTCTGCCCCACTCCCTCCAGTATCACCCAGTCATAATAAGCTCCAGATATTGTGTCCTTGGTGATGTCTTATGTCACAGAACTAGATCCATCCATAAGTAGAGGTACTTCCAGAAGACAGCTGGAAATCAATGCATATGCTCCTAAGTAAACTTTTAACATAGGAAGGAAAGAAATACAATGTCCAATCTTCTTTCTAAAGCAGCATAATTGCAAAATGGCCAAATATTACTTTCAGCTTCCAAGTCTACAGTGTGTTCGGGCAGATGCCAATCACCCTGGGGCTCTGTGGACTAAATTGGCTCCAAGATAACCTAAATTTCCACCTGTGACTCAACTGCAGATTCTAGCTACCATGTGAACAGTATGCAGCACTGAAAACTTTTTCCAGCTATCTGTCCTTGAATCAACACTACTCCAATGACTAAATATGGGTCTCGTCTAGAAAATTTAACTAGAATTGATATTAGGGACTGACAGCAAAATAACCAGTTGGGTTTAGGCTTGAGGCTGGAAATATTCTAAGGCTTCATGTTTGTTCTGGTTCATTAAAACTCAGAATCTCAGAGCTCAAAAGCATCCTAGTTCTCCCTTAGGCCAACCTCTTCATTTCACAGTTGAGCAGACTAAGGCACCTGTGGTTAAAGATTTGCTCATATTCCTACCACTGTCAAGAGGCAAACCGAGGCCTTACTCCCAGAACAGGGCCTGAAGGCCAACTGCTACTGCCATCCTGCTGCGTCCTGTCCTTTCTCTCCAACAAAGTATCCTTTATGTGTGTATTTCCTCTTCTGGGGAGACGGTGCTCAGTGGCTGAAATGCCTCAAAGTGCTTTCCTAAGCCGTGCCGGTCCACGAGGCTCACACTGGAGCACATTGAAGACCCTGGCTGGAGTCCTGCTGCTGCTGTCAATACGAGGCCCTTTCCACTGGGTCACAGGAGATGGGAGAAGGACAGTCAGGGAGAAAGGGAGGAAAGGAGGAAACAGGAGACACTCCCCCCATCCAGGTCACCCAGCCCACAGGCTCGGGCCCTCACGATGGCCCTGACATGGCATGAGCTTTTTTAAAAACAACTTCAATTTTGGTTTACAACTAAAAAAATAAATAAATAAAGGGAAAATAAGAGTACTTTTTAGAATAAATCAAATTGGTAGAATTTCTGGGCTTGTTTCCTTAAATATTTAGGTTTCATTTCAAGAGGCATTTTGAGCTGCCCTCCCCAAGTCCCTATATTGATTTCTATATCCTAGTGATACATACCAGACTTTGGTTGTTGCCTTGGAGATTTCAGTAAACAACAACCTTTATCAAGCAGACTTTATAAAGTGGAACATACCCCCAGAACTACCTACTCCAAACCATAGGCATCTTCTGTGGCATTAACTATGGATGCAACATCAGTGCCTTGCTTCTTCCAGCGTTTAACAAAAGCCAGTAGAGGGAATTATGATAACAAATAACTGTGATAATATGCTGGGAACCAAATGGCATTAAAGAAATTTACAAATTGTCACTAAATAACCTTTCCTCCAATCTACATGAGGTGATCCTCCCCTGATTAAACCAAAGCCGCATCCCTGTTATGCTCATTGTGTGAACATATATTCCCAATTATAAAATGTTGTTTTCTGGTTTGCAAACTTTTAAAAACACCCCAGGTGCCGTTTTATCAATTTGCACCTGCAAACATTTGGAAAATGCAGCATCTGGTTTCCAAAGTCAGAAGAAAATGCTTTCCTAAATAAGCTGTAACTTTGACTTTCGTAACCCAAATCTCTACAAATATTCTTCACTGAGTGAGGAATTCACCAATGAATGCCTAGCTAGAATTTTTTCGTCGTGTCCTCTGCTGGTATGCAAACAAAAAGTTTACGTTTCAGCAATAAAGGCCTAGAACAACATTAACAAAATATGCTGTATGTCAACTATAAGACATACTCCACACATGACATTCCTTTGGTTTCTTTTCTTCCTCCTCCTTCAATGTTGGCTGCAACTTCTTTTGAGGTTCTTTTTTCCCTTCTCTCTTTTTTACCCTTCTTTCTGGACCTCAAGCCTCCCTTAGAAATCACTTGGTCCCACCAGCAGCACAGAAGATCAGAACACAGGAAGCATAGCATTTGCAGTCCCAAAGACCTGGGGATCCCCAAGGAGAGGGCTCCCTGCTCTGAGCTCATAAGAACCCTGAAATAAAGGATCTCTCCTCAAATGTCACCTGTGAAATTTTAAACTGAATGTAAATGAACACATTTGTAACATATAGACTTATCAGCTCACAAAATTTTCAACATGAAAGATATTTTTCTTTTGGAATCTAAGCCATGACCCGAAGTCATTTTGGGTAGGTCAGAAGATTAACCTAGAAAGAAAAAATAAGCCATAAACCTATTAATTCTCCAAAAGGAAATGCGTGAATTTTAATCACAATAAGGAACACATCTTTGAAGTCATGTACATGCATGTATCAGAATCATCTGAAACCTATTCCAAGTACATATGCCCACAGGCATATTTAAAAAATAATGTAACACTTTTGGAATATTATCAGGTTCCATATTTAATCGCTGTTCTAAAATTTAGGGGAATAGTTTGATTTTGTTTATTAACTTTTTTTCCAAATTACAATTTATTCATGGTACAAAGGTGATAACACACATTATATTCCTTATAGAAATGCTGGTAAACACAAAAAGCTCTGGAAAGAAGATAATCACCCATCATGCCACACATAAAAACATTTCTATTAAAGTTTTGATGACTATTCTTCAGTGTTTTTCTTTTCTTGCAACATTCTGCCTCATTTTGAAGAAGAAAACAGTCAGTACACTGATGTGGCCTCTAACGTATATTCACCTATCAAGACTTAGCTTTGGGGCAAGATTTGATTTCTAAATACATTAGGACAGTAGTCCCAACGTTTTTGGCAGAAGGGACCAATTTCATGGAAGACAGTTTTCCACAGACTGGGGGGAGAGGAGAGGGAGATGGTTTCGGGATGATTTAAGTGCCTTACATTTATTGTGTACTTTATTTCTATTGTTATTACATTGTAATATACGGTGAAATAATTATACAACTCAGCATAATGCAGAATCTAATGCCACCGATGATCTGACCAGAGGCGGAGCACAGGCGGTGATGCGAGTGATGGGGAGCAGCTGTAAATACAGATGAAGCTTCGCTCCCTCACCCACCCATAGCTCAACCTCCTGCTTTGTGGCCCAGTTCCCAACAGGCCATGGACTGGTACCGGGTCTGTGGCCCAGGGGTTGGGGACCACAGCATTAGGACACAGCTAGATTTTACCTTCCAATTGAAATGTTTCTAATCAGGGGTTTAGAAAATCTTCATGAATACATTTTAAAAACATTCCAAACAGCCCATTGTTCCTAGTCTCACCCTTGCCAACTTCAGTCTATGTGGAGGTCACACATACTAGAGCCAGACACCAGCCTCTCCCCTTCAGTGTGAACACTGCAATTCACTTTAGTAAGTCTTAAATACGATGACAAAGCATAATCTTTCCCTAGTTCCTGCACCTTAAAAGGAATAAAGGTTCCTGCTTGAATTCCCGGATTACCCGTCAGTTTGGAACTCGCTGCCTCTCAGTCACAGCAGCTATGTTCAAGAGCACAGGGGAGATTTCTCTCAGCTGACCTGGCTTCACCTAAGTCTAGGACCAGCTTTGACACAATGTTTCCAATTATTATGAATGGTGTAATGATGCATTTTCAGGTGCATTCCTTTATTTGGAAGGAGAGAGGTCAGCATAATAGTCATAGAACCTCACAGAGAGGAGAGTAGAAATCCTTCATCTGTATTAATTACTGTTGACATCCTCATAATCAAGTGTTTGGCACTTATATCAGTAAGAGATGTTTAATACCTATCAAATTCGGTCCTGTATACTTATCTTTGTCACAGGAGGGATCTCAAGAATCCAGCACTGTTTGCTGTCACTATGTGTTTACTTACTGGGAGATAAGCACATTAAGATTATTATGTAATTTAAATCCCAACTCATAAACACAAATGAGTCAGCAATGAATAAAACTAAAGGGTGAAAGTTTGCTGAGGAACAGGATTCTTTAGTATTCTCAGAGTATGTGACAGAGAACTCTTGATCACAGAGAGAAAACTGGTACATTTACAATTAAGAAATCCGGCAGTTACAACCTATGGCAGTTTTAGAACATGGCGGCAAATTCTTGGACACTCTTTCCATCAAACAGTGGTATCCAAACCATCCCCCTACACACTGGAATCTGGGCAGGCTCCTGATTGCTTCAATCAACAGCTTATGTGAAAGTGAACTATTGTGACTTCTGATGCTAGATCATCATAAAAAAGCCCTACAGTCTCTAAATTGTTTGCTGGAACAATCCCTGAGAGCTCTGAGGCTGCCATGTCTGTGAGGAAGCCCAAGCCACCTGAAGAGGCCATGTGTGAGTGCTGTGCTCAACAGTCCCAGCGTCTGAGTCAACCCAGCCCAGGCACCAGCTGTGAGTACAGAAGCCTCCAGATAATTCCAGCCCACAGCCATTCCAAACCTCCCAGCTGAAGCCCCAGATATCATGACATCACGAAGCAGAGACAAGCTAACCTCACCCTGCACTGTCTGAATTACTGCTTGTATAATCATAAAAATAACAAAATTGGTTGTTTTAAAACACTAAATTTCGGGGGGGTGCTGCTATGCTATGATAAATAACCAGAATACCACCCCTAACCAAGTGATCAAAGTGACTTCACTGGTAATGGAACAAACTGACATGAGCCCTTGATGTAATGTACTCAGAAGAATCAGCATCATTTATGTACCTCTCAAAAATATATAACCTGATCTAATTGTGAAGAAAAGTCAAATTAAAGATCATTTTATGGAACAATTGCCCCATACACTTCGAAAATGCCAATGTCAGGAAAGACAAAGAAACTATTCTAAAGTAAAGGAGTCTAAGGAGGCATGGCAATTATTAAACCCAGTGCGTGGTCCCGGATTGGGGGGAGTTTTCTATAAAAGGTATCATGTGATGACAGATCAAGTATGAACATGGACTACCCACTAGGGCAGTACTTCTCCAACATTTACACACACACACAGCACCTTGGGCAGGGGTGTCTGATTAAAATGCAGATTCCGATTCAGCAGGCCTGGAGTAGGGCCCAATAGCCTTCATTTCTAACACATTTCCAGTTAATGTCAATATGTTGGACTATGGGCCACACTTCGTGTCATGATGTATAGATAATAACATTGTGTTCATGTCAAATTTCCTGAATTTGTCCTTGTTTTTAGGCGACACATGCCCAAGTATGTAGGGATGAAGGACCATGATGTAAGGGAATTCACTTTCCAATGGTTCAACAATGGCAGTAATAGGATTATACAGGGTATAAAATGTTTATTGTATCATTCTTGCAAACTTTCTGTGGGTTTAAAATTTTTCAGCGGAAAAATCTGAAAAGGAAAGGTACGTAAGTTGACAGGATCAACCCTACAAAGATGATATTTTGATTGCAATGATATAGATGAGGAAACAGATGGTTAGATAATAGAGTAAGTTACTAGTACATACATGATCATATTGCTAATAAGGGACCCAACGTCATAAAGTTAAGTGATAATGTTCACTGCTATTAAAATTCATTGTGGCCTTGGGAGAGTAACTGAACTTCTCTATGCCTCAGTTTCCTGATCCAGCTAAAAGGGCTGCATCAGACGAGAGAATTCCAGTATGTGAAACATGTTACTGACACACGTCCACCACTCAATCACTATATTCCTCATACGTTTCATGAGGGCAGGACTTCATTCTCCTTCCACCTTCATGGTAGAATAAAAGCTAAGTGGCAAACAAACTTAAAAATTGTATCCTTATGACTAAGACCAAATCACAGACATCTCTGAAGTCTTGAATTACTGAACTATAGGAAACGTAATTTCAAAAATTAAAAAAAGTTCAGTAATTAAGCCACATATTCACTAAAGAACAGCACTGTGCCTTATACCAGAAAGTTAGGTTTCATGAAAGCAAACTTCACAATATTCTTAGTACAGTTACATGTGCTTCCAGTACTTGAGGTCCCAGAAGGAAAGTCAGCTCAAAGGGCCAAAGACATTTTCAAAAATTCATTCTTAACTGCAGCAAAAAAGTATGCACATGAGTGAGGAAAGGCGATTGAAGCCGAGTCAAACCCTCTGCCTACACGGAAATCCCAAATGAGGCTCCAGATTGATCACTACAGGAATGGTGATCACCTGCAAAAGCAGAAAGTATAACCAGACCCACCACAAGTTCAGTAGAAACATGTGAGTTAATTTTTTACAGCATCGGACCTCCAGACTGGGAAACATATCAAAATTCTGTACATCTAGATTCTAACAAGGCCTTGAAAATTGTCACTCATGATATCCTCACACATACAAGGAAGAAATATAGCCTAGATCAGAGGATCTTAACATTTTTCATCTCACAACTTCTTTATACTCTTAAAAATTCCTGAGGTTCTCAAAGAACTTTCGTTTGTGTGGATTACATCTGTTTATACTGACAGCATCAGAAATGAAAAACTGAAATTTAAAACATTCTAAATATATATGAATTGATTAAAAATAAAACCATTATATATTGACATAAATGTTTTTATGAAAAAAGTAAGTTTTCCAAAGCAAAAAATAATTTAGTGAGAAGAATAGCATTGTTTTACATTTTGCAAATCTCTTTAATGTCTGACTTAACAGAAGGCAGTTGGATTTTCCTGTCAGCTTCTGCATTCCATATGTTGTGACATCACATGTCACATCACCTCTAGAGAAGGCCACTCTACAACTGTAAAGAATGACAGTGAAAAGAGCAACTATGTTAAAAATAGCTTTAACCTCACATCACAGCTCCCTGAAAGGGTCTCAGGGGACCCCCAGTTCACACTTTGAGAATCCAGACTTAGATGCTAACATATAAGTCTGATTAACAAGATTAAGAATCTCATACCCAAGGGGCACTTTAGAAGAACATTAATCTGAAGAGGGTTTCTCAATCTCAGCCCTCCTGGCATTTGGGGCCTGATAACTGCCTGTTGTGGAGGGACTGTCCCATGTCCTGGAAGATGTTTAGCCTCACCCCGGGCCTCTGCCCACTGCAGGGTGTCCCAAAAGTCACCATACATAGGGAAAACGGGAAATTGTAGCTAAGTGTACCTTTACTTACAAAATGCTCATTACAAAATTATTCCTTTGTATGGAGACTTTTGGGACACCCTGTAGACACCAGTAGCACCCCCAATCCAGTGGTGACAATCAAAAATGTCTCCAGACACTGCCAAATGTCCCCGGTGGGGGCGAAAATCACTCAAGGTTGAGATCCACCACTCTAAACCTACAGAAATATTTCTAGTTCAGCGTTTGTTAGCCTTGGCTTGGTTTCCATCAAGCAGATGACATGAAACTGGGAGAGAGACCGGATAATTTCCTGAGTAAGAATTGTATCCAAGAAGCTTTCAGTAGGCTGGAAACAAAGACACTGGCAATACAGGATTCAACAGAAGCAACTATCAGGCAGTTCCTACATGTTTTCAAAAAGCAGCTGCACAAGACAAGTGTGGCAAATACGTGCCTCCGCAGCCACGATGACAACAGTCAGCACCGACAGTAAGTCCAGAGTGAGGCCACGACACATCACAGCCGGCAAGTGACAAAGCTGTAGACGGGCTTAATGAGCACAAAGCACACCTAGGAGGCGCCGATGCTCACCTTAACTATAATCCTGACAGACTGGACCACACGGGGGCATCACATTCGGTGCTGCAGTAACAGAGTCACTGAGAAACAGAAGTGTCCCCAAAGAGAACAGGAAGGTGGAAATTCAAAACCAAGTCAGACAACTGAAGGAACCAGAAAGAGAAACCCAGCAAGCGACTGCACCAATTCTTAAGGTCTAAAAACACTGTCACGTGGAAGAGTGATTAAACTTGTATCTGGCCCCACAGGTTAAAATCGTAGCTAATGGGTTGAGAATCGTGGGGGGCACAAAGAGGAACCTTCTGAATTGCTGAAGTTACACAACTTTGAGGCAGGCTAATTTGGGAGAGAGTGAGTTTCACAAGTTAAGACTGGAAGCTTTCCAAAGCAGTTCACTCACACATTGCATGCAGGGCTTAAATAGTTGACCCATGAATCTATGAGCAAGAAAATATATACCCATGCCCAAAAGATATTCTCACCAAGCTATGTGAGCCAAGTGACTCACTCTTCCTGCTACAGAGCAACCCTGTCAAGCTGACCTGTCACCCTCTTTTGCAGGACAGGGTAACCTTCCCCCAGCCCTGGCAAATACACACTGTACCATGCTGGAATCTGAGCTCCCTTCCTTCCCTGAGTACAGCCACGGTATAATAGTGTTAACACACCAAAGGTTGCCCTGATTGTTTCAGGGAGGTCCTGTAATACTCAGTAATCTCATCTCAATATTCCTTTTATTCCAGTTCTTTCTTTCTAAAAGAACATGTCAGATAATAACAAGTACATGAAAAAGTTTTATGAACTATAACCATTTCATAAATATAGTCAGCATAAATAAAGTCATCCTTATTTGGTCCCCTAAATAATAACCCTTTTCTTCCTCTACAGAGAGAGATTTTTGTCCAAGAACATGATGGCTAATCTCCTTGAAGTTTACTAAGTCCCACTACACCTACCAGCATTTTAATCCTATTTTCCTACATCCTAGTATCCAAAACAAACAAACAAAAACAAGCAAGCACCACCCCCCGAAAAAAATAAAAACAAGAAAAAGGATGCAGGTACTATAGTACTACTGAGCACTATTCAGAAAAAGGCCAGAAAGTTCCACTTTTCAGTAAAGCATGCACATTGGGGAAGGCTGGCAAGGAGGAAGGAAGGGTAGGTGGGAAACCTTAGCCGCGTGGCTAAAGCTCTCAAACTGCTATTGGTATGGACAGACAGTATGAGAAGAGGATAATTAAACACCTATAAGATCACCCACTGTATTTTCATTGTTATTTTTTTATCATATGAAGAAATGCAGATAACATGATTATTCTTCTTTAAATGACTAATCTTTAAAAATATTCCTTTTTTTCCTACAAGAACACTCCTCTGGAAATCAACAATAAAGAAACAGAATTCACAAAACCGAAATTCATTTTCAGTGAAATAGTAGCATGCAGCTTCTGTCTGTTGCTGAACAGAACTCTCTCCAGCTCAGTGGTGTCAAACCACCACCATTTGACCATGCTCGTAATGTCCCGGCTCGGAAATGTGGACATGGCACAGCAAGAATGACCAGGCTCAGCTGCGGTCGATCACAAGGCTGGACAGGGTGACATGGACCATACATCTGAAGTCTCAGTTTCAGTTGTCAGCTGGGTGTCTCAGTGTACCCCAGGTCATGTCTGCTGCGGTCTGGCATGACCGAGATGCTTTTTCGTATGTCTCATGCCTTGGATGGGAAAGCTGGAACAGCTAGTCCTGCTGGGCAATGCTCCCCACCGGCCCCCCAATCGGAGCTTCGCTACACAGAGCATGGACTTCCTCACGGCTTGGCAGTTCCAGGGGAGCCGACTTCCTACATGGCAGCTGGCTTCCTCCAGAAAGAGTATTCCAAGAGCAAAGAAGTGTCAGCTGCCAGTCTCTTTGGGTCACAGTGAAGAGTCACTTCTGCCACAGTCTAATGGGCAAAGGCAGTCTCGCAGTCCACTCAGGTTTAAGGGAAGGAGACACAGAACCCCCACACCTCTATGGGAGGAGGGTGAAAGAATGTGTGGCCATCTTTAATCTGCCACAAAGAGACACGTATTTCATTTTTCAGCATGTGTATAACCAGATGATAGTTTGCATGTGAGTAAAATAACCATTCCCAAAGTAACTTCAACAAATAAATGCTTCACGATAAACATAACGTACTAAACAGATCATATACACAAATACGTCTCTCACTACTTCAAGTTTTTGTCATCTAAGGACAAGACACAAGGACTTCATTCGTCAGAGAGAAAGGACAGGGAAGCACACAAGGAGCTCAACTAAGACTCAGTGTTAGAAATTTCTTCACATTGAAACCTGGTCTCCCCAACGATTTCCAGTTTTCTCCAACAGACTAGTCAAATTGGCAGGTATTTTTACACTCCGAAATACAGAACTGGAACATTTGTTTATTCTGTAATATAAATTTAAGTGTGCACTGGTTGCCTTTTGGTTTTCTTAGTCAAAGAAGAAAACTACAAATGGGCCTTAATTAATGATACTGATACATATAGAATATCATAAAATTCATTTACTCCAGCCTTTCTTCTCCCAAACACCGAGTCCCTCCCTCCCCTCCAAGGTAACCATTATCAATAGTTTGATTCCTTCTAGGAAAACAAAAAATAAAAAAATGTTGCCTATGCATCTGCCTGCATATATACGTAGTTTCTATGTATGTGCATCAACACACAAGGGATCCTAACAGAGATAAAGGTCCACACCTATATTTTTAATTATCTATTCAAATATAGATAACTGAATGCCTGCTAAGGGACATGCAGTGTTCCAGACGTTGGAAATAAATTACTAAGTGCAAGGACCCTGAGGCAGAAACGTGCCTGGCCTGTTCCAGGAACACCAAGCAGGTGAGTGTGCCTGGAGTACAAGTGAGGATATGAATAGCAAGTCAGATCGGCAAGGGACATGACATTTTTTTTTTCACTTAATTCAGAGTAAGACAGGATGCCACTGTCTTAGAGATCATTCCATTTAGTGTGTTAGTTTTCTACTGATGCATAACAAATTACCCTAAACTCAGCGGCCGAAAACAACTTTCATTATTGTTGTATTTTCTGATTCATACTGCAAATAAGGAAGTCATCAACGATCTCAAGGTTCCCGCGGGTCAGGAGGCTAAGCACAGCTTAATCGGGTCCTCTGCTTAGGAGGTCCTCGACCCACAAAGCTGTAGGCAAAGTGTCAGCCGAGCTGTATTCTGGAGGCTGACCTGGGGATGAATCTGCTTCCAAGTTCATCTGGGCTGCTGGCAGAATTCATTTCCTTGCAGTTCCAGGACTAAGGGCTATGACATTTTGCTGACTCTGGGCTGGAGGCTTCTCGGCTCCAAGAAGCTGCCTGCGGTTCCTGGCCAAGTGGCCCCTTCCATAGACAGCTGACATGTTTTTACATTCTGAAATACAGTACTGCAATATTCGTTTATTCTGTAATGTAAATTTAAGTATGCATTGGTTGTTTTATTTTTTTTTTTACTCAAAGAAGAAAACTACAAATGGACCTTAATTAATGATGATACTGATACATATAGAGTATCATAAAATTCATTTACTCCAGCGTTGGAGTAAATCACATGGGTGATTATTCCTTCAAGGCCAACAAGAGAATTTCTCTCTCCAGTCTGTGAAGACAAAGTCTAATCAAAACATTAATCCCCTCTACCATATTCTACTGCTTAGACTCGAGTAATAGGTCTTCCCGGCACAAGGGCCTGGTCATTGGAGGTGACCTTAGGGTGTGTCTGCTAGGATCATAGGATCACTATCAGTATTTATAAATCTACCTCCTTCTTTGGGGCTCAGAATGTTTCTTCTCCCCATTGAAGGCTATTTGTTTCTGACTTTAGCATTAAGAAACAATGTAGCAGTGAACATGTTCCACATTTGTGCAAAATTTTACGAGAATATCTGTAGAGTATTTGGTCACAGATTGCCTTCAAACTCTAAGTGTTGGGTTTTGGTTATAATTTTTTTTTTTTTTAGAGACAGGGTCTTGCTATGTTGCCCAGACTGGATTCAAACTCCTGGGCTCAAGCAATCCTCTCACCTCAGCCTTCCAAGTAGCTGGGACTACCGGCACACCTGGCTATAAGTGCACTTTAAGCTTTGCTGGCCACTGCCAAACTCGCTCAGAAAGGATGCTCCGACTCACACTCCCACCAGCAGTATCTGACACCATTCATTTCCTCCCTTCAAAGAGACCTCTCTCATGTCACTTAGTGAAACATCACAGCTTTCTTCATATAGGTGCTCTTGATTTAGGCTTACATTGAGATAATTATTATCTTTCTCGAAGACACTGTTAACAGGACCTATTTTTCCCATTATATTTTCTGATTCTTTTATACAAGGAAGCTATCAATTTTGGTAATTACTTTCAATCCTCCCTCCTAATGGATCATGTCAGGGTACCAATTCTTTCACATTTGTTCTCCAGAGCTATCTACGTACATAGTCACACCTGCAAAGAGTACAAAACATTCCCCGTCTAGTTTTTAAATACCACCCTTTATTCCCTCTTGCTTTTCTTCCCTAGTACTTCCAGGACAATAGTTAATTAGTAATAGCGGTCATGTTTTCAATATTTGAAGCATTTCAACAATTAAGCAGAATACTAAATTAAGGGTTAAAATATATATTTTTAAACATTTTTAGGAAGTACTCACAATTCCTGCTTCATTGACGTAATATATTAGCAATTAATGTACGTTTTGTCAAATGCTTTTAGGGATCTGTTGAAAGCCTTTCTCCTTTGATTTAATAATCTGGTATATTACAGTAATGTATTTCCTAACACTGAGCCACCCTTGTGGCTCAACAGCATCCCCTTCAGGGGTGAGACCAACTCAGACTGAAACATAATGCCGTTACAGGACTGCTGTTATTTGCTGATGTGCTATTTAAGATCTCTACATAATATTCGTAAGTAAAATTGATCTACCACATTATGGTTCACAGGCTTTGGCATTGTGCCCTACTGACATCAGAAAAATAATGTAAAGTTTTCCTTCCCAATGCTGTGGACCAGTTTAAATACCAACTGATTTAATTGTTTCTTTCAAGCTTAAAAGAATTCACCTGTGAAAATATCTGACCCTGGTGCTTTTGGGGGGCATAGACGTTTGCTCTTTGAAAATTCTCTGTTCCTCTCATTATTTCACTAACTTTATTCAGATTTTCAGAATTCTGTGCCCTGTGAACTTATGGCTATTTCCACATTTGTTTCTATTCACATACGTGAGCTTTCTCCCCCATCCCCTTTCTTTCTTGACAAGCCTAGCCCACGGTTAACTATTCCCTAACCCCCCTCCACATACACACAAATTTAAGGTAAGTGCTACTCTTTTTTCTCTTTGCTAATTCATTAATTTCTTTTATATTTATTATTTTCTTCTAATTTGAGGAGTGGGTGAATGCTTATTCATACTTTCTGGCTTAGTTATAGATACTTAAGATTATAAATTTCTCTTAATACAAGTTTTGCCCTATCCTTTAAGTTTTGATATACTTGGCTTTTATAAAGCCAATTTTTAAAATTCTACTTTGATCCATGAAGCAGTTATGAAAGTTTTTAAATTCCCATATGACTGGGACTTTTTTTTTTTTTGCTTCTATTATTACTGTTAATTTCTAGATTTAGAGCATTATGGATCAAAAAAAAAAGTGGTATGATTTCTGCATTGTTGAAGTTTTAGATTTTTGTTTGTAGCCAGAAATAGAAACTTAAGACCTATCAATATTGCTTCACTGTCTTCTAAATTGCTGTAGGGAAATAGGAGGCAACCAGATGTATTCTCTGAAGGGCTTTTTCTTTTTCCTCAAAATCCAGTCATTGAAACACAGTATGTCTTCTATGTGGACAATTCTGAATGACTTCCAATTCAGAATTGATGTTTCCTGAAATTCAGTGGACTCTTTGAACAGACTAAGTCATTCCTTTAATTCAGAAAAAAATTTCTCTTCTGCTTTATCATTAAAATTACTACTGTGCTACATATTTGGTTCTGTGCTTATGATGATGTCTTCTGAGGGGTCATCTTTGTCCTCTACATCGACTGTTTTCTCTGTCTTCTTTCATCTGTCTTTCTCCTCTCACTGAATGTGACTATTTCATCAATGAGGATAATTTGTTTTAACTTCTGATTCTATTCATTTCCATTTTTAATTTGTTCATTTGTTTTGAAATGTTTTGAGTGTCAGTCTTTTCTTAGCTCAGCAAACTCCTTGAAAAAATTCTATTTAATCACTTTATTTCTGAACTTCCATTTTATGGAATATATTTAGTTCTTCTGTTGAGATAAATTTTAGTAAATTCATTTCTTCCCCCCCTTACATCAGTATTTCTTCTAAAACAGACTCTTGATCTATACTTTACATTTTCCCCCTCCTGCTACAATGCATTCGCACAGACTCCACACTGGATACACTTGCTTGGTTGGTTGATTTCAATTATACCAATGTTTTAAATGGGCAGTTTTGTTAACACTTTCTATTCACACCACTACACTGTGGGTGACATCTCCTTGAATCTCTTCCCATGTTATGTCTGTTTTATTCTATGCACTACAGTTTTGCCTGCCCGATGTTCTGCATCCTGAGAGAATGGTACATTGGTCTGCTAGGGCTGCTGTAACAGACCACCACAGCCTGGGGGGGCTTCAACAACAGAACTTCATTTCCTCCCAGTTCTGGAGGCTAGAAGTCCAAGACCAAGGTGTTGGCAGGGTTGGTTTCTCCCCAGACCCCTCTCTCTCCTTGGTTTGCAGATGGATGCCTCAGTTTGTTCTCATATGGCCTTTTCTCTGTGCATGCACAACCCTGGTGTCTCTTCTTCTTCATATAGGGACACTGGTCCTATTAGAGTAGGGCCTCACCTTTATGACTTCATTTAACCTTCATTACCCACCTTAAATACCCTATCTTCAAATACAGTCAGACTGAGGGTTAGGGCTTCAGCATATGAATTTTGAGGGTCATAATTCAGTCCCTGACAAATGGGTGCAGAGAGGATAAGGTTTCAGCCAAGCCCGTAGGCAGCCAGGTCACTGCCTTTCTCTCTGTGGTTTTGCCAGCACGCCCATGTCTGTGTTCACTCCCCTGCCCGGGCTGCACACTACTCCAGCAGAGGCTCTGACCCTCCAAGCCCCACCAGGGACTCTCAGTCCTAGGTGGCCAGTTTATCAACCACTTCTATCCATTTCCGAGGCACCAGCTGAATGAGGGATCAGACGGCCACACCTCGAGATGCTCACGCTGGAAGGTATCGGGGCAGGGAATGAAACTTCCCCCTCTATACTCAGGGTTCATTTTTCCCACCTTCCTCTTGAGGCAGCCCATTTTTCAGTTAGTTTCAGTTTCAACGTTTTGTTTTTTACTGACTTTCTGTTCATTGCTGACGCTGGGGTGGTTTTTGACACAGAGGCCCCAATATGCCACACCCCAGCTAGCTTCTTTCTCTGAAAGGAGAGGTGGCCGGTCAGGAGGAGCTTGTACCTTTGTGGAAGCAGGAAGTCTTTACCCAAAGCTGCCCAAAGCATCTTCTGCACCTCCCTCTGAAGGAGAGCTTTCTGAGTATCTCACACATACATCTGTCCCGTATCACTGGAAGGTCAAGTTGGGAGTAAAGCAGAGATGGACCTTGCAAATTTTTGGAAATTTCATTCCCTGGTCTCTAGACTTTTTCTGTATTTAACTGATACCAGGGTATTTTTTTTCTTTTAACCTATATTGGTTTATATCGTAAGATTTAAAGATCTGTCTTTACTCTGCCATCTCGAAATATGTTTGAGATTATCTGTTTTAGATAGTAAGGGGACAAGAAATAATACTGGTGCATACATATGAAAAAAATAAGATACTGTAATTTGGAAACCCGTAACTTGATAAGCTTAACTATAGCCCCCATGCTCCACATTGCAAGTGGACCAGATATAGTTATTAAATTATCTTAATATCACCCTAGTTATTTTCACCTAGAGCAGGGGTTCACAAAGAAGGTCTATTCATAGACTTTGGAGTCACTATGTGCCCTTACATCGTATGTAAATGATGTGTGTACATTGGTATGTTTTCAGAAAGTGGGATCATTATCTTTTATCAAATTCTCAAAGGGGCATGAAACATAAAAACTGGCTAAGAATCACCAACCTGAAGTAATGAATGGGAAGGCTGCCAAGAATGGGAAACCATGGAAAATAAACAATTTATGATCGTTTGAATCCATCTGAATAATAAAGTAAAAGAGTTTTAAGTTACATGGCATGTGGATAAAAGCACAGCAGACATCCAACAAAATTAGACTGTGGATGTGTCTGTGGTCCTGGAAACAGTCCTGCAGAAACCACAAAATAACACGATCGCACACAAGAAACAATTCTCACTCGGAGGACCTTTCCACATCGATCCGTCAATAAGGACAACTTCCTCTGTGCTTACTAGCACATTAAGCACAAATGACCTAATTCCTTCATTAAATTTTGAAAATGATGACTAATCCTCTTAGTGGTCATTTTCCCATTTCCACCTAAACAGAAATGGCATTCCAGAGAAATCAAGTGTTTGAAGCTTTCCCTACGAGAATGGCTCAATTTTTACTCACTGCTGAAGTAGGGAAAGACAAACAATTTCCTAAAAAGCGGACAGCCTATAAATACATTCTACTTTCAATATATGAATAAAACAAAGTTTATTCAGCAACAAATTAAAGAGAACAGGAGACAGACATCAAGAATAACATACTTGAGATGATGACCCAGACTTTGTATGAGTTTCTGATGTACATACACTGTTTCTTTATATGAACATATACAGAATTACTATCACTTACAAAAGGATTCTAAATCTTCCTCATAACCTATTAATCCAACTACTTGAGAGATTTGGTCTAGCACAATCTAAAATCTGTGGCCCATGTGCACTTTTGATAATTAAGAATAAGTAATAATGATGACAAACAACGCACCAGCTGTGCGGTGATTAGTAAGAACTTTCTTGTGCACACAGCCAGGCACTGAGACACGTGTGGCTCAAGCAACTATATAAAGCTCATGACTTTACGAAATCAAATACAGGGATTTCCTTTCTTACTCCCACACATTCCAACAGAGACATACATAAGCACTTTTGTGCAATTTAAACTTGAAACCATCCATGCAGTAATGTTGACTGAAACACTATGCATCATTTAAGCTTAAAAAGACAAAAATACAGTCGTGTTTATCTTGGGACAGGAGAAAGAACCACAAGGAACTTTCTAGCTGTGTGGCTTAACTGCCTGAAATCCCTTTTGGAAGAAGTCAGGCTATAAATGAAGAAAGCAAGCTGTGTGACCTTGGGTAAGTTAATTTCAACTCTCCAAGCTTCAATTTCTTACATTTATTATCTATACCCTGCAGACACTCCGATACCACCTACCCTTTCAGAGTTGGCTGTTGATTCATGGTTTATACCAACCAGAGCTTGCCAATGTCTGGAATGCCAGGTGCTCAGTGAGCCATTAGCACTTAACCTCTTCCCTAAGCAGACCAGAATGCTTGGGAAAAGGAATGTTGCATTTTATAATTATCTCCGTTATATTCCCTGTAGGCCTAGCTCACCACTGTGAATGAAATAGGTAAATATCTTCTGAAGATACTAGTATTTTGACTCACAAACGAATGCCTAGTACATTAAGTCTTCAAAGTGTTGAAATGGTCTTAACCTGACTTTAGACAAAGACAACGACAGGCTTCTTGTAGGTGCAAACTTAGACACATGATCTTCAGGCCATGTTACTAGGTCTCCCTGTGTCGTAGTTGCACTATTGTATTTCTCACTAAATATTGGACTTCTAGAAAGAAGAACATGTTTTTTTTCATCTTTTGAACTTGTCCATATAGTATTATAAGTATGCAAAAGTGGCTTAATAAATGTTTGTTTAATAAATTAGTGGTTGCATAAAAGAAAGGATGACAATTCCAAATATCAGATCATTTAACCATTATCATGAATAATTTCAGATACATATAAAAGAATACTACAATTGACTCCTATGTACACATCACCTAACTACATCAATTACTAACTCATGACCAATCTTATTCATCTATACCCACCCTTAAGATTATTTTGAAGCAAATTCTAGACTAGGTACAGATCTTTAGGAAGCTTTGAGTGATTAGGTTTTAGATAGTCATATCTCTATCGTAACAAGGAACACTTATACAATACTGCATACTGATCAAAAGAATTCATCACTATCTGGTCAAGAGAGAACCTGTGACACAAACAAAAGTAAAAGCCACATCCTTCCCCCAAGTTATTATGGATGAGGGGATACTCTTAGTATCACTAGGTAAGATGTTAGAAAAGAGATGATAATTCTACAAATATCTGCATGAGCAGGCTCACGGGAGGAGGAATACCAGCAGACGGCTAGCAATCGTGTTTTAAATCTTTTTATCAATAGGTTTTTTTAGAGATAAATCCAGAAGTAGTAGAGAGAGCAGATCTGGGGGCTCGGGGGCAGTCAGTGTGACCCAGACAGCACACCGAGGCCAGGCTGAGGTGAAGCGGGGAACTTGAGCAGACCCAGAGGAGAGGGCAGGACAGACATGGCAGCACTTGGCTTCTCGAGAAAACCTGGGAACCCAGGGACAGCACGCAACAGGGCTTAAGGTGAAGGGAGAAAGCAAGCTCACACAATTAATTCTGCCCTCCAGGGTCACTCTCAAGGAGAAATCAACCAACTGGAAAGTTAAAACAAGGAGGACTTCTGAGGCACTTTTCATCCTGTGCCAAATTAGTCCAGTGACATAAGGCTGCGTGGCTTGTAATTTCTTTAACCCATACTGACCACATTCTTCTAGATTCCCAGGTTCCTTGGTAAACATAATCAGGCACTTTTTGAATGTGGCTGGCAATACGCACTTCACCTATGGAATGAGGGAGACACTGCCAAAGCAAAAGAGGAAAGGCTACGAATCCCAATGACAGAGAACAGCCTTGTAGGGAGACACAGAACTTCATCCTCACCCCTGTTCCTCAAGCTCCTCACTGTGGCAGTTAAAAGGCACCCAGAGTGCAGAAAGGAATAAACACAGCAGGCCTGAGAACACTGTGCTTAGAAAAGCCTGCCTGCAAGGCTGGACCTTGGGGTTGGTGTCTGGGAACTTGGCTGGGGGAAACAGTTCTTTAATCTGATGTAAAACATTCCCTAAATGGTTAGGACACATCCAATACTCCCAGACTGTTTGTGCAAATGTGCAGGCGTTATGCTGAACACCTCCTTGCCTTCCCGGAGTCTGGGATTTGGGTACACACTAGGCAAAAAGGATGCCCGTGTGACTAGCTCCCAACAAAAACCTGGAGCACTGAGTCTCTAATGGGCATCCCTGCACAGACACACCACACGTGGGGTGGCATTTTCATTGCTGGGGGAAGAGTAAGCTCTGTGTGACCCCTCCTGGGAGACAACAGCATAAGGAAGCCTGCATGTGGATTCCTGCAGACCCCACCTGTCTCTTTTTCTCTTACGATCTGGCTGTGCATAAGTTACTACGTGGCTGTAATAAATCTACTGTGAGCAAAACTATATGCTGAGTCCCAAGAGTCCTTCCAGTAAATCTCTGAACATAGGGGTAGTCTTGAGAACCTCGGACATACTCAGAGAAGGCGGCATGGACCTAACGGAAAGACTTCTGTTTGCAGGACCCTCTGCAGAGCCCCACGTCATCAGGTGGCCATTTTGCGCACTCTGACTTTTAATTTTAGTGGAAACAGGAAGATTAATAGAAGTCTAGGAGCACTAGAACTGTTATGCACCAGTGTGAATGAGCTAAGACTGTTAGCCCTTAACTGAGCCATTTTCTGGCTAACACTCATTAGTCAAAATGTTTCGTTAGGTAGGATGTGGTGCTGGCCGTTCTAAAGAGGCAGGAACTGAGATACCAGCACATGGTCAGCTATTGGTTAGCACTAACTAAATGCAACAGTGGGGCTTCAGAAAATCTTGATTTGGGGGCTGTTCAGAAGAATTCCAATGAGATAATAAGGTTGCACTGTGAAGACCTGACCTGAAAGGACAGAGGCGCCTTCTTCAGTCTGCCCTTAAATCAGTTTCCTTCTTTTTCCTCATTCAGCCAGAAGGCTAAATGTCAGGCTATCTCAAAATAATGGAAAGTGGGCTTCTTTCATTATTTAAGCAGAACGTCTTTTCGTATGGGCTCATACCTGCCATGGCCAAACTGAGGAGTTATCATTTTAATAGGTTTCCTTGGTGACTGAGCCCAGGTAGGAGACGGGAACAACATGGCGTCACCAATGGAATAAAGCATGAGTCTGAGATGACAAGCATCCTCATCTGCTGCCCTCCCGGTTCCTGCGCGGAAGCACGGAAATAAGTCAATGGCCAAAGATAAGCAAGACTGAGTCTGAAGAAAGGTTCCACACCTCAACTGTGCATGGATGACACTTCAGCTCTTGCCTTCCCCATGGTTCTAGAAGGCCCCCAAAATTCCTAAAATTGTATGCACACTTCTTCACGTATATATAATACACAATTTTCTGGAAACAGAATCCAAAGTTTTCATTAAATTTTTAAAGTAGTTCTTAATGTAATCAAGTTTCGGAACCAGACAGAGACAAAGGCTGTGAGATGTAGGAGTGGACTTTCAAATGCTGACTGACCAAATGAATGGCAGACAGTGGACCCACCAGCCGGGAGATCTGGAAGAATCCAGGTCATATCAGAACAGAGACTAAGGCCTTAGAAAACAATTATCTAGTAAAAAAAAAAAAAAAAAAAAAAAAATTATGTGGACATTGGGAGAAACGCTACTCCTGGTTTAAACCTTGGGATGCGAAGAAAAAACTGGAGAAGAGAGTTAAAGAAATTCTAGTTATAAAATTAAGGGAATAGAGCAATAGGTTCCGGTTTGGGTGGCGTCAAAGGGCCAGTTTCTGCTAGAAACTACGATGATCAGACACACATGCTTGATCTGTTTTCATAAGGACGGGGCCTAAGCAGTTGTCAGCCTCAAGGACATGCAGGAGGTATCTTAAGTAAGTGACAGTTAAACTAAACCGAGTTGATTCAAAGTCACGGAGTAAACTGCGTACCTGTAGATTTATTGAACCACAGGTACCTCACATTCTGTGTTTTCTCACACTGCCCAAAAGATAATTTGGCTGCAACCAAAACTTTGCCAAGCTGACATAAGTAAAAGAGGCTTTAAGGAATCAGCAGGAAGTAGAAAGAGCTGGACCTCAAGACTGCCTTGAACTCGTAACTTGAGGCCATCAAGAGTCCAGGCAGCAAGTCTCCATTTCTCGTCCCTGTGTCCCACCCACACCTGACCCACCTGAGGGGTGTCCCCAGCCCCGAGGCCTAGGGGCAAGCTCACAGGGACCAGCCCAGCTTCTCCACAGCCAGACTCCAAATTTCTAGGACAGAGACTTGGCACAGATTCCAGTCTGATGACTCTCGAGTGCCGTCAGCAGATGGAGAGAAGACGGGCACCATGTCCCCTAAACCTGGCTGGGGCCATCTCCACAGGGAGCAGTGCTCAGGGAGCTGGGTTGTCGCCTAACAGAAATATTTGTACCAAACGACTATGGGCCTACAGACTGAGAAGGGACCCAGGGAGAGGGAAAAACGGTAAATGGCTGTAAGTTCACAGAGTCTAGAAAAATACCTTTCTCCCAGCCCTGCCTATCGAGAAGCAGCAGGAAAGCTTTCCAGGGAAAAGGGGGGCGGGGGGGGGAGGGAGCTTCTCTGCCAGTATCCTGGTCCGATGCAAATGGCTACATTATTACTGCAGCGGCTTCAACAGTACACACACGATTTTAACGTAAACTTTTGTCATTCTTAATTCCAAATGCTTGCTAAAAGCCCGTGGCTTATTCTCAATACTCTTGCTTACAGTTTAGCCAAATTAGTTCTTTACATATTATTGAAGTGATACTTCCTGTTTATATTTTCCCACTTACACAATTTGGTGTAATTTTAGATTTCTGAAAATATATTTGCGATATCAAAATATTCTATTTTCAGTGATTTATTTCAATCCACGATTATTCCTTTTCTGCTATTTCTGAGGATCATTTCAGAGTAGTCCAGCCTATTAGACAGTGACAATGAAGACAAGTCTTCCACTTTAAGCCATTTAGGATGGCGGGAGCAGCAGCAGAGATGAGGGCTTGAGAATCCCACCTCCAATGCCAGACAGTCCCGGGTCTGAGTTCAACTTACCAACTGACCTCTGCCAAATTTTTCACCTAAACCCCAGTTTCCTCATTGGTAAAATGAGGGTGATAATAATGTGCATCACAGAGTTGCTGAGCAGACTATTAAATCATGATGTAAAGGACGTAACAGAGCGTCGGTACTCACAGTAAATGCATCCTCTTACTCTGTTAATCACGCTGATGGTGATGAAGAGGAGGAGGAGGATGGTAACCAGAGCTTAGTTAGCGAAAGCTTTTTAACAAAGGTGAAGTTGAGAGGCGGACGCGACTCAGACTGGGGTGTGCGTCACACTGAGATGGCGCACTGAAGGGAGGGGGAAAGTGGCCCTAGCATCTGCGTTCCCATCATCACTCACCAGGTGTTAAAACCAGTTAACCCTTTGGTTTTCTCAAAACACAAGCAAGTTATTACGGTCATTTAATATAAAATGTGTATATTCACATATACTTTATTAAACACCAACAGTGTAAGGGTGAAGGGACAGGCTTTGGAAACAGCCTGGGTTCAAATCCCAGCTTGGCCATTTTCTAGCTCTATGACCTTGAGCAAGTTAACGCATCTCCATGAGCTTCATCTTCCCCATTTGTAAAACAGCAGTGAGATGCAAGGGTAAGTTCCTTTCGTCCTTGAAGCCACCCTAGCAGGTAAGTGCACAGGTAAGGAAACTGATAATGAGGTTATACGGGTCACCAAAGTCACTCAAAAGTCACATAATGTGGTGGAGCTTAGATTCCAACCCAAGGAATTTTACTTTAGAGCCTGCCCTGCTACATTACGCTACACTGTCTATAGAATACGTCAGTAAAATGTCACATAAGGAGCCGGGCACAGCGCCTGGCACATAATCCTCTTTCTATTAATATCAATGTCAGTATTATAATTATTACTGTTCCCCATTTTATCTGGAAAGGTAATGAAAGAAATAGCTCTGAAAGCTTTATTTTACAAAGAAAAAAACAGTGAGCAGAGGGCCAGCCAAAAAACCAAGCCCACAGACACCCCAAACTAACCTCTCCCTGCAAGGAAAGGCATCGATGGGGGTACCTTCTCTGGAGTCCACTTACAATACGCCACCACACCCACTCTCTCACGCCTTGCTTCTTATCTTCCCTTCCAAGTACTCTTGATATTTCCGGGAATATAAACAACCTAAAAAGGCCATATTCCTCATCATCACTTTTGATTCTGCAAATGCTGATTGCATGCCAAGTGCTAAGCACCAAGCTAGGCTCTGAGGAGCTGTCTTCGCAGCTCTGCATCTCCAGACACTCCGGCAGAGAATTTCAGAGTGAGCAGGACCCTCGGAGGCCTGCTAGCTTTACGCCAGCTCCTCAGTCCCATCTCTGACATGAACACATTCTCGTTATTATAAATATTATGAAGTTCTTCCTGCTATTGAATCAAACATGCACGTCCTGGCAAGTTCTGCTCACTTGTACTGAGTGTGCTTTCTTAGACAACAAAGAATAAATCTGCTCGCCCTCTATGTCGCAGCTCTTCGATTTTCTGGAGACCGCCCCAGTGCTTTGTCTATACTGGGCACTTAAATGCTGCAGAATGACTCTTGTCTCTCAAATGTTCTCTTATCAAACCACTCTAGTCCCATGGGAAAACACAACCTCTGTATCCACCATCTACGGAGCCACATGACAGCACAAAGCAGAGGCTTCCCATGCCATCGCTAAAAGAAAGCAGACTTAGGAAGGCAACATCATCATTATTTGCCTTCTCTGCTTAAAGGAAGGAGAAAGGAAGACAGAAAGTTTCCTGTGCTTTTAAAGCCTCTTTTTAAACACTGCAGAAAATTCAAAGCCCTGCTGAGAAAAAATATAGATATAACAGTAAAGTTTTCGTGGCAATGCCAAAGAGGCCAACATGCATGAAAACTGGGGGGAAAAAAATCCTCTGAAAATTTGTCAAATATTCTTGCTGTGCGGTTTTGACTTTAACACAGAACAGTCACTACTCAGACAGACATAAAGCTTTTAGAAACTTTGGAGCTTTTATTGTTGTTGTTGTTGTTGTTGAAGACATTTATTTTTCTCTCACATGAAAACTGGTGCTGCCTAGCAACCTCGTGCCAGCAAAGCTAAATCAAGAAGCATTTTAAGCTGGATTTTTTTAAAGAGATTTATTTTTCCCATTAAATGACAGGCATGCTCTAAGACTGGATGATTTCCTGCACTTGATGGAAAATGGTTTGCATACTACTCACTCGGTCTCTTTTTACGTTAAAGGATGACAGAGACCAACCTGCAGACGTGGGCTACGGTGTACGTTGTTTCTGTAGCGACAGGAATGGTACAGTGGGTGCTGCTTATCAAAAACAGTCCGCAGGTTGCTGCTGGTGGAACAGCAGGCTGGAACTGAACGGGAATCCATTCCACCAGTGAACCTGGGAGCAGGGATGTGCTCTATAGCTTTTGGCAAAAATAGGCAGACGCAGGTCAAAAAGTTGGCTGCAAGGTTAAAATGCAGTTTGACACTTCTCTATGTGTGTGTGTAATTTAATATTCTGGTGATGACACTGGACATGCTATGGTTTCAGTGTGTACCCCAAAGTTCACACGCTGAGAACTTAATCCCCAATGCAACAGTGTTGACGGGTGTGGCCTTTAAGAGGTGACTAGGTCATGAGAGCTTTGCCCTCATGAATAGATTAATGTCATCTTGGGAGTGGGTTCATTACCGAAAGAGTGGGTTTGTTACAGAAGCAAGTTCGGCCAGCACTCACTCGCACTCTGTCTCTGTGTGTGTGTGTCTCTCTCTCGTACTCTCTTGCCTTTCTGCTGTGGGATGATGCAGCAAGAAGGCCCTTGCCAGATGTGGCCCCTCAACCTTGGAATTTCCGGCCTCCAGAACTGTAAGAGATAAATCTCCATTCCTTACAGATTACCCAGTCTCAGGTATTCTATAACAGCACACTACAGACTAAGACAGATATCTGATGGGAAACACATCTTTAAGTTTTCTAGGTTCTTCTGTGACTGAAGGACACTGGCTGCTTGAGGACTTTGCAACACATGTTGCAAACAGGGATAAATGCAAGTGACCTGAAGAAACCTCTGAACAAGACAGGGATAGCAGCCTTTTCAACAAAGCATGAGCATCACACATGGCCTCCAGTTTCACAGGAAAAAAAAAATTGACACAAATTATCAAAGTCCCCATTTCAAAGGTTAAAATGTCTTTTTTTTTTTTTTTTTTTTTGAGACAGTGTCTCACTCTGTCGCCAGGGCTAGTGTGCAGTGGAGTCATCGTAGCTCACTGCAACCTCAAACTTCTGGGCTCAAGGGATCCTCCTGCCTCAGCCTCCCCAGTAGCTGGGACTATAGGCCCTCGCCTCTACACCTGGCTAATTTTTCTGTTTTTAGTAGAGGCAGGGTCTCACTCTTGCTCAGACTGGTTTTAAACCCCTGGCCTCAAGCAATCCTCCCTCCACAGCCTCCCACAGTGCTAGGATTATATGCCTGAGCCACCAGTTCCTTTAAAGAGCTCCCCCACCCCACCTATGAGCTAACAGGCCATTAGACTATGAGTGATCAGTGAGCTGTATCAATCTCAGGTGCTAGCGGTCCTGCTCTGTCCTTCCCTTGCACGTCCATTCTGGCTTTTCCTCCCGCATTATTCTCCTGTCATATGAGAAAAACACCAAGTAAGTTGGTATTTACCACCCATTCCCGAACACTCACTCATTTACACCATGACAAGTTGATTTCAGCTCTGGCTCTCAACAGAGATTTCTCTCTTGAGGGGGCTCACGCCTCCACCTGTCCTCACACTCTGCCATCTCGTGGGCAGCCTCTGGCATCTTTGACAACGTCCCTAGACAACCCTGACACTAGCACTGACCTGATCCTGACAATGGCTATCTTCTGGCTCCTCTTTTATCACCAACAGTAAAATCTTGGTGTTTCTCAAGGATATTATTGTTATCTTCTCCTAGTGATAAAAAGCAAAGGCTTTGGGAGTCAGGTGATACCAGTTCAAATCCAAATACTGCCACCTACTAGCTCTGCACCCATGGCCAAGTTAATCACTCACCCCTCAGTTCTCTCATATGTATAAAGGAATAATATACATTATATTGTATATATATTATATAATATACAATAATATAGTAAGAATTTATCCATAAAGGGATACTATTACATATATGGATGCAATAAGAAATTTATGTATTTTAATATATGTATTTTAAGTACAGATATACATACACAAAGATTATAGGAATACCCTATATAATAGATCAAAAATCACATAATACCCTGAGAATCCAATAAATATGTTCTCACGCTGATCTGTCTTTATATGCCTCACATTATACTTTTTACCCCTAAATTCTCTGAAGGTTTGAGCTCCGCATCCCCAACTGCCTACTGGGCTGATCTTGCTGAACGGAGAGACAACAACTAAAGGTCACCATGTTACAAACTGAACTCATCTTACTCCTGCCTTGAACCCATTTTCTCCTTCCTTTTATTAATGACATCAGTAATCTCCCAGGACTGAATCCTGACAACACCTTCCTCTGAGATCTGCTACAAAGCCAGCCCCTGGGTTTTGCCTATTCCACCTCACCAAATGGTGCTGTCCACCCTGGAACCCCCACTCTCACCACCATGCCCGTAATCTGTGCCATGTGACCTCTCTTCCTAGTCTTTCAATCTTCTACTTTCTATTGCAAACCCTGCTGTCAGGCTAAGCTTTTTGAAGTAGTTTACTTGCAAACCATGAGTGGTCCCTGTACCTATAAAATTAAATGCAAAAGTCCTAAAGCAGCATTCTAATCTCCCACACCTGGCCTGAATCGCTTTCCAATCCTCTCTCTTTCCATTCACCCATGTTCCAACAAGAGCTGCGTTCCCGAAACACATACTTCTCTGTGTTTCTGTGATTACATTATCTCCCATGCCTGAAATGTCCTCTTAAAACGGCTCCACCTGTTCAAACTCCAGTCTAAAACTGACTCAAACCACCTACTCAGGAAACTTTCCAGATTTCCCACAGCTGGACGCAAACCCTCCTCTGAAGTATCAGCTGCTCTTGCACGCTTGTGCACTCACGCATGCGTACTCTCTGACAGCACTTATTCTCTGCCGTATCTTGCAGCTACTTTTGAACATTTCTTCTGTCCCCTACTGGACCCACTGTCTTTACTTCCCTAAAACTCACACCATGTCTGACTCACAGCAGGCACTCAGAAAAAATGCACTGAATTAATGCATAACAAGTACACTTCGTTAAGAACAGAACTTATGCAAAACTCACAAATTCTAAAGCACAACCCCAATTTGAAAATCCCTGGGAAGTTCACAGCAGCCTTCCCCACCTGGGCAATACAATTTTCTGATTTGCAAGGGAAGACAGACCTTGATAATATTTTTGGCCCACGAACACTTCTTTGAAAACAACATCTTAACGTATTATGTGCACATAAAGCCAAAACATATGGGTTAAGTTTACGATAAAGTACATACGGATTTTATGAAAACAGCAAAGAGGCTAGGAGAAACTTGTGATCTCCAAAGCAGATTATCCAGGGGTCTTTTTCTAACTCCAAAATTCATCTAGAGCAATCTTGCTTTAATTACATGTTGACGTTTCCTCTTCGCTGTAGTGACTTTCCTAGAGGCAACCACTTTTCACATTCCCAGGGAGGAAAAATAAGTAACTAAGGAAAAGAAAACAACTTCCTTCACTGGTCATTCTTCCCCTCTGTGGTATTCACTTGCAGCAACACTAAAGGCCTCTCCTTTCCTCTCCAGCCTACCCCTCCCGTTTTTGTCCTGCTATCCATTATCGTGATTTTGTCCTTCCTCACAGGTTATTCCTTTTAACCTTTCCTAGTCTTACCCACCCCTTTTTCTTCTTGTCCTCAAACATTTATTAAGAGGGTCTATATCCTTCTTTCCCCATTTTTGAGCCAAAGGTTAAGATCCTTTGATGGGGGGACGTGGGGGTCAGTTGTAGAGAAACCTGTGGCCAACACGGATACCCACGCCCACGTGAAGTTTTTCTGCACAACCACCCTTGTCAGCAGAAATATTCCTCCTCATGGCCGAGCCTGGACTCTGCAGTGAAGTCCGGCTGAGCAGGAACAAAGAGCCGGGAGTGGGAGTGGAAGTGCACAAGGATGAAATTGGAGAGAAAAGGAGAGGCAATGGGGAAATTAAGTTATCCGAACTGTTAACTAATCTTAACTGACACCCTCTCACCCCCAAGCTCCGCCACACAACCTGCTGCTCCCAAACCTCAGCCCGCGCACACAGTGAAGAATCCGAAACCCAATGTCCACCTCCTCCCTTCTCAATGGACAGCCTCAGCGCTTTAATTAATATCAGTTGTGTGTTCACAGCACTATCTAGACACAGAAAGGAAGAGGAAGAACACTGAAAGCCCTCTACTTTCTTAGCTCTATCTCTGAGAGCGAGGCTGCTTTCATCCGCTGTAACTATTATAACTGGCTCACCAGTGCTACTTGGAAATTCCTGTAAGATTTGTTAACAAGGTGAAAGCAGCACTATCTACTTCCCAGCAGAAAAATCATGTACTTATCTCCCCAGCTTCAAATAAGGGAAGAAAACAGGCAGCTGCAGCATGAAATGGAGATCCTTTTATGCAAGAGTGAGACCCAGAGCCAGTATTTTCACAAATAAATTGCCTAAAAGTTCCCTAATTAGGATTTAATCAAATGATAGTTGAGCTACTATAACATTGTTTCAAGGCTTGTAGTCTAATTATTTCGCTTTCTAAAAATGAATAGTAGCCATCTTTCCAGGAGCTGTCTGGAGAGCTTAGTGCACACTAATGAGGTTTAATGACAGTTAGACAGGAACATAAAAGGAGGCATAAATTCACCACTGCTCCAAAAAAAAAGTTCTTACACCCATAAACAAGCTGCTTTTACCATACTGATAAAGAAAATCCCCAACTGGCTTTCAAGCTTAACTTTTCCATGAGAACGAGTATTAGCACAAGCTAGAACTGCTCTAAGCAAATAGCAAATGCAACAAGGACCCAAGAAATGCTCTTCCAATGCTTTGCTCAGAGGGACTACACCTCTGTTCACCTGTCTCTTTCCCACTCCTCCAATCCCCTCAAAATGTATTGAATTCATTAATTCATTTCATAAATATTAACTGAACAATATGTACCAGATATCATTGTAAATGCACAAAAAAATCTCCACCCTCAAGGGTGAAATCTAGCAGGGAGAAATAGACAAGGAAGAAAAGAAGTTATATGGTATGTTAGACTGGAATAATCATTACAGAATTCAAGTCCCAAAGCAAGGTTTCCCCATGCCTAGATTGTGACCTGGTTTCCGACAGTGGCTGTAACATTCATCTGCATATCCAGCACCTACTACATGCTTGGCATATAATGCAATCTCAATTCTTAAAAATCCTTTTAATAAGCAAATGAGTGACCAAGTGAACAGTTTTTGAATTCTGAGAGGCAGATTTGAGGGAAGTTATTACCAGGGTGTTGATCTACAGGTGACAGAATGAGGGGGGAAAAAAGTTCTTGAAAGAGTCTAATATATTTTTTAAAAATCATATATTCCCTTGATTACATAGAAACAAGTAACAAGACAAGTCACTTAAGAGATGCCTCATTTTAAACCAGAGATTCTTAACCTGCAGTGCACACATTCAGGAATGCAGGTGAACCCGACGATGCTTAGCACAATGAGGGGCAGAGGGGACTTATGTGCATTTATCTGGGGAGAAAGTTTTAACTTTTATCAGCTTCTCAGAGGTCTGCAATCCCCAAAAGATTAAGAAGCACTGCCCTAAATAATAAACATGTTATGTCCTTGTTAACAGTAAAGGTATAATTTTAACCCTGAGTCAGCATCTTCATTTTCCTTAATGGGTGGAATCTTTGAGGGAGTTGAGAGAGCGGGAGAGACACAGGCACACAAGGTATAGTCCTTTTGAACCAAGCACTCCAGAAGCATCCTGAAACTATTTTTTCCATATGTCCCCCAAAAGCTGTCCCAATTCTACTTATAAATGTAGGGCAGCTAAATTGTTTCAATAGATTCCAGCTCCTTCAAATTCTGAGTCCAAATACAAACTGCCATGGGGCAGACCTAACACCAGCAAAAGTCACACTTAGGCCTTACTACTATGAACAAAAACCTCTCAAATACTAACAGAACCTTCTCCCATGTTTCACCTTGAAGTTCTCTCTTAAGTTCTTAATAGAAGCAGAAGAGACGCTTCCTCCCTAGATCAGCCATTCTCCTTGCTGGCTACTTAAAATTCTTATGAAGGCAGGGGCTGGGTGTGGTGGCTCATGCCTGCAATCCTAGCACTCTGGGAGGCCAAGGCGGGAGGATTGCTTAAGGTCAGGAGTTCAAGACCAACTTGAGCGAGACCCTGACTCTACTAAAAATAGAAAAATTTAGCCAGGCATGCACCTGTAGTCCCAGCTTCTCGAGAGGTTGAGGCAGGAGGATCACTTGAGCCCAGGCGTTTGAGGTCACAGTGAGCTATGATGATGCCACTGCACTCTACCCAGGTGACGGAGGGAGACTCTGTCTCCAAATAAATCAATAAGTAAAAAATTCTTATGAAGGCAAAACTTTAACAGAATACACGTGGCTGCAGAGCTGTTTAAAAGAGCCCCTCAGAGGATTCTGTTTGCCAGGGTTGAAAGGTATTGGTCCAGAACAGGGATCAGCAAGCCTTTCCTCTAAAGGACCAGATGCTACATATTTTTGCTTTGCTGGCTATCTGGTCTCTGTTGTAACAACTCAACTCTGCTGTCGAGAACAGTAATTTGGGAAAGAGATCACGAAGGGACAAAGACGAACAGTACTTATTTCTAGAATTTAAAATGCTGACTGGGTGTGGTGGGAGGAAGAGTATATTAAAGCAGTTTCTGCTCACCCCTGAGATGGATCTCCTAATTCAAACACATCTCAACCCCATCCATCAAATCCTAGGAAAGTGTCCCTCACCCCTACCCCAGGCCCAGGAATACTGCCTGGGCCCACTTGAGATGTTTACCCAACCCCAGCTTCTCCTCATTGACCTGTCACTCAGAACAGCTGGGTCCAACCAGGAATACCCTTTGCCAGGCATTACTGTTCCCTGACCCGAATTATTACCCCCACCTGCAATACTCTCCCATCAGCATTTTGCTCCCTCACCAGCATTATGACCCCCACCTGCATTACTCTCCACCTGCATTACTGTCCCCTGACCAGCATTATACCTACACCTGCATTACTCTTCACAAGTGCAGAGCAAACCCAGGCACCCTTGGCCAACGGGCTCAGGGGATCCCTGCCCCTCAATCCCACTCTCAGTGATGCTCGTGGTCCTCTCACTCCATCTCACTTCTTTTCAACTTTCTTTCTTTGCCTTATTTTCTCTCTCCTAAGTTGCAAACCCTAACTTGATCAAGAGTACAGGACCACTATGACACACAGAATTTGAGTGACAAATGCAAGGATAGGAATGAAAGCAACAAAAAAATCTAAACAGTTCACAATTACCTTGCCCATATTCATTTGCATCTGGATTAAATGTTTCTTCATTAAACCAGTGAATAACACAAGACTGGGTAAGGTTCAGATTCACAGAGCACCATCAAAAGACAGAAGCTCAATGAGAACTTCTCAGAACCAAAGCTCATCATAGCAATAAAATCATTTAAAAAAAAAAAAAAGAAAAGGGAAATCTAAGAGGATAGTTATTCATTACATGGTGACAAGCCATAACTGGGAAGTCTCTTAAGGAAAAAAAGAATTTTATTACCTTTTCATGGTTTTCAATTAAGATTTCCACGACAATGTTCTGAAACTTCAAATCCATGATGGCAGCAACCGTTTCTTCCTGTGGCCTCATCAGAGTCGGTCCAAACACCACTCCTAAATTTGCCACCGTCATTAGGTTCTGCTTGGAGTGATTTGAAACACTAGAATTGATGGGGGGGGGAAAGTCTCTGTTTAACCAAAGGGGCAAAAATTGTGGAATGTACAACATTCTGCAACTCTATGTCCTTAAAAACAGGGAGTCAAGAGACTCAATATCTACCTCTGAAATAAGTGGCTCTAATAGGACCCAGGCACTGAGGCCCCCACCTCCTCTTTTACTTCTCTCTCTCTCATGCTTTACTCTAGCCGCAATGGCTTTCTTACTAATTCCATGTACAGTCTTCCCTTGGTATCCACAGGGGACTGGTTCCAGCACCCTCGTGGATACCAAAAGGCACAGATGTCCTGCAATTTGCCCTATGGAACCTGCAGCTAGAAAAAGTCACCCTCCATACCCACATGCACCCTGTGAATACTGCATTTTCAATCAGTGGTTTGCTGAATCCATGGATGCAAAAACCCACAGATATGGAGTCCACAGATCCAGAGGGCCTACTGTACGTGCTAAGCTTGTTTCTCTCAAAAGCCTTCATTTACTATTCCCCTCTAATCAAAACACGCCCCGCCCCGCCCCACCTACCACTTCCACCAGATCATTGTACCTTTGCTTCTAGGGACTACCAGACCCCATGGCAGCTTTGTAGAAAACAGCTTCCCAAGTATGCAGAACTTGGTCAGAGCACCCACACTCAGTCCTTTAGCCCAGTACCATTGTGTACTGAACAACCTGGACAACTGTTCTTAGTAGTCTTGCCATTTGTGCAGAGCTCAACTCAAAGATTTCATCCTCAAAGAGATCTTCCATAATAATCTTCTTTATAGTCTCACACTCAACATACATTCTCTATCTCCTTACTCTGCTTTGTGTTTTTGCCACTTATCTGAAACTATTTCGTATTTTTATCTGTAATCTGTTTATCATATTTTTCCCCCAAGAAAGTAAGCTTCATGGAAGTAGGGATTTTTGACTGTTTTGTTCAACTCTCTATTCACCAGCACCTAAAAAAGGCATTCACCAAACATTTGTTGACCAAATGAATGAATGGCTACACAAGTAGCAGGACCGTTAGCAAATCACAATAGCCTCTGGCCTTCACTCTTAATGTATAATAAAGGTTTTAAAACAGTGTTCCTCAGCTTCCTCTCACCTCGAAAATTCTGTAGTTATAATAATCTGTGAGCCATTTATATTTGAGGAAAGAGCTAATCTCTCTGCTGAATTATTCAATTTTGCTTGCTTTTAAGAGGAGGAGGAAAAGAGAATGGATTCTGTGAAATAACTACCCATTGCTGAATTAAGCAAACTTCAGGGCATGTTCGAACTTAAAGTAGGATAGGTGTGAAACCAAGTTAAATTTGCTAACAAACTTATAACCACATTTCCAGAATCTGTGTATGGGGTGATGTATAATATTCTCTTCTTTCTTTCAAATCGAATCCTGAGTTGCTGGCAGTGCTGCTAAGCAAATAATTATACAACTTTATGAAAGCATCGTATTTCAACGTCTTGTCCAAAACACACACCATGAGTCAAACGCCCAGCTCACCCTTCCAGGTGTGGCCCTGGTATTGTGTATGCAGCCCCCGTTCCAACCGTTACAAACCCAGGAGCGCTGCACGGCACCCAGGGCGAAGCGAATACAGTTAAAAGGAAGAAAGAGAGGCTTACTTTGTTAAGTGTTTCACCAAAATATCCAACATTTCTTTATTTTTCTCTGGCAGCTTGTGTACCAAGAAATGGATAGCATTAACACGAGATTCTGGGCTGCCGCTTTCTTTAAAAAAAAAAGAAGAAAGAAAGGAAGAAAAAAGGTCGTTAGAATACTCAGAATCGAATATATGATATTTCTCAAAATCAACAATGTCAACAGCTCATCTTCAAGACTGTCAAACACAGAGAATTTAAACATATTTTGCCACCTTTAAAAGGAAAAAGAAATCTTTCTCCCTATCATTAATCTTCTAACGCCTCCCATATGAGGTCATTTCAGTGCAGCTGCAGTTAGTGCCTTTCCCTGGGTTTGTACCAGGACAGCTGCCGCGGCTTCTCCTTCGGGCACGCCGCGCTTCAAGCCTGCTCATCACCACCTGATGGAGTGGTCACGGGGTCACCGCCCCACAACGGAATGCAAGTAAAACATCAGCAAATAGGCTCCTCCCTGTTAAGGGTTGAATTGTATCCCCCCAAAAGATATGTGGAAGTTCCAACCCTTAGATCCTCAGACTGTGACTGCTTCTAACTGCACTTGGAATCTGATCACGTATGGCAAGATACGGCAAGGACTGCCCTACAGGGCACAGTTTTACGCACAGAGCCCTGGAAACAGATGGGATGGCGTGGCATGCCACATGGGCCACACGGGCCATGCGGGGATGCGCCAGCATCGGTGAAAACGCAGAGGAAGACAGGGGGAAATGTGGGCAAGAGTCTTTAATGCGGTTTCCGCAGAAAGAATGGGGCAGGGCTGGCAGGCTTCACATTGGCTAAGGTAACGAATTAGTGGGCTCCGGGGCACAGAGGCTGTCCCTAGCTGGCTGCTACCTGGGCCTGGAGTGATAATTATGAGCAGGAGTGCAGGTGCATGCCAAGGACTGGACAGTTCGCACATGAAAAGCCTACTGGGGTTTAGTATCTCTAGGAATTGACTAGCCCTGGGAGGGGCAGTGTCCCCAGGTCAGTGAGGCCCCAGATGTCAAAACATCAAAATAAAAAGGCACTCTTAATCCATGACCTTATTTGGAAATAAAGCTGTTGCAGATGTCAGTTAAGATGAGATCACTGTGAAGCGGGGTGGGGTCCATCCCTTAATCCAATACGACTGGCGTCCTTGTAAGAAAAAGACATAGACGGATGACGGCCACGTGACGACAGACACAGGGGAGAGAGTCAGGTGACAGCAGAGGCAGAGATGGGATCAAAGAACCCACAAGTCAAGGGATGCTTAGGATTGCCAGGAACCACCAGAAGCTGGCTACAGCCTTCAGAGCGAGCACGGCCCTCCCAACATCTGCAGCTCACACTTTCTAGCCTCTAGGATGGTGTCAGAATAAATTTCTGTTATTTTGAGACACTCAGTTTATAGTACTTGGTTACAGCAGCCCTGGGAAACTAACACATTCCCTTTACCCCTTAAACTTTGGAATTAATTATCTCTGACTCTTATTAACGAACTATTTGAATCCCCTTTATTATGTTCTTGATTGGAAAATTATCAAGTAAATCAATAACATGCTTGTTATTGAGGATTATGCTAGCGTTTTCAGGGGTGTCAAAGACGTGACTGATGAGAATTGGGTGCTAAGTTTACCGTAACAGAAAGGAAGGTTAGAAATTACTTTGGAGGTTCACACAGAGCTGGCCCAGAAGCTCAGGAAGGGTTGCACTCAAGACTGGGGAAGAGTCCAGGGAAAGGCAGACTGAAGGGCTGGGGGCACATTCCAGACGCAGCGAACAGCAGGAGGACAAGCACAGGGTCTATGCAGAGACAGCACCTCACGTGGCAGGTCTGAGGCCAACTTTGGTCTGAAAAGGCCAATTTGTCAAGCCCGTAATCCTAGCACTCCGGGAGGCTGAAGCGGGAGGATCCCTTGAGATCAGAAGTCCAAGACCAGCCTGAGCAAGAGCGAGCCCCTGTCTCTATTAAAAATGGAAAAATTAGCCGGGCATTGTGGCGCATGCCTGTAGTCCCAGCTACTCGGGAGGCTGAGGCAGGAGGATGGCTCGAGCCCAGGAGTTTGAGGTTGCAGTGAGCTATGATTACGCCACTGCACTCTACTCAGGGCAACACAGCAAGACTCTGTCTCAAAAAAAGGCCAATTTTAAGAATTTGTCTCTACTGTTGCCTTCTAAATTAGTTACCAAAAGTATAGCAAGGAAGGGATGGTAAACCTGACATTTTTTGAAGGATGGATTAGAATGGGGGAAAAGAGCAAGTTAGGAGGGAAATGCTATTTGGGGATGAAGTGACAGGAAGGAAGGGGGGAGATGGCAGAACTACAAATAAACCAGCAGACTGCAGAAGTACAGAAGCTCCTCACCTTGTGATGAGGCGACATCCCAATAAACCCATTGTATAGTCGAAATATTGGGACCATCCTTATAGCCTAGCGTCAGAGCCGCTGCTTCCAACTGATAGCTGAGGGGCCCTGAGCAAGTTACCTAACCTCTCTGTGCCTCACAGTTTCCTCATCTGTAAAATGAAGATGAGAACATCTCAAAAGGCCAGTATGAAATTAAAGCAGTGCACTTAGCCTCCGTGGCTGGCTCAAATAGGCACTCAACCCCTGTTAGCTACTATTACTGTTTGTGTTGCTGTTATTATGTAAAAGCTATGATGGAAAGAGTAGAACTGACAGGATTTAGCAGCAGACTGGCAGTGGATGAGAGGAGGACGGCAGAGATGACCGGAGTTCCGTGTCTGGCTTGTCTGGTAGTATGGCCAGTCCCACCGGCAGACGGCAGTGCCGGAGGCAAAGCTGGTGTGAGGAGGACGAGGACAGAGGAGGTGATTTTCAAGTGGCTGGTATCCAGAGACCAAGTCTAGAAATGCTCTCCAGAAAATGTGACCGCTAGCACGTGGCTGAAGCTGCCTGACAACTTCAGAAAGCTAACCGAGGGCACCGCGGGGAAAGAGCTCCAAAGACACACAGGGGACAGGCCAACTCCAGGGCTAAGACGAGCAGGCAAAGCAAATGGAGGAGGAGGACGGGGTGGGGGGACCAGAGAGGTTCAATGGCACCAGGAAGCCAAGTGAGAAGAAGCCTAGAAGACTAGGTGCTGCCAGTGGTATCGACAGTTAAGAACAGAAAGACTGGGCCGGGCGCAGTGGCTCACACCTGTCATCCTAGCACTCTGGGAGGCCGAGGCGGGAGGATCGTTTGAGCTCAGGAGTTCAAGACCAGCCTGAGCAAGAGCGAGACCCCGTCTCTACTAAAAAAAAAAAAATAGAAAGAAATTAGCTGG
>CM052440.1:120686428-120709321 GCA_028533085.1 Varecia variegata
GTAATAAATTATAATCCAGTTCTTAATCTGGCATTAAAATCAAGATCTAATCAATGCTGGAGAAAATAAAAATATAAATATATAACAGGTTTAATTCACAGCTCTGATTTTAAAAAATAAAATTACAGCAAAGACTCTGAAAAATAGTCAAAAATTCCAAAAGAATGAAAGGATAACTGCTGACGATAAGAATTTTACAGTTCAAAAATGGAAAAATCTTTGAAAACTTTGCCCTAAAAAGCTATCTCTAACTTATGAATCTATCTTGTCATTAACAATCATCTTTCTCTGATGAAAACCTAGTTTTAATATTTTAAGATTTATAACTTACTTAGAAACACAAGCTAGAGAAATAGTTTCCCACCCAGTAGGGATAAGGTTCTTCATTTAATAAGTTTTGAGAAACAGTCAAACTTTTCACTTTCTCTGCAGCCCCTCTCCCACGAAGCTGGCCCCCATCTCTTCTGATCATACATACATTTTTTCCAAGTCTGTTTTTTTCCTTCCTCTTCCTCCTCTTCAAACAAATATTTTTCAGTAAGGCTTTTAAACTACAACCACTTTTTCCTCTATTTTGTTTTATTTTGACATTAATCAAAGCTTTCTATTAGCAGGCATTTATATATGGCTACAACATAATACCTTTAGGGTACTCAAAAACAGTTGTCTAAGAAAAGTTAGCTTCAGTTGCTCATGCTACATGCATTTTATATTTTAATTGATATTAATTCATAAAGAATGACAGGCCTAACTTTCTTAAAAAATCTAGGATACTAAATTAAGCATAACACCAAATTCCTAAAACATGCCAGGGAATTAGGAGTTTACTGTAGTAGAAAAAGCATTTTAATTGTGAAACTATAAATCAGCGTCTACCACACTGTAAGGTCCATCTGCTGATGCCGCTGTGCCAACTCATGGAGACTGAAAAAGATACGATCCTGGAGCTTTTCGAAGACATACAGGCAGATAAATATTAAATTATTTCAATATTTAAATGTCAAAAGTCAATAACACTGTAATTTTAGAAAGGCATTAGCAGTAACCATCCAAGCATTTCTCAAGGGACAAAGGGCTTCAGTCAACAGACAGCAAGTGTTCCAGTTCTTCTGTGGAGTTCCCATCTACTGTGAAATTAATACAGTAGGCTAAGAGAGAGGGATGCCATTTAGCATTCAGTTCCTTTTATTTCCCAAGTTTCTGAGTTCTTCTCTGCCAAGAACCATGTGATTTTTGCCTTGCTTCCCATGCTGTTTTACCAAAAAGGATAGAACAATCTGGTTAGGCAAACACCAATGTCTTGTATCCTGTAACAGTTACGTTTCTCATAATAAATAACCAAAGAACTTTACAGTTATGATTGTTATGATTTTGCTTCCCAGGAACCTTGACTATGGGCAGAAAATATACTGGCCATAGCAGCACAAGTGTTCTGGTTTGCATGACAGTTAAGAGATTTTTCAGATGATGCAACAACACGCATCCAGGCTTTAGCTGTCATTCGCATACTAAGTTTATGGTGTGAAGCACGGGCCCACTCTTACCACAATGTTATACCAAGGACTCTGAGCCCAAAGAGTGACACACAGACCACGGACTGCAACATTCTCCAAGGTGAATGTCATGCAATAATGCATCCACGTAGATGCCTCCCAGCCTTCCTGTGGGGGACACAACCTTTTGCATTCCCACATAGACCAAGTAAACTTATGAATTTCGACACCAAAATTCCATTATAGTCTCTCACAAGATGGATGGTCTCTAGTTCCTTGTAGCAAGTGTATTTTGGAGCTAACAGAGTTAAACTAATTCTCTTAATTTTCTCAAAGAAAACAAATTTTTTTTTATTTTTCCAATGCATTCAACATTGAACAGTAAGTCAGTAAGCAGATTATTGTAGAACAAACAACAAAATAATTTTGCTTTTTGTGGTGACAAAACAGAAACCAAATTCATATTTGTATCATGAACTCTAGAAATGAACACAGACGTTCTCAACAGAAAACTGGGAAAGAAACTAGGAAAGAAACTGATGAGAGAAAATGAAAGGACCCAGGAGAAACCTTCAAAACTCTCAGCAGGGAGGGTAGAAGAGACAATCTCATCACCACAGAACAGATGGAAACCACCGCACATGACTGAGAAGAATCAAAAATTAGTTTCCAGGCTGGTGTGAGAGGCGGTAACAAAGACTGGCGATGCTTAGTAATTTTAGCAGTCAGCTCAGCGAGCAGATACTTTAGCAAAACAAGGTAAGCTGTGTCATTGTTAATGGAAAATGAGAGCCTAACCACAATCCCAATTTTCCAACAATATTCAAAAGGGGAGACTAATTTTGGCCACCTGATTTCTGTAACTGTTTTATTCAATACTTGAAAGTACATATGCGAAAGATTAGAGGATCTGCTCCCACACTCTTCCTCAGAGAGGCAGTCAGTGCAGAGAAGGGTGCTCACAAGAGATTAAAATAAAAAATTAAAGTCTACATTGCAAATGTTGGCCCCTAAAATACACCCATTTAATGCATGTACTTTTGCTCATTAAATAATGTTACTGCAGGTCCCATTCCAACCACAACTGCACTTAGGTGCAAATCCATGCCAATAACCACAGTAGCGACAGTATTTCTTTCTAACAGTCCTGTTATTCAAATCATCGTGAAGACGCTATTACAGCATCCCCACAAAGTCAGGAAGCAAGACACAAGGACCGGTCCAATAGGTGACGACCCCTTTTGCATTTACACAATCCTTTTACCATACTCTTCAAAGATATCTTCAACAAACTCTTTAAACGCATTTCCTACACCCACAGACTTTATTACCTATTAAGTAAGTTCCTACCTCTTAGGAACTTCTTCATCCAGTAAAACACACTGATATTCAAATTTCAAATACACTGCCTTCAGTCATGGGGCATGATGACAATGCTAATGATATTCCCTTTTGGTAATTTAAAACCTTACTCCATAATCACTTTATCTTTTTCCAATTCTCAAACGATTCTAGATTAAAATTGGCACTCTTTTGCTTTTTCCAGTCTCTAAGGCAAACAACATGAAACAATTGTCCTCCAACTAAGTTTAATTTCGTTTCCCCCAGTTTGCCAAAAATGCCACAGGGAAGAAATCAAAACAACTAAGCATTTGCTTGAGTTTTTGCCAAGAAAACTTTCCCCCACTCCCTTGATCACACAAATTCTCTTCTTTAAAAAAAAATCCTCTTCCATGTGAAAACAAAAGTGAATAGAACTCTATTTTTGCCTTTTCCGAAAGCCTATTTTATATGTACGGTCTAATTGGGCCTACACATTGCTTCTTTCTGCAACATACTAAGAACCTTTACTCTGGCTGGAGCAGAGACCTCACAAGAAGATAACATTTAAAGCAATGTTCAGGCAGTAGTAACATGGGTCCCGAAGGAATGGCTCTAAGTTTTTCAAAAGATTAAGCTATGGAATACATCCAAGGGGAGAAAATAAAAGGAAATGAAAATACAATTACAGCTACTGTCAGTGCACCTGTGAAAACCAATACTGCAGGTTTTAGCCAGTGGAACTGGGGTTTGAATTTTAAATAAGGTTGGTTCCCTGTAATCTGGCAAGTCACTTAACATGTCTCAACCTTCATTTCCTTACCCATTAAATACCTAACACCAGTGTACTTTAGAAGACTATGATGATTAAACAGCATGTGTTGAATATAAAAAGTGAGCTGTATGATAATAGAAAACAAGAAAGCCTCACATGAGCATGACTCACAAAAAATTTAATCACAAAATTCTACCCAACTATAGGCTTTTTTCATTTAACATTTCATCCCATATAATTCACTCTCCATCAAATACTGTTTGAGCTTCTGGCATTATCTCATAATATTCCTTCTGTCTGTAATTTACAACTAAATATCTTTCTATGTGAAGCTATCTCCAACCTACTAATCTTTCCAAATCTGCTAATCTCCCCAACCTTCTGCAAATTAAACACGTCTGTATTCCCTTGGCATTTTGCTCATGCCATTATTACATACTTTATAGTATAATGAGAAGTGTGTATGCCCCAACACTTGCTGCAGAATTGGCTCATGGGGGCAGAAATCCTGTCCTGGCTCTACACATCCAGTATCTCCCAGTGACTAGCACACAATAAGCAATAATTAATCTTGGTGAATGAATGAATGAATATAGTGTTCCTTTTTTCACCTTCTAAAATGGGGAAAACTATCTTCTAAATTGATTTCTACTTTTAATACAGATGGCAATAACAATGAAGTTAAATTTTTCATGCGGAAATTTTTGGTTTATAATTCTTATCAACCACAAAACTGCTTCTGTGCACCTCTACGTAATACTTACTGGCTGGAACAATGAAATCTCCATGTAACTCGTAGGTCATGAGAGGCTCTGGAAGACTCCTGTGTGAGAAGGACAGCTCAGAATTACAGAAAGAATCCAAACAGGTCACCTCTCTCTGAGTTTATTTTTTATAGAAGTGTTTAATGTGTTGTGCATTTCTTAATTAACATGCAAAACTTCCCTAGGCAATACCTTTACATATCAAAAAAGATAAATAGATCAAATGGATCACTTATTAACCGCTATTTGCACCATGTACTATTAAACTTAAGCAGCTACAAAACCCTATCAGATCTAAACATGTGATACTTCATATCTAATCTTGGAACGTACCTTTACTAACATCTGGTTTTATATATAAAACTTCCTTCCACACATTAATGTATTTAAGCTAAATATTCCATCTAACCAAATATAAGCATATAATTTTGAAAAAAAATCTCTAAGATATTAACTGAAGATGCCACAAAAAACATAGAAAAGATTGATCAAACTTAAAGAAATCAAACCCTCTTAAATATCCCTATTACAAAAATAAGAATTTTTTTACATTTATGCCTATAAAACAAGAGATATAAAATAAAGTGATAACAAAAAATATACATAGCATTTTCATATTCTACAAAACAAGTTACATAAATGGTATATTTTACCCTGTGATCAATATAATTGTATAGTTCAGTTAATATTGCTACCTATCTTTAAAAGATAAGATCACCTAAGTTTATAAGCACTTAAAAACACTTAGAAACACTTAGAAAAGTATCAGTCTGTACAGCCTTTCTTGAGGGCAATTTGGCAAGATATTAAGAACTTCTAAAAGGTTGAAATTCTTTAACTCAGAAATTCCTCTTCTAATATTTAATAAAAAGATCAAAGATACATTAAAAAAAAGTTTTTAAACACTTAAAAAGGCCAATACTGCCAAAGATAAATAAAGTCATTTCATAGTGATAAAAACATCAATTCATCAAGATGCCAAAACAATACTAAACGTTAATGGATCTAATAACAGAGCTCCAAAATACACAAAGAGAAAACTGACAGAACTGCAAGATGCAACAGACAAATCCCAAACTATAAGTAGAGATTATATATCTCTGTCTCAATATCTGATAGAACAAGTAGAAAATCAGTTAGGACACAGGAAATGTGAACAAAACTGCTAACCATCTTCATCTAATTGGCATGTCCTTCACCTAAATGACACTCGACCCAAAAGTAACAGACCACACATTCCCAGTGCATATGGACCACTTTTTTTCCAAGATAAACCACATTCTGGGCCATGAAACAAATTTCAATAAATTTAAAAGGGTTCAAGTCATACAGAGTATATTCATTGGTTACAATAAAATTTGAATTAAAAATAAGAGAAAGACATCTGGAAAATCCCAAAGAAAGAGAAATTAGGAAGTATTTTGAGCTGCAGGTAATAAAAGTACAACATATCAGAATTTGAAAGATGTTAAGTAAAGCCATAGAGGGAATTTTATACCACTAAACATCTATATTATTAAGAGAAAAAAGGTCATAAATCAAAGACTTCACTTTGTACCTTAAAGAACTAGGGTAAAAAAGAGTAAATTTAAACCCAAAGCAAGCAGAAAAACACAAATAATAAAGATCAGTGCAGAAACCAATGAAACAGAAAAAGAACAGAAAACAAATTAATCCAAAACTGGTTCTTTAAGGTGAATAAAACTGACAAATCTAGTCAGAATGATTGGGAAATAAAAGAGAGAAAACAAAAATAACCAATGTCAGGAATCAGATGACTACAGAGTCACTGCAAGTTCTAAAGACATTAGAAAGATAATAAAACAACATTATGAACAATTTTATGCCCATAAATTCAATTTAGATAAAATACACAAATGTCTTAAAAGACACAAACTACACAAAGCTCACTCAAGAAGAAACAGATAACCTGAGTAGTCCTATATCTATTAGAGAAATTGAATTTGTAGTTAAAAATCTTGCCAGTAAGAAAATGTGGGCTCAGATGACTTCACTGGTGAATGCTACCAAACCATTAAGAAAGAATACCAATTCTGTACAAATTCTTTCAGAAAATAGAAGAGGGAATACTTTCTAACTCATTCTGTGAGATATGCATTACCCCAATGTCAAAATTAAAAGCATTACAAGAAAACTGCAGACCAATATCACTCATGAGCATAGATGCAACCATCCCAAATAAAATGTTAGTAAATCAAATTCAACAAGATAAATAAAAGGATAATACATCATGATCAGGTTGAGTTTATCACAGAAATATAACACTAGCTTAATATTAAAAAAAATATATGTATATAAAATACATGTCAATGCAATTCACCATACTGGCAAACTAAAAGAAGAAAAACTATATGATCATCTCAATAGACAATTTAGGAGAAAGAACAGTCTTTTCCACAAATGATACTGGAATAACTGGACATCCATATGCAGAAATTAACTTGAATCCACACTTGATATCTTACATAAAAAAATATGCAAAATAGATCACAGATCCAAGTGAAAACCTAAAACTGTAAGACTTCTAGAAGAAAATATAAAAGAAACTCTTTGTGACCTTGGATTAGGTAAGATTTCTTGACACAGCACCAAAAGCACAGTCATAAAAAGAAAAATTGATAAATTGTACTTCATCAAAATTAAAACTTCTCTTTGAAAAACACTAATAAGAGAATGAAAAGACAAGTCACAGACTGAAGAGAAACATTTGCAAAGGATAATACTGAGAAAGAACTTGTATCCAAAATGCATTTAAAAACTTTCAAAACACAATAATATGACAATTTAAATTTATAAAAATTGGCCAAAAAACATGGACAGACTCTTCACCCAAGAACATATATATACGGAATGTAAGCACATGAAAAATGTTGAACATTACTCGTCATTAGGGTAATGCAAATTAAAAGTACAATGAGACACCGCTGTATCTAAAATGGCTAAAATTAAAAAGACTGACCATCTCAAGTGTTGGCAAGGACGGAGAGGAAGTGGAACTTTTGTATGTTGCTGGTGGGAAAAACGTAAACAAGTATGTTAACTTTGGAAAAACATCTGTCAGTTTCCCAAAAAGTTAAGCATACACCTGCCACATGATCCAGATATTCCACTCCTCGGATTTATCCAAGAGAAATGAATGCCTATGTCCGTTCAAAGATTTATACACAAACATTTTTAGCAGCTTTATGTGCAATAGCCAAAGGCTACAAACAACCCAAACATCCACCTACAGGTTAAAAAAAGTTGTGGTGTATCCATGCAACGGGCCAGTAGTTAGCAGTAGGAAGGCATGAACTACCAGTATATGCTACAACACAGGTGAATCGCAAACTAACTACGCTAAGGGAAAGAATCTTGACTTTTTTTTAGAAAAGTATATACTATATAATTCTATTTACATGAGATGACAGAAAATGCAAATTAATGTATAATGACAGAAAGCAGATCAAGGGTTACCTACAAATGAAGTGGTGAGAAGGGAGGGATGCAAGAGAAGGATTTCAAAGGGCAGGAAAAAAACTTCTGGAAGTGATGGATAGGTTCACTGTCTTGATTATGGCAATGGTTGTACAGGTGTAGAGATACCAAACTTATCAAAATGTATACTACACATGTGCAGTTTACTGCATGTCAATTATATTTCAATAAAGCTGTTTAAAAAATGAAAAATAGATGCAAAAATATATTTACAGGTACATATGTTCCTTACATACAATTTATGAAGCTACACTATACACATGCACACACAAAATGACAATGGTAGACAAACTAATACTGTATGCACAAGTGAAAAAACACTGCTCTTATTTCCGTTCTCCCTCCCCTTCTTCTCCTAATTTCCATTTAAAGAAGAAAAGGGGGAAAAAAAATCAATTACACCACAGTCTAAATAAGGAGAAAGAAGGGCCAATCAGAAGCAAATCTTTGGGGTTTTTGTTTCAAAGTATGAACAGGCAGGAAGTAGCAAAGAAGAAAAATGGTTATCTGGCAGAGAAGGAAAGTTAGAGGGTGCTGAATAGAAGGTGGGGGGCAGATGAGAACATTTAGAAAAACCATAGAGGGCATTTCTTTTCCAATAAAAATGAATTTTTATCTAAATACCTTCTACAAGTTACGTATATCATTGCCATATGTCTAGCTAGGCAATGCAGTATGAAAAATAAATATTGTTAACGTTAGGGAAACAGTAATAAAAATGACAAGTTCCCCATCCAAAATTTATTATACTGAGTCTCCGCATCCCTCAGCCTCCCACCCAACATGTTTTTAAGCCACCTTTCTTTGCCACCCGTTGGGATCTGTTGGGGGATATAAATCATAATATTTACCTAAGCTGGCATTTCCTTCCCAAAAAGTCCCACTCCAATTTCCAGGTTTAAAAGAAGTTTCCTCCAGGTAAAATCATTTTACTAGAAATATCACAGAACAGCTCATTTGTCCCTTCATAATGGGAAACTGTTGTAATAAAACACATTGCTGGAAATCAAAATGATGGTCTGCATAGATAAGAAATCATTCAAAGGGCTGGTAGTCAGTCCCCTAAAACACTAGAAGTTTAAAAAAAAAATGGTCTCAAGTCAGTAGAAGAAAAAGGGAGATGCCATACATAGGTCCGCTGCACATCGTTTTCCTTCTCCAAGACCCTGGAGGATCTGCTTCTTGTTTTAGTTTGGTGCTTTGGGGCTTTGGCTGTTTCCCTCCTTCCACCTCCAACCTCCCATCCAATAAGATGGCAGGGTTATTTGCAGTGAGAGGAATTCAAGGGCAAGAGCTTTTTTTGGGTGAGAAAAGCTATATTCAGCTTCACGCCACGGTGCTGTGAGTGACAGAGCTGGGACTCCAACCCTGGCAGGCAGGCTGGCTTCAGACTCCCTGCTCTTGACCATGACACTGTTACGATCTCGCCTCAAGAAACAAACAAACTTGCTTGGGCCATAACCCTGTTGCCAAAATGGAGGTAGATAAAAATCTCAGTTTTCTCCCGTTTGGTGCATCATCAAAAAAAGTGTCAATTAAATCCTAATTACTGCATTTTCAGTTGCTAAAAATAACATAGGGGAAAAGAACAGCAACCCAACTTTCAAATCTCCCAAGGCATCTGCCATCTTATGATAATCACTTTATCACATTCGGGCAGAATGCGAATTTTGTTAGGAGTGAAGTTATATAATAATAGCATCTCATCATGTCGTTCTGTAAGCAACGTTTGCTTAAAAGTGGAATTCCATAGGAGGAAGCAATGTAATGAAAAGAAAAAGGCAGAAAAGGCAACACAAGACCAGGGGCAACAAGGAACTAGCTTCAGAGAGTATCCAGATCCAAAAAGAAATTGTATGTACCAAATAAAAAGATCCTCTGGTGTATTAAACTAATTCCTCCCACACGGAAAAAGAAAAGAACCATGTGGAGCAGGGGGAAAAAAAGGACACGATTTACTGCCAAAGAGTTGGATTTTTCCCTTTGTTTCCCACCAATAACTGAGTCATCCTGGTCAAACTCTTTCCCTGTACTAGGTGTGAATTGACCAAACAGGAAAAGGTATTTAAAGCTACCTCCTAGAGTGGCAGTACTTCTGCAGGTAGCATATGCAATTTATTATAATTTTATATCCCTTACCCATTCTTTCCTTCATTCATCTGCAGGCTTTCTCAGCCTCAGCACTATTGACATTTTGGACCAAATAATTCTTTAGGGAGAAGGGCGAGCTGTCCCATGCATTGCAGGAAGTTTAATAGCCCATCCCTGGCTTCTGTCTGTCAGATGTCACCACTCCAGCAACGGTGACACTAAAAATGTCCCCAGACATTGCCAAATATCGCCTAGGGGGCAAAATCATCCCCAGTTAAAAACCATTGCTCTAATATTTCATCAACAGGCACAGCTCTAGCTGCTGCCAATAACTGTCATGAACAAGACATATACAATGTCTATCTTCAAGGAGCTTACATTCTAATCCTAGAGTGGGGCCTAACAATATTCATTTTTACCATAATCCTTACCTAAACCACAGTTAGTCACTATCAGTGGCAATCTAAATATAAGCACATAGATTCAGTCTTCATGTTACCCCTTTATTGAGTAGGAACAACAATAATGTACTTCATAGTTTAAAAATTTAAACCAGTGGCCAAAAACATCTTTCTTTATATAAAGTACTCGAAAATAGGTAATATACGTACCTATTATCCATTGATAACTTTTAATATCATTAAAAAGTAGGACAGCCAGGCAACACAGGCCACCTGATATGACTTAACAAAAAGAATATAGCACTACTACAATGTCTTCTTGAAATAAATAAAATAAAACTTAACCTAAATCTAACAGTCTATTTAAGAACTATTAGTTTACAGGAAATAGGATGGCTAGAGAAATATATTACATGACACCATGAGGATATAATCAAAAATGACCCAAATTCATCAATAAATAAATGCCAATGGCAGAGGAGGGGAGAGACGGTATAGATTAAAAGAAACCAAGTGAAATGTTGCCCCTGTTTAAATCCTGTAGGATTTAATACAAAAAGACTTTTTTGAGGAAAAAAACTGGTGAAAATGGAACATGAACTGAGTGTTCCATATTAATTTTGTTGGGTATAATATCCTGATTATCTTTTTTTAAAACTCTATCTTTTTTGAGATAAATACTCAAGTATTTATAGCTTCAGTGATATGTTTTGGAAAATCTTTAAAGCATTATCTTTAAAAAGCGGCAGGTAGGGAGATTGATGAATCAAGAAGGGTAGAAGAACACTGATAACTTAAGCAGCAGGACAAGAGGGCCATGAGGGTTCATTACACTAATCTCTCTGGGTCTTATGTATTTGAAATTTTTCCTTATTTTTTAAAAATACGAAACATGTAATATAAGTCTACTCCAATGTACATATTGGAATCTAAATAATTTTTATCTGAAAATCCACCTTACATATTGTTTAAAAGAACTGATCTGGCCAGGCACAGGAGCTCACGCCTGTAATCCCAGCACTTTGGAAGGCCAAGGTGGGAGGATTGCCTGAGGCCATGAGTTCAAGATCAGCCTAGGCAACATAGTGAGACCCCCATCTCTACAAAAAATAAGAAAAATCAGCCAGGCTTGCTGGTGCATGCCTGTAGTCCCAGCTACTCGAGAGGCTGAGGCAGGAAGATCACTTGAGCCCAGGAGTTTGAGGTTGCAGTGAGCTATAGATGGTGCCATTGTACTCTAGGCCTGGCAACACAGAGACCTTATCTCAAAAAAAAAAAAAAAAAAAAAAAAAAAAAGAGGTGATCTTACAGGAGCCTTGCCATTTGTTTGCTGTACAAAAATCCAAGTCTCCAACGGAACCACAGCATGGGAATTACAGTTATGATTTTTTTTCATCCTTTTCTTCACTTCTTCTTTACTCTTTATATACTTATTCCTCATCTAATCCCAAACTTATTAAATTCCTTTATTTTTTTAAAAAAAGGATAATGACTCATAAAAGTGCTTAACCCCCTTCTAACTCTAGCCCTAAATATTTTCTATAATGAATAGAAAACTGTATCTTAAGACTTCATCCAGTAAACTTCTTTTCCAATAGCTTAGTGTTTACGTGTTATCATGAGGCTTTACATTCGAATGGTTTAAATTTAAAATATCTTCATTTTAGCCTAAAATATAAATATTCAAGGAATTCAATAAGTAGCCTTTATTCAATAAATAGTCTCAATAACAAGTAGTTTCATAGTGTTTAATTCTTATAACTCACATCTACAATGGACATCTATTTCAAAACCCAAGTCTATTCCAATTTCTGTTCTGTTGCAATTTACTTAACAATTGATATTCCTCTACTATTTACCTTACTTTCTGGGACACTATTAGACACCTCATAAATTTTCCCCTTTTTAATAAGTTGTAATTATTGATATTTACGTACAGAGTTGGCATCTGTTTATGCTACATATCCAAATAGTCCATTCTTCCCCTCTTGTTACTTAGAAGAGCTTACCTCAAATACTGTTTGAGGGCACTTGTTATTGTCTTCACTTCCCAATCTATGGAATTCTCCAGGTCCACCTCATTGCATGTTTTTACATCTAGTGAGCAAGCAAGCAAGAAAAAATAATTAAAACCTTGACCATTCAAAAGCCCTGTTAACTCACGAAGCTTTCGTCTTTAAATGACCAAACCACAAATAATTAATCCTGTGGTTTCCTACATAAAAACATTATATACAGTTTCTTTAAAATGCTATAAGCCAGGTTCTATCACTAGACATTTCTAGCACTTCTGAAAACCTGTAATAGAGATCAAAGCAGAAGGACAAGGGTTGGGCTGGGAGTAAGAATTAGAAATAGTATAGCACAACATCCACAACTGTGATTCATGTACAGCTATTGTCCTCATTGTTGTCAAAGGTACTGCTCAGCAGCCATGGCTTAGAGCAGGGGTTCCCAAACTATGGTGAGTTGTATAATTATTTCATTATACATTAATATAATGTAATAATAATAGAAATAAAGTGCACAATAAATGTAATGCACTTGAATCATCCCAAAACCATTCCCCCACTCCTCAGTCCGTGGAAAATTTGTCTTCCATGATAAAACTGTCCCCGGTCCCAAAAAGGTTGGAGACCACTGGCTTAGAGTATATGGCATTTTCAGCTGTGTGTGTACAGTTTAACTTGTTTCAGGTGGCATTATTGCTCTCACACTGTGTTATGACAGGGGGAACAGAGAATGGCAACAAGCCAGTGAGGGAAGGGATGATAAAACTGGTCCAAAACACCTCCAAGGTTTGTGTTCACATTTTATTATCTTTCTGAAAATTAACGTATGATCAACCAAAAGAGACATATGATTACACATAAAAAGTCATTTGTGGGCAATCTTTCACACTAAGGCTACAATGTATATACTCATCCAGGAAATATTTATTGGAAGGCTCTATGGGACGCTTATAACAACATTCGCTCTAAACCACACTAGTTTTCTTTGTCCTAAAAATGTGTCAATGATGTGTTTCTTCCAAATGCCCTTTGAAATGGCTAGTAAGTTCTAAGGCATGTGGCACGCACACGGATACACACACACTCACACACACACACACACACACACTGTACGTGAGGGAGTTAGTAAATTACGGAAAGGGAGAAGTCCATCTTGGCTGAAATAAATAAAAGGAAAGGATAGCGAGAAAGGCAAACATTCTTTAGTATGGTGACATCTTTGATCTTTGTAACTCTGGGCTAGTACACTCAGCTGTGGCGTGGCTGCAGAGGGAAGTACAGCGTTGGTATCACAAACCTGGGCTTAAGTGCCTGCACCAACCTGAACCAGCCACACAAGCCCAAGCAAATGGTTCCAAAGCTATTCAAACTTCAGGTCTTCGTCTGCACAGTAGAGAGAATGTAAATGCTCTCATAAAAACTACTGGGAGCATCAAAGCAAATGAGGAATGTATACAGATTTTTGTAAATTATTAATTGTAGCAGGTCATTACCACAACTGAATCCCTAAAAAAGTATAAGCAATCGGTGATGGTACCTACCCAAAGGGAGGGGGGTGGGAAATGGACTATGATGAAAGATACTGAGCCATCAGTACCATCTTGACTGGTTTTCTACACTCCTATTACCCAAAGGAAGAAATAAGAGATTCATGGAAGAGACTATTTCTCCCTCACTCCATAATGATGTCCCAACTAAAACCAAAAAAAAAAAACTTGTTGTTTCAGGGTTTTTTTCCCCTTATACTGTATTTGTCTACATAGAGAAGGAAACATCCTGTTAGTATTTCCTTTTTAAAAGCACTAAAAAGAAAAACCTGTCAAAATGGGACCACCACATTAAGTCATGCATGCCATTTAAAAAGTTTTAGGCTCGCGCATGACGAAGAATGGGATGACAACTCAATGTTGGTCTCAAACTTTTTTTGAAGATCAAGTAAAACAGGAAGAGATGGTTATTTCACAGCCATAACATCATACATATGGAGTCAATTACTCAAAGTTCTGAAGACTTTAAAGCACTTCAACATTTCTTGATTACAGCAACTGACAGCAATATGCAATAAACTACAACAATGGCAATTGACACTGATTACATTTTGATCAGTTCCTACAATTCAGAACTCATTTGTTACTGAGCTTGTCAGACAAAGCCACAGATACATTCAAGAAATCAAATTAAGCACCCTGATTAAAGGTGCAATCCTTTATAACTAGGTCTAAATAATTCTGTTCTAAAGGCTTTGCCAACCAATTACTTCAGTAACTGAATATTCTCTCTCTCATTAAATCAATTATTTAAATCTCATTTTAACATACAAGTCAGATAACATTTTCAATCAACTTGCTACCAGCAAAATCACCTTTTTAAAAATCCAAGAGGCTTCTAAAGGAAATCTTTTATTTCCAGGTTTCTACCAAATTATCATTCTATATTTTGAGAATTGTATTCTTTGTACGGAAAAACAAGCCATCCTTCTAAATTCATGGAATACAAAGCAACTGTCACATCAGAAGCTAATGACTACATAGCATCTATGCTACTAATCCTCTCCTAAATTTTCACTGTTTTCAAATAATTCAATCATCCCCAGCAGTCCTTTACAATCAGTGGGTGCCCTGGGACTAGGCAGAATTTAATAATTTATTTGGGATTCAAATACAAAAATACATTTGGAGTGTTCATTCAGAATATGTGTTCTATTATAATTAAAGTAAAAATTGTTCTTTCTTTCTGATCAAGGAACAATATCTCATGGATTAGTTAAAAATCTAAACTAACAAGCAAAGATACAAGGAGTCAATTTTTTATTTGGGTGAGTGGTTCACACTTACATAACCACTGGTAATTTTTTGAAACTAGAAACTTGCAGCCCAACCTAAATGGAAAGTGCCATTTTATGCAGCTGCTAGCGCCCTACTCAACGCTGACTTGGGTCCAATTTTAAAGTACTTGAAGAAGCACAGTGACTGGATGAATTTTGAAAATATGCTTATATAATCAAAAATGAGAATTGTTTCAGCTACATGTGTTCATTTTTTTCCCCAATCTATGTGATAAAGCTGTCGTATAAACAAATTAAACAAGGTAATATTTTTAAAGTAAAACTCTCCAAATTTTTTACATCTTGTTTTCTATGGTTCTATGTCCAAAAATAATAAAAAAAATCATACAGACTTTTTTTGCAAATAGATTGAGAAATAACCACTGAGTTCACCAAAGCATACAATCTACCACCACATTTTCTCACAATTTCTCCTTCTTCTGCTGTTTCATTCTAAACGGGGGCAGGGAGGAAGAACACATGACAATTCTAACTCCTATCAGTGCTAATCGACCATGAACTATTATAATTGATCTTTTACATTCTCACCCCATCTACTAAAAAAACCATGACTCACCCAAAGACACTTCATCTAATACTTTCCCTACCTTCCCCAACTGCTGCAAGTTTCTACTTTAAAAAACAACAACAACAAACTTTTACCAGACTGTGCGTGCCCTGTCTTAGACTGCAAAGGGGAAGAAAAGGAAAATGACCTGTAAATGAAAGGAAAGCAATTGCTCACATGGGCATTTTCTTTCAGAAACTTAAGCTTGGTGTAGGCAAAGGCTCCCTGGGAATCCAGCCAACTGTTCCCTTCTGCTCCAAGGGTGGACAACTAAGAAGGCAAACAACTCTCACCAGCAGGGAGAGGAAGGCAGCTATGCACTCCCCTTTACCTGACTTGGAGGAGTGCAAATGACTTCTCTATTTAGAGAGCTTCCTGTGGTCAACTGCCATTATACTTTCATGTTGGCAAGAGGGGAGTTAGGAGGACTGGGGTGGGCAGAAAAGTTTGGAGGGAGGAGAAGAGGAGGAAGAAAGGAAGATGATAATGGAGAGAAACATTTTTCTATTTTAATACCAAATGTGAAGGGGGAAAATATACTAGAAAAAGGAGACAAGTGAAAAGAAAACATGCAAGAGATTAAGCATATACCCTTTCTTTAGAAATCATCATAAACTTTTACATAAGTATTTAAAGAACACTTAAAACATTTTAATCAACAATATAAAACATTCTATATAAAAGTGACAAAAAAACTAAAGGAAGTAATTAGCTCTCAAGAACTAAAGAGGAACATGTAAAGTAAATGGCAGATCTTGAAAAATATAAAATAGCTTGGAACTTTTTCTCAGATACTTAAAAATTATTTTTTCATTTCTATGAAGAAAAATGCATTACAAACAAAATGTGCACTGAAAAACTTCCAATTTGAAATAAACGTATTACCTACAAGAGTAATAATGGAAACACTGACTGGTTTAAAAAAACAAAGTTAAAAATTTGAGAGACCCACTCAATTTTTTTCTCTTTAGGATACATATGTAACCTTGAAACAATGCAGAGATGTGGGAAAAGTTGGAGAGAATCAATATCCATGGGATTATGCATACATGACTATTCAAACTCTAAAATCCTTTTTATGGAAGATGTATTAAATTATTTCAATTTCAAATCTCTAAAATCCTTTTTATGGAAGAGGTATTGAATTATTTCAGTTTAAACACTCAAGGAGGAGAAAAGGAAATACATATCTTAAGAAAATCTTAAACTGATTAGGAAATAATGAGTAAAGAAATAACAAGTCAGCATTTCTTTCTCACATCCATTCTCTAACTTCCTATGTTTGCAGAATGATGTTACCGAAAACACAGCATTTCCCTTGTCATGTTTATGTCCTGGACTTCTCTACTCTGAGGCTCATGAAAAATAAAATCAGTTTTCCAGGTCTTGAAATTTTGAGGGTTTCGACATTTACAAACACCTTGTAAGGTAAGGACTGTCTTGGGACATTTCCCACAAGCAGAGGAAACTACCACCCTGCGTTCAGCAATGCTGTACATGTAGGATTTTATGAGATTAAGAACAAATTTTGAGGCAGTTTAGCACTTCGAGGTGACCACAGAAACACTCTTGTTCAAACTTTTCTTGAACATGAACAAGAAGATAATAGAAATAACGTCAGGGTCCGTATGACCAATTTACTGCCAAAATGTGCCTTTCGGCCAAAATTTCCCATTCTGATACCAACATGGTCTTCCAGTCCTAATCATGTAACACCATCTTGGAAATGAAAAAAGTGTTTCTAATTTTAAAATTAAGTAAAAGCAGATGCTGTAGTCCCATTAAACTCTTCCAGCTGCTACTGCACCACTGGCAACCTGAGTCTATTTAATTTGGAGACCACTAATGGCAGAAAGGAAAATCTGACTGCCAAAATCGCATACCCAAGTTAACCCAGAGAGGCAGAAAATGAAAACAGCTCATGAAAGTGAATGTATTCTAATAAGGCTCTCTAACTGATGATGGACAATTTTTCCCATGGTTAATAGCTAAAAAAAGGTTGTTGCTTATTAAATCCTTAATTCAAATACAGCCAAACAAGCAATCCTATCCATAACACGTCAGTTGATTTTATTCATCTTGGTTTATGCTTCATAAAAATGAGCCTTTGCTACGATACTTTGAGATGCAGACAGGTTTAAATGCATTCACAGCACACCTGAGGGCATTGTTAATATTGATTAATTAAAGTGAGATATCAAATAAATTAACATGTAGCAAGATCATAATGACAGACTGGTTTGATATGCAGGCCCTCGCCTGATGAGTTATCATCACTCCTCAAGAGGCAGCCTGTTTTGGGGTGGGGGAGAAGTGGAGTGTCTTACAGGTGGGAACGAACCGACAGCAGCGTGTAATGTAAAAACGCTTTGTCATTCACGTAATGTCTGGGGTAATGAAATGAATTCACTTTCTGGCTTCCTCCAGTCTGCAATGCCAAAGAACACAGTGTTATCAGCACAGATGGAGCATGCATGGTTCTGGAGAAGAGCCTGGTGTGAACTACAAACAAGCCACTGTGAATACCAATGAATCCCTGAGAATCAGACCCTTGCTGTCAAATGACAGTTTGGGAAGCTCCATAAAAACGAGCGAGTCCCAGTGGTCTTGTCCAACCAAATATACTGTCACAATTCTGGACAGGCAATTTGGAAGCCAGGCACATCATAGAGGCCCGACTGCTACTTTCCAGTGAAAAGCACGCATAAGACGATATTCAATCATGAGCTGCATTCTTTTTTTCTTTCATTTCTTAATAAGGAAAGAGGTAGTCAATAATCTCTGCTGATGCAAATAGTAATCTACTTCTCTGGGTCAACTGTCTCCGCTCAGGAGAAAACTTATCTGGGCAGTAGAAGAAAAGAATGGAATCACAAGTATGCTGTACATAACTATGAAATGTTAAGTTGTAAAGTCTATGAACATAAACAAATAACACACGGAAAAATGATTAGAAAAGAGGCATACCCATCAACATACTCAGAAGTCTCTGGACCTTTGAACTCACCCCCACAACTCTGTACAATCCTTGGTCATTTATACCTATTGGAAGAAACAAAGTGTTAGCAAAATATAACATTATCATATTTTAAAAGCCGTCATCAAACAGCTGCATTCAGAATCTTTGCTAACTAACATTTGCACATTCCTGTTGACTACAAAAATAACTTTTGACAAAAGCAAGTGTTTACCAACTTGTTTTACTAGCTTTGTATTTGAGAGTTGTGGTTGAAAAATAATCTCGTAAAACAATGTTCTGTGTGGATAAAAATGTAATGAGTCATGTTAATAAAATAAGTATGGACACACTGAAATGTATACCAATGCAATTTGTATAGATGCACTAAAACTTTTATGTTTCTTATGTTTACTGTTTATTTACATTTTTCTTGAAAAATGCTAGCCTTTTAAAAAATACGGTGATGATTAGTACATTAGAAAGAAATCATTATTTGGATGATTCTTGAAAAACCATGGAAAGTCATTCAAAACTAAAGCAGCACTGTATTTTTTTGCCAGGGGAGTTGTTATATGTCCTGTCCAGCGAGGAGCTCTGAAACTTCAAATAAATATCACCACAAACTATATGGCAAAATGAACCAGATCACTGCATCCTCTCTGCAAAGACCTGAAAACAAAGTATCCCTGAGCAAAAGAGACAAATAAAGGTAAAAAATTTATTGTCAAACATAACTTAGTATGCTAAGCAAATGTCTTTTATTTGGATTCCGATCTGAAGAAACCAATGGTAAAGTTTATTTTTCAAGCCATCAGGAAACCCCAGCATTAAGGATATGTAAGAAAATGTCCATTTCTTAATGTTGCATCCTGAAAGGGGTGAAAGTAACCTTGGATTTGCTTTAAAAGGAAGGAAGGGACAGATGAAGCAACTGTGGCAAAATCTCTATAATTACTGTATCTCAGTGAGAAGAATATGGGAGTTCTCTGCCCCAATCGCTGCACTTCTTTTATACTTGAAAAATTTCATAATAATGACTTCCCAAAAATGTGACTTATATTTACTTTTCAGAAGGGTTGCAGCTTTCTGGCTGTGTGTTTATTTTCTGCACTATGAATGTTAAAACTAACAAGAACACAACTGGCTGACAAGGAGATGATGCCTCAAATCTCCAAAGTTTCAAAACACAAGTAACACAACAGAAAAGCCATGGAATTTGCCCAACGGGGTTTACTTTCTTTTCACCTCCCTGCTTGGAGTGATGAAATGAATACTAGACAGAGGCTAAAGAATTGGATTCAAGTCTCTGCTCAGTCACTCCCAACAAGACAAGAAACCTCTGTGCATCTCAACGCCACATCTGAGATCAAGGACTGCACCCCTCGCCCTGAGTTATATGCGGGGAGGGAAATGAGATGACACTAACATGTGTTCTGCAGATTATAACTCACGGCACGCACACACACTTTCATTATTCCTTGCCAAAAATCACTTTTTCCCTTCTTTTTCTACTTTTTGCCTTTTATTTTATTCTTCCTTACTCATTTCTTTAAGCTTTGCAAATGTCCTATTTTTTGCTTTTGTTATGGGCTGAACTGTGTCCCCCAAAAATTCAAATGTTGATGTCCTAAATCCCCACTACCCCAGAACGTGACTATATTTAGAAATCAGGTCTTCAAAAGAGGTAATTACGATATAATGAGGTCATTAGGGTGGGCTCTAATCCAGTATGACCGGTGGCCTTATAAGGAGAGATTAGGACACAGACACGCACAGAGAAAGGCCCATGAGAAGATGACCATCCACAAGCCACAGAGGCCTCAGAAGAAACCAGCCCTGCCAGCAGCTTCATACTGGACTTCTAGCCCCGAGAATGGTGAGAAAAGTCATTTCTGTTGTTTAAGTCACTCAAGTTTGTGATAGTTATGGCAGCCCTAGTACACATACACTTTCTCTCTCAATTATCTCATTAGAGCTCAAAGAACCAGAAGAGCGAAGGCTGGCCCTTCATTTTCATAAATCTATTCAGAATGCTAAAGAACCACGGCAGCAGCGATGCACCTTCCTGGCAGAGAACGCTCACAGGCTCCAAGAGAGGAGAAAAACGCAGCCCAGCCCTGCCAAGAGTTGGGAAAAAGAAAAGGAAGTAGCCAAGAAACAAAAATCAAAGACCTTCTGAGACTGCTACAGGAGGAAAGATTGAGCCTCATTCCTTCCTTCTTTTAGAAGCCAGGAGGGCATGTCCAGATAGCTTAAAATACCAGAGGATTTTTTTTTTTCACTACTACTCTATTTAAGAAACCTAAAATAGTTTGACCTCAATGCCAGAAGCCAAAAGAACAAGTCTTATTTTGCAGTAAAACAAACGTGCCTCTATGAAAAGTGCCTGAAATACACGGAGAGATGAAATAAGAATGTTACTTCAGCACTAATCACTACTCTGTGCTGGTAATTACTATCAGATAATTGATCAAGTTCAAATTCATCAACCTGAAAGGAGAGTTAATTGCTAACGTATAATGAGAGGTGCAAGGGGGAATTAAAGCTACTCAACACAGTTTTTACTCTTTTCAGTGAAATTTAAAATAAACCTCTCACAAAAGCAGCTTGGAAATAGCACGTAAAATGCATACACTCCAGTGTTGTCAGATTCTCTGTTTCCTGTTACACTGTTCTCAAAGGTTCTGGACTAACAAACAAAATGAGGATTGGAACATACTTTACGCACACATACATGCTCATACAAAAGAGGTCAAATAAGAATATAGACCACCCAATATGCCAGAGCATATTAGTGGGGTTATCATATCCTCTCTAGCTTCTCTTCCAAATTTTCCTCTTTCAGCCAAAGGGATCACTATTTCTAATCACCAAGTATTAGAATTTTGAAATTATCTTTGACTTCTTTCCTGTCACTTTCCAAATGTAAGAGGTCAATGCCCTCTTTGTTCAAACTTCAAACCAATCTCTGCCTCTTCGACCCAGTCTTGAATTTCATGCACACACGTTTATTAAGGAATTCCTGCAAAGAAACATAACTATAAACCATTCTAAACACCACCTTCTTTTTTCCTATCTTTTTACTTTTTAAACCACTTTTATTACCTAAGGTCCTCTCCATCCCCATTTAAGAGTGAGCCATCAGCTCAAGCCCACGTGTGCCAGCCTTAACCAGTACGTAAGGCAGAAACACAAAGACCCCCATAGCGGGCCCCACCTCATCCGCCTACATCTAATGCAGAGTATTTGCCTTAATCAGAGCACATCGCTGACCGTCACCCGCAAATAACCAAGTGGGTTCCATCCTCCTTGACTACATTCAGGCTGAAGTCTTCGGAAGACTTCCCTTCTCTTCTCAGATTTACTCATCTGTCATGTATTTAATTCGTCATATATGTGCCATGGGCTATTCTGGTTACCCAAGATTTAACAGTGAGTAAAATAAAGTCCCATCCAAATCTTCAGAACCAGATAAAATCCCCTCTTCTCACACCAGGCGACAGTGACATTCTCTTATTCTGAACATAACTCATAATTAATTCCTTTGAACACTTGATTACATTTTAAAACAAGTCCATAATCTCTTAGTCACAATTCCCAAAATCAAAAACCTGAATGGATAGGAGACCACAGTGATATTCCCTTATTCTGAACCAACTCGTAATTAATTCCTTTTAATTTAACACTTGATTACATTTTAAAACAAGTCCACAATCTCTTACTCACAATTCCCAAAATCAAAAGTCTGAATGGTCGGGCGAGTTGGCTCACGCCTGTAATCCTAGCACTCTTGGGAAGCCAAGGCGGGAGGATCACTTGAGCTCAGGAGTTCAAGAGCAACCTGAGCAAAAGCTGAGGTGGGAGGATCACTTGAGCTCAGGAGTTCAAGAGCAGCCTGAGCAAGAGCGAGACCCCTTCTCTACTAAAAATAGAAAAAATTAGCCAGGCATGGTGGCACACACTGAGGTTACAGCAGGAAGATTTCTTGAGCCCAAAAGTTTGAGGTTGCTCTGAGCTAGGCTGATGCTATGGCACTCTAGCCTGAGCAAGACTCTGCTAAAAAAAAAAAAAAAAAAAAAAAGTCTGAATAGAGAGGAGTGACGTGGAAGATAGAACAGAAGATAACCCACTCCCATCCCCCCACAAGAATAAGAATTCTGCACCCAACCACAGTCAAACGTCTCTGTA
>CM052440.1:120709821-120756023 GCA_028533085.1 Varecia variegata
AATGGAAATACTGAATGCCAGTGGGCACCCACAGGCCCTTGGTGGGATAGAAAAGCAAGAGGGAAAATATGATGTTCTGGGACAGTAAAAGAATGAGTTGCAAAAATAAAATAAATTCAGTTAAATAAGAGAGGTGGAGGCAAAGGCTGGAATGGCTGCAACTGGCAAGTCAATATAGTGACTAAGAAAAAAACAAAAAGAGGAGTTTAGACTAAAGGAAGCAGAAGAGAAAAGAGTTAATAAAAAAAACAGGAAAGGTAAACAAGAAGAAGAACACAAAATGAAAAGAAGGAAAATTTGGAAATGAAGAAGATAATAGGCTAGAAATTATGTGCCATTTAATTTCCTGTTAATTTCATAAGAATTATTGAGGACTTACTATATTTTAGGCACTAAGATAGAACAAAGTGAAGACAGAAGATAAAATTAAAAAGAGAATTAAAATTAAAAGAGAGAGAGTAACTTGAGGCCAACTAAGCCAGAAGTCCTTTTTTCTTTCTGGCTTCAAGAGCAGGTTCTACACCAGACAGCTCTGTATTCTTAATACCTCAGCTGGTCCTTAGCCCATGGTATGCATTTAACAAATGAATTGAAAAATTAATGAATGAAATGTGAATACATGATTAACAAAATGATGATAATTAGTAAAGGGAATATGGAAAAACATACAAGGCAAAAATAGATATAACTAGACAAAGGAGAATGGCTCAAAGTGGAAGATAAACACTTTTGATGGTAACAGGCACAAAAGGATTAAAAAGGATTTTGCAGCTGTATGATTCTACAGAAACACATTATCAAATTCCATGGGTCTATAAACTAACATTCACTCAGCTTTCATCTAGTACCCAGCAGAGTGCCTGGCACAGAACAAGGTACTTAATCATTATTTGTGGAGTGACTGAATCGTTTGTTTGCACTTGTGTGTGTTGACAACAGGGGTGAAAGGTCATTAATGTCCATATTTGCATTCACCGGATTTACATCAAAAGTTTGCAACATTATTAAAGGGGCACATGTGCATGCACAAATAAAAACGTAGGTCTGCATATCCCTCCAGCACTGCAAAGACAAATTCCCCTGTGGGTTATACGATAAACATATAATTTTATGCATTTGTAAATATTAATCATTATTTTAAATGTCTTCTAATTATATTTATATATTTTATCTATAATTATAAATACCAGCCAATCTTGAGAGATTCTTAAAAATAAAAGGAAAAATGCACTATTCATGAAATGATTAGAAAAACTTGTGCCAAAATACCTAGCAACATGGCTTAAAATGATATACTATAAAGGTAACTCAAAGAAAAGCAATGAAGAGACTCATGAATATTGTTCCACATCATAGGTAGGCTAGGAAAATGTGATAATGTGTTCCTTACATATATTTATAACTAATTCTCAATAAACACTATGTTTAAATGTCTGTGTAAGTATAGTAAACACTTTCCTGGCTATCTGCTACACTGGGTTACATAAAAATAAACAGGTTCATACACAAAGATACCCTTTCCAAGATACTTAAGCAATTCATAACATTTTAGGGTCCTGTCAAAAATGTGTATTTATATCAAATTGGCTTTAGGTATAAGCAGACAGAATCAAGAATGATTTGTTCTATTCCATCAAAGGGATATATGCACCATTATAAACTTAAGATATTGTATTTACATAATTCTAAAGCTTTGGAAGAAGGATGGATTATTTTTAACACTTACAGTGCATTAAATACTGCAAAGAGCGGGATAAGAGATGATTCCTAAGCATTAAGACAGAAGATTAACTACAGCTGAATGAAGATGATAAGTTCAAAATGGTACTGAATATTTTAAACTTTCTGGACCGACCTTGGTACCTTCATTTTTTAAAAAAGCCTATCTTGAGCAACATAAATTTGTTAAGGCTCCAAGATATAAATTATTACAAGTTCAGGTGACTGATACCCTGGAAACTTCCAGCTCTACCACCTCTTAGCTGTGTGACCTGGCAAGCTACTCAATCTGTCTGTGCTCAGCTCCTTCATCTGAAAAATGGGGTTAATGATGGAATGGGGTATTGTGAAGATGAAAGATGATGTTTATAAATCATGCGCATGAGCTTCACACACACCAATCATTAAAAGCTTGAATTGAAGCATAAAATTCAAAATTAATTTGAAAATAACTAAGCACAATACATATAAAAAGTCACTCCAACCAAGGTATTTTGTCTACAGCCCACTTTCATAAAATAAAGCACACGCTGGGCAGAGTCAAAATCTATTTAATAAGAATGACTCATGGACAATATAAAATGCTTGCTCACCAATAACATTTGCGGTTTCTTTTCCTGGATGATAATTATTTGGGCAGCAGACAGGAAAACATTACAGACAGCTGCTATCTGCCAGCAACTCATCTCCATCTACTTCCACTTGCATCTTGACCTTCACCTACTCTTTCTGTGTAAGCCCGTTTCTGCATTGCGATGAATGAATAGCCTCCCCACCGGCAGGCACTTCTAGGAAAGGTCTCAGCATTTCATTCCCACAGTTTTCGCACACCCAAACACACCAGGGATTGAACACAGAAAAGACATAGCTTGGCCCAGCAGGGTGGCCGTGGCCACTGGGGCTGGCCGTCACATCCACTACTGCTCCCATCCCAGCGTAAGTCAGAAATATGAAAAAACAAGGCAAATATCCACTTCCAGGTCTAAAATCCATATTTTTGCAAGTACTGATAATTTCAGGGCTCTAAAGACACATCGAGGCTTGACTCTAAGTCTCATCCTCTCAAATCTAACTCTGAAATACAAAAGGTGAGTGGCTTATTAGCTGCTATGCTTACATCAGGGTCAAAATGGACTGTGTACTACCTGTGACTGGCCTCGTTTCCAGTTTCTAGCCAACACAAGAGAAAGCACTTTAGCTTCAGACAGGACACCTTGGACTTGTTGCTGTTCCTTGTACAACCACCCAAGCCACTGGCAAGCTGCCTCGACAGGGTGCAAAGGAAAGTGACACAGTATCAGGGAGTTTCCTCTTTCATTAGTAAACACCTGGAGTCCTATACTCCCTCAGAGGTCTGATGTCTACAGGTCCCAGGACCTAACATAGACACTAGCTACGACTCAGTCAATGTGCCCTTCAGTCTTTCCTTACAGCACGAAACCAGCGTGAACCTTGGCATAAGGAGTATCTCATAGCCTCTGGGCCTTTCGGCAGAATTCAGCTTCCTTATCACCACGAAGTTGCGGTTTTGAACATCTCTCTCTTCTTCTCACCCCATTTCCACTGCCAGAGGATAATTCTGACTTAGAGTCTGAAGACAAGTGTCTGAATCCCAGCTCTGCCACTTCTAGTTGTATGAACAGGTTTACCCCAACTTGTTCCAAGCCTCAGATACCACATGTGCAACTGAGCCTACCAAATGACGTGTATCTGCTCAACCACTTACAGAGTGTCATGGAGATTGGGTGACAGAGTATATGAAATACTCTCAAAACGTAAAATGCTATTAGGATTTTAAATATTGTCAGATGCAATTTCCACACTGGCATTATGTCGGCCACCAAGAGGCCTCCCAAGGAGTTGCAGAGATTCTCCACAAAGGAAATGAACCTTTCTTGTGCTGATAATGCATTTTCAGAGGTGCATGGAGGAGTTGGTATGGGAAGAAGGTGGGAGTCACTTTAGAATGGCTTAATCCTAAATCTAGCTGAGCACTTTCAAAGAGTGATACCTCAATCTTCCCTCTCCACTTCCCCTTCCTACTGGATTGTCAAACTTTGTTCTTTAAAAATTTGTCTTTTTTTCTCCTTCATCTCCCACATTCTCAGAAGATCAGCCTACAGAGTTTCCATCTCCTCACACTCGCTGTGGTTAAGAGCACAGGTATTTGAAAAGGCACTCTTGGATCTGAGCTGAGTATGCTGCTCTCTAGCTCAGAGACTTAAACAAGTTGAATCACATCTCTTCACTTCAGTTGCTCACGTAAATGGGAATAATGCCACCTGCCCCGTAGGGTTCTTGTGAGAAGAATAATACATAAGAAAAACCAAATACAACCGAGCTATTATCTAGTTTCTTGACTTCCCAATGACTAAACCCATTGGTTGCTTCTTCATCTTCCTCCTACCTGAACCTTCTGGAGTATTTGACACAGTTGACTTCTTCCTCCTTGGAACCTCCCCGATAATGGATTCCTTTACACCATACTTCCTTGCTTCTCCTTTGACCCTTTGACTGTCTCATGTCTCCATTATTCTTCTTCCTCTCATCACCTAAATGAAAGGATTCACATAGATTCTGTCCTTGTCTCCATTCTCTTCTTGTCTTACTATCTACCTGAATGACCTTCCTGACACTCAAAACTTTTCCTCTCCTTCTATTTCTTAAAGAGACACATGTTATTCAAATTCAGAATATCCAAAAGCAATCTATATTCTTCCCAAACCTACTGCTCATCTTGCATTTTCTGTCTTGGGTAAAGGTGTCATCTACCTTAGCTGGAAGCTCAGAGTCAGTTTTTACTTTCCCTCATTTCCTGTAACCAAGAGGTCATCAGATTCTGTTTTTCTGCCAAGTCCGTCTTCTGATCTGTACATTTTTCCCACTGCAAATACTCTAACATAAGCCTCGATCATTTCTTAATTGTTTCTGAAATCTAAACAGTCATCCTGCCTTCCATCTTACCCCCATCAATTCCACTCTGTCAAATATCTCAACACACTCCTGTTCAAATCTCACCAAAGCCTATAGAACTGAGGCCAACTATGCAACTCAACACCTGGGATCTGCCACACTCTGGATTCATGCTCACAAAACATCTTTCCACCATCCTTCCACCCACTCACCTCTATTAACATCACCCCAGGTGGGTAAGTGTACCCTCTGTTCCAGTATCTCCCACTGGAGCAATGAGCCAGTTTGCTTAGAGTTTTGGAAAATAAAGACAGTGTCTTCCTCTAGAGAAAGGGCTTGCTTGCTGGCTGGCCATGATGAAAGATTCGGGTTTCCTAAATTCAGAGTTTTTCTCCTATAACACAACCTACTGTATCATCTATAGGTATATTCTTGGCCATCTTTGCAGTGCCTTTGGAAATCAGGGCTCAGGGAACAAGTATAAAATGCAATAATCTAGCTACTGAGAGTAATAAACCATCCTTTGTTGCAGATCCAGGAGTCTTGTGTCTTCTACCAGTATCCCTGAAACTACAAGGGATAACTTGTTAACATGAAAGTAGCATAAAATCTCAGCGCCTTCACCGTCTTGAAGTTAGACTGGAGCTAAACTTGAAGAATAGGAACGATACCTCCGCCATGCTTCCCTCTAATATCTTTCCTGTGGGAAAGATTCCAAAAAGTGTGAACTAAATGTGTGAGGCCAGAAATAGGTAAGTATGAAAGTAAGCTGGAATGGATGGGGCAGCTAAATAAATTTATTTTCAAGCTCATGTAGTTCAAGTTTAGAAGCAAAATTTTACTAATATAAATTAGAAAAGAGACTCAAACTCAGAGCAGAAGTTGGCCATTGCTTTCTGCAAGACTCCTTTTCAATCAACCCTTTGCAACAGAGATGAAAACATGAAAAAAGACCTAATGGTGTCTCACTGCTGCCACCTGCCTCTCCACCTCAGAGCAGCTGCAGCAGCAGGTACTAAATCAACGCCAGGCAGGTGGGAACAAGGATTTTTTTTTTTTGGTTGGGTGGGTTGAGGGGTAGGGGAGAGGGGCTTCTGAGGAAAGATCATCTACAAGCCATAGCGTTCTTCCTGAGACTCTCACCTTTTTACTGCTCAAGATATTTTACAGCTGAAATGTCCACAAGCCACTGAAGAACAGGAGGTTAAAAGCCAAACCAGTTAATTTTGCTGATTAACAAGAGCCACATAAAATTACTAGATAAAGTGAACTCAGGTGATGTATTTCCCTATGCAAATTGCTGTTTAAAAAAACTAAACTAAGTTCCTCGGTGCTCCTAGGGCCTTGAATCAATAATGGGACCACTTAATTATAATTGGGCTCAATTACTGGATTTAGCTTTAAATAAGCAACTCACATTTACTGGGCACTCAACATGCGCCAAGCAGCATCCTCTTTTAATTCTCACAACCCTGCAAAGGAGATACTACCACTACCATTATCCTGTCTTACAGATGATAATATGAAGATGTGGAGGGGTTAAGTTGCAGCCTTAAAAAGCAGTAACACTGAAATTACAATCAAGATAGACTTTGGAGCTCAAGCTCTTGGCCACTCTAGTAAGAGTGGATTGAGTACTATAAAAAATGATGCCATGGACCTCATCAGAACTCGATGCAAACACACAAAGCCTAGCACGCCTGCTCCGCAGCAAGACAGTTTACCAAGTTTTTCCTCTTAAAACATCTCCAGCATTACTGGAAAATACACCATTGTCATTCTCTTACACCTCCCCAATCTCCAACCCCAACTATACCCAGAAGGAAGATGATTTATCTTAATGACTATAAAAAGTCCGATCAATTTTCTTCATTTCTGTTTTGTGGATGTGGTAAGGAGAAAGAAAATGGATAAAATCATAGGTGACAAAAATGGAAAAGAAGGTTGGAGAATTCATGGGCTGGAAAAAAGCAAAACAAAACACCAGTCATTGCACAACAGGAAAGTAAGAGCCCTAAAACCACAGGCAAGGACTTGGGGTCTGCCATCTCACAGGAAGTATTTGCCCCTATTAATTTAGCTCAAACATTCATGTGGAAGCTAATAGCTTTCCAGAGTGCCCTTAAAACAAATAAGATTACTAATTGAGAAAATGAATATTCAGTCCTGACTTGCCTGGATTTAGTATTTCAATTTTGCATTTGCATTTCTGCAGACACCACAAGACTCTTCAGCTCCCTCCCACATAAGACTGTCCTTCCTCTCTTTCCACCCACACTCACCTCACACCCATTCTGATTAAAAAAGAGACTGCAAGCAAGAAACTCTAGTTTACTTGCTGTAAATTTTCTGAGGACAGCTGTTCTTTATCTTCTTCATTTTGCATGTAATTTGCCCTTAGCAATTTAAGACTAATGTGCAACTGTGGTAAAGTATGTTTAAAGTTCACTTTGGGTGTTTTCTCTCCCACACCCCTAAAGATTAATACTGAAATTATACATTATAATCTTCTAACCGAGCCCATCTTGAGACCCTATACAATTCCAAAGTGCTCTCAAAGAGGCAGAACAATCTTTAAGCCAACTTCAGTAAGATTTTCCAAAAATCTAAAACTTAGCTTTTCAAAGGAAGAGAGATTCACTTTTACATACGACAAATCAAAGACTGTCACATCTTATATGTGGCTTCCTACCGCTATCCCATGAGTTCACAGCTCGTTACAATGCTGAATTTGATAACTGACAGCTTGCCTAGACCAACATTTTAATGCCATACTCTAGAAAATTAAAGTGAATATTCAAATTATCCACATATGGAAGATTTTTTTAAGAGAAACTTCATAAACAAAAGTGGCATATAAATTTGGTGTTAAATCATAATGACTATTTTAAAAATAGCAACTAAAAGATGTTTTTAAGCAAAAGAGTCTGCCTTTGTTTTTGCACACACCTGAAAAACTAGGTGTCATGAAGGCCCAGAAAAAGACAATACACTGGGCACAGGGGGTGGGGCTCCTTTTTAGGAAGGGGAGTCCTTTACTTGAGGAAATTATGTAATTACACTCCACGCTCTGAAACGATAAGACCCTTTTTCACATGTAACACAACTTAACTTCCTGTGCCTAATGTATTACCTGCAATTCAGAAAGATGCTGACATAAATTTGTGAATTCATAAATTCACAAAGGATTAAAAGCCAATCCTATATGTTATGTGAAAAGTACTAATTCCAATCACACATAGAATTCTTTCAATAATTTTACAAATTATACATAATATTGTCAATATGGTATTTTAGTCAAATTTCTGATACTTAAGCAAAAAGCAAATGCTTATTGTGTGCAAAGCACTGACTGTATTTAGAAATGAGCACAGGAAGGCAAAGGATAAATAAGATATTTTCACCATTCCAAGTAAATAATAAAGTTCCTGAAACAAAGTAAAATATAGGAAATATAATTAACAATACCAGGCAATGTAACAGCCAAATGAGGATCGTGCACATTTCAGGATTAAATAATGCAGGGGAAATGAAGATACATAATTAACGAGTGTCTACTATGTACAAAAACTACTACTTTTTCTCTTAGAGATGGGGTCTTACTATGTTACCCAGGTTGGTCTCAAACTCCAGGGCTCAAGTGATCCTCCTGCCTCAGCTTCCCAGAGTGCTGGGATTCCAGGCATGAGCCACTACACCCAGCTAAAACTAGCTCTTTAAATCCTCACAAGCCTGGGTAGGAAGCAGACAGTGTGAATGAAATTCCTAGTTACTTCTTTTTTTTTTTTTTTTTTTTTTTTTAAGAAATGAAGGATCTGAGAGGTTAAGAATCTTTCCAAATGCCTATCTTATTGTACTACTTGGGAACTTAAACCTGACAACTCCTTTTCTCCCAAAGGCAAGACACACCCTCAGCGGAGCAATCCCAGTGCCCAGCTCCCGCCACATCCACTCCTGCCGTGCCTTCTGTCTTGCCTCACGACTCGTGGGTCCCAGATGCATCACACTCTTTGCAACATCTATGCTTCGATCCTGCTCTTCCCTCTGCCAAAATTCCTCCCGACACTCCACATGCTTGTAAACCTGGACGATTCCTCTTGGCCTGCAGAACTCAGCTCAGGAGTCAGTGATGTTTCAGAGGTCCAGGAGAGGCAAGGGAGGATGCTACGCCCGTTGTCATTTTCCAGAGATGCAGGCAGAGCAACTGACTCCATCACGAGAGCGCCAGAAATCACGGTAACCGCACAGCGATGTTTGTTTTTGGCAAGACCAAGACAACAGAGAACAGGCTGTGTAAAGCTCCTTGAGAATAATGGGTGTTTTCCCACAAAGGGACAAACCACTACAGGACACCAGAAACCAGGTGTCACACAGAGATGAGAGGAGGGACTGGGGTGACATAGTGGGCAAAGTGAACAAGACCTTCCATGCACCCTTCCGAATTTGCCTGGATTCACCTGAAAAGCATGTGAAATTTAAACGCCCTTAGCTTCTGGCACACTCAAACTTTGCCACTTTTAGTCATTTTGTTATTTCTTCTCTCAACCTCATATTTTAGGATGGAAGTTCTATCCTACATCCATATGCTCACTCTCATAATCCCAAAAGCTCAATGGACCCATGACCCAGGGCCTTCAAAAACCCTACTTTCTCAGGAAATCCCCTGTGGCTTCTTCTATCCCCTAAAGCAGAAGATTAGAAAATCCCTCTCTCTACTTGACTACTCTGTTCTTATTGGGTCTCTCATTGCCTAAAGCAGAGGCCCAGGCATCACCAATTCTGATTCCACAGATGTGGACGGAACCCAGGGAACTGCATTTCCAAGGGCACCCATGGTGAACGTCACCAGGTCTGTGAAGACCTCTGAGTCTCCTTGATATCCTTTGTTTCCAAAACTGAAACTTGAAAGTGAAATTCCTTGGAGAACTCTGATCCTCTATGTACAGCCAACTGCTAGAGATGACTAGTACACCTTCAGCAAAATGACTGAGATATATCTGTGCCATCTGCCCCACACCCAAATCTATTTTCCAGAATCAGTTATCTCACTTATGGAATACTCTACCCTAAGCAGAATTCTAGGGCATGATACACATGACCACCAATACGGTTTCCATATTTACCTTTTCAAGCCTGCTACTTGGCTACCCATCACCTTCTAGCACTTAACTCAGTTCCCTCACAGTCAAATGCACATGCCTGATCTCCTGCTCTGTTTCTTCACACTTCCTTTCCCATCAAGTTTGCCTGTCTCATTCTGTCTCCACATCTTTGCTGAGGTTTCTCTAAAGGCCAAAATATACTTTCCTGTCCTTTAAATCTGAGGGAGCCTATTCCTAAAGACAGTCCTCAATTAACGTCATCTTCCGAACCATCAATATGCACTCAGATTCCCTTAATCTGTGCAAATTTGTAACATTTCATTACCTGGTATACTGCAATTGCTTACAAATCTCTCATGTTTTGTCTGCCATTAATAAATCAAGGACAATACATAACCAACCTTTCACATGTACCCCAAAGGCCTAGAGCAAGGCTGTGTATCCCCTGTGAGTGCCTCATAAATACTGGTTAACTGACTGGTTCAGCTTAGAACCAGGGTTGAACGACGATACATCATCCGTTATTGAGGAAAGGAAAGGAACATTGTGCTATTTTCTTTGGGACCTTCCTGTTTTATTTGTTCAAGTTTAGATTGGGCTATTTTTAAAAAGAAGTTAAGAGAAAAGCTCCGTATGTACCAGGACACTATCACCATGAAGATAACAATTGTGCATCCCATTTCTCCAAGACACAAGCAATTCTTCCAGTAGGACTCCCACCCCTCACACCCAATAGCAATTAAGTCAGAATGACTGGGTATGAGCACCTGACATTAGCATTTTTAAAGATCCCAGGTGATTCCAATGTGTAGCGAAGTTTGGGAACTGCTTTAGTAAGCCCTTCAGCTTGGTATACATAAGCCATACTTCCCTAGTGGTAGCGTTGGTACACATTATTAACAAATATTTGTTAAATGGATTAAGAATCGGTTGATCTGACTCCCACACTTGCCATAATTCCATGAGCAAACAACTCTATAGAAATGAGACAGTATGATTTGTTAATTTATGCTGACACTGAGGCAAAATGGAGTTTGTTCTCATCTTAAAACTGGAATAACTGCTAAACAATTCCACCCAGGCCAAGACATGCTAATATCCATATATATTTATTATATGTATCATGTTATTTAAGATGTTAGCATGTTAGTACACTAAAAATGTCATCTTTTCTTAGGGTATGAGGACTACAACAAATTTTAGACATTTGTCTGATGCTTTGTAAATACTTCAGTGGTATCACAAATAAGGTTGATAATAAAAATGCCAAATGTCATTTTCAAAAGAACATGTTAAGAAAAAAGGTAAAGAGAACTAAGCCATTTTAAGAAGCAGTTGAAAGCCAGAGGAGAATTCAGTAGAGGAGAGGAGAGAGAGCCTAATTTTATGTAATTTCGTGCCTTCTTAGATTGCTACGAAAGGCAAACATGAGAGAGCAAGGTCCTAGGAATTGAATAATTTATTAACGCAGCAAGTGTTGTCTGAGGCCGACTCAATGCTAGGCACAGTGTGTGCACTTAGAGACACGTGGTCCAATAATCTAGGAGCTGTGGGCAGGACAAGATTTTCAACACTCAAGTTAGAAACATGACATATTCTTTCTTTTCTCAATCAAATCATAGTTCCGGCTACTCTAGGAGATGACAAATTGAGTCCCCCACCCCCGACTTATTCAACCTCTCAGCTGCGGCTATGAGTCTGTGCCACAGCTAGCTTGGACCAGCTGGGGAGCTAGAGGGTCTCTGAGTCTGGACCAAGGCTGTCCAACAGAAATATTTAACCCACCTATGTAATTCTAAGTTCTCTAGTAGCCACATTAAGTAAAAGGAACCAAGCCTTCCAAATCCAACGTATATTTAAATATATGTATCTCATATGTTGTGTGTAATCAAAACAGTAAGATTATAAAAAATATCTTTTAGTTTTGATACTGTAACCAAAAACAAAAACAGGACCTTGTAAGGCTGCCTGATTGTATTACAGGTGAACAGTTTTAGGTTTTTGTTTTTTTTTTTTTAACCAAATTTCTAAACATGGATCCTTCACAATCTTGGAAAAAAGTCCTTTTGAATAAATGATTAGTTTAGTGAGTATGATTTGAGGAAAGACCTCTTGAGTAAGTTTGATTAATTTCCTTAATTAAAATATGAGGTTTTTATTTTCATGATCAAAAATTATTCTAAACTAGCTCCATACATAACAATTAATTTTGATGCCAAATATTTCCTTTTAAAAGTTTCAGTCCTAATTCCAAATCTTATATCAACACACATAATATACAAGAACTAATCCAGAATAATAAAATGGCAGTATTTGTCTACATTATTTTTAAAAACCCTTAAGTTAAAATGATCTCCTTTGTTTGTGGTAATCTACTATGACTTCAGTAAAAATCTAATATGGCAGAAGTAAATCAAAATCTGATTGAATTAAGGAGGATAAGCAGCATGTGAATAAAGTGGGAGGATGGGGACTCCCCCCCACACACACACATAAAAGCCCATTGTAAGGAGAGCTCACTGCACAACTGAGCTGTCAGTAGAAGCAGCCGGAGGACACAGGAGAACCTAGTGGAGGAGACACAGTGGCCACAGCTGAACAACTTAAAGAAGGAGATGTCTCAACTGCCTGGTCTTGAAAACCTGGTGTCCCTAAAATTGTGGGTATGTCTGCTGCCTCCAATGCATCGGTTCAATTCCGGAACCTGACGGGGAGGGTTTATCGTAACCCTTCTGCTCCGTGGTCACTCAGAAGAAAGACATCAGGCACAATTACTAGTGGGGGAAGATGGTTTCCAGAATAAAGAACTAGAGCCCCCACTGAGTGCTATTCTACACCTGAACCCAAGAATGCTGACATTCCAAGTGGATATGACCTTGGATGTTGACATAGCCATTTCTGATAACATGAGGCATGTCTGTTGTGACTATTTCAAAAAGAATCGCAGAGAGTGCATTGAAAGATTCAAACACGTAATCTGTGTCCTGGGTTCCCCTAAATCCACCTCTAGCCAACAGTACTGGGAGGTAGAGGTGGATGTGGGAACAAGCAAAGAACGGAATATGAGGTGTTTGAAAAGAATCTGTTAAGCGACAAGGGACAATTCTACTGTCTTCAGAACTCAGCTTCCGGACTCTGGGTTTGAGAGGAAATGAAGAGTTCCTCTCAGCCACGACACTGTGCCTCTAACTGCCCTCTGGGTGAGGCCCGCGTTGCACCAAGTAGGGATTTTCCTGGATATGGATATTGGAATCATTTCCTTTTATAACATTAGCGATGCATCTTACATCTTTACATTCACTCAAGTGTCTGCTACAGAGTCACTGAGCCCATTTTTCACTCCTGCAAATCCAATTAATGAAGATCAAGGCTTCCTGAGTATCTGTCCTGAGATGAATGTGGGACTGTCAGACCTCCAGTTTATCCTGAGCAAGGCAAATAAACTTTGGGCTACAGAAACATTTAGAGAAAATCATGTTGTGCTAAAAACTTTTCTGCTTGGTACAACACAGGGGACAAAGTTACAACAGAAAAATATGGAACACTTCATAAATCATAAACATAAATTGAGGAATTAAGAAAAATTACATTTAAATATTAAGTATTGTCACAGTTGTCTTTTGGGTCTTCTGTTTACATTTCTGTTCCCAATCAACATCTTCTGAGTTCACAGATTAAAAAAAAAAGGGTAAGAAATATGTCTAACTGCTTTAACAAAAACATATGGAATGGTAGTTTTCAGACAACAATAGTCAAATTTAAACACGGAAAACAGTAAATAATTCTTCAATTAGATCTCATTAAATGCTTCTGGTATATAGATCCAAGAAGTACATGGTAGTCAATAATGCTATTTACCAACTATTTCCAGCTCTCTACCTGTCTTCCAGGCTCACGGTAGGGTTATGCTTCCAAGAGTCCTTTGGGGTTGAGGGAGGCTATGCAGATATTTGTGGCCAATTAGTTGTGAGCAAATGTAATTCACTTCAAAGCCAGGGCATTTACTTGCTGGTCCAAAGCCCTCCAGAGCTCCATTTCCCTCTGCAAGGCAATCAGGCACCTTTAACTTGACCGGCTGCTTCCTACACCCAGGTGATAAGCAAAGCCCTCCAACCAATACTTGATGAGTGAAAAGTTAAGCCTTGTGTTGTAAGCCATGGAGATTTGTGGGTTTCCCATTACAAGACCATAAACCAAGCTTTATCTCCACTGGTTAAAAAAAAAGAAGAAGAAGAAGAAAGAAAGAAAAGAAAAGTGAGGCAAAAACACTAGTAGCATAAAAAAAGATCAATAGCCAAGATAACTGATTTGGGAGAAATCATTAAGAGCAGTATTTCCTGAAGGAACTTCCAACTTTAGGATACAAGCCTGAGAGTTTACAATGTTCCTCCTTATTTTAATAATATGATCTGACTGTTGATTCCTTTAAATCTATTTTTAGTCTATTACTCCATTAAAAGCAAAAGGTTTCAGTAATGGTCAAGTTTAGATAACATTAAAAAATAAAAATAAAAAAAGGTTTCAATAATGGAAGACCTTTGGGAACAAAATATTTGAAAAGAAAAGCATGTGCTTTTTATTTTTAAATGGAAAAATCAAACATTAAATGTATAGACCCATTCTTCTGTTTTAAAAAATCCAGTAATTTACATATTTATAATAAATACACATTCGATACATCCAGATTCCAATACTTATTTATCCCACTCAATGTATGTAACACCCCATTAAAACTACATATATCAATCAGAAAGCCTTCTAGATGGATCTTCATCCATTCAGGCAGAAGCAAATATGTATAAAACATACCCTTTGGGGAAAGAATTTGATTTATCAAATTAATAAGCATGCAAATGATATGATTAGGCTCTAACTTAAGGAACTCTGGAAAAAAGAAACATGAATGTTGATTAAGAGATTAAAAGTACAGGGTTTTTTTTTGAAATTTTTGAAGCACTAAGAAAATAAACAAATTTGTCAGCTCAACTTCAGTGCAGGCTGAAATGAATGAAAATCTGTCAGCCTGAATTGCCGCTGTACGAGTGTGGGAGATACGACTTTCTGTGGCTTGTGTTGTTGTTATTGATGGGCAAATCCCCAAATCATAAAACAGCTCCTATTCTTCAGTTCTCCAGCACCCTAATTTCACAGGGGGGCAGTGCTGGCTTTATAACAAAGACCTTGTTTTGACAGAAAATGTTAACGCAGTGTTTCTTCCTACTAAGTCGTCCAAAGTAGGACTAGAGTATACAACATATAACAGTAAATTAAATATTCAATTTATCTATACTTCACCAGGTCTATAAACAAAGAGAACTTCAACCTCCAGAAACAGCCCATTTTGCAGTGTTTTGTATCTGTTTTCTCCAATATCTGGAATGGCTGCAAAGTGAAAGGGCCTTATTTTGCTGTAGGGACTACCAAAAAAAAAAATATATATATATATATATATATGTATACATATATATATATGTATACATATACATACACATATATACACATATATATACATACATATATATACACATATATATATATGCATATATATATATATATATATATATATGACTTTGAGTCAGGAGGAATTAGTTTTCCTTAAACTTAAAATGGAAACAACCCAAATATTTATCAACAGGTGACTGCATAAACAAATTGTGGTAGATCCATATAATGGAATACTACCTGGCAAGAAAGAGAAATGAACTAAGGATCTACCTAATGAGTCTCAAAAACATTACCTACATAAGGCCAGAGTCAAAAAACTATATACTGCATGATTCCATCTGTACAAAAAGCTTAAAAAAAAAAAAGGCAGAACTAGAGTGATAAAAAGCAGCTTGATGATAGTAAAGACGAAGGAGGCAGTGGGGAATCCATTGCAGAAAGGAATTCGGGGCAAAACAAAAATCTCCTATGATTATAGTAGTAGTTACACAACTATTTATGTTTTCAAAACTCATCAATTTGTACAGTTAAAACCGGTGAATTTTACTGCATGCAAATTATACCTCAATAAAATGGATTTTTTAACAGAGACCCACAAAACAATGGAAGATGAAGAATATCTTCATAATACTTGAACAAAAGGTGATTGGGATCAGTCGTCGTCCAACACTGCTGACCCTTCTATGGATTCCTATGAGCCGAACTGTGCCCCCCTAAACTCATAGGCTGAAGCCCTAATCCCCTGTTTCTCAAAATGTGACTGCATTTGGAGACAGGGCCCTTAAAGAAGTGATGAAGTTAAAATGAGGCCCTAGGGCAGGGCCCTAATGCAATAAGGTTCAGGTCCTTATAAGAAGAAGAAATCTGGACACACAAGAAACTCCAGGACATGCACGCACAGAGAAAAGGCCGTGTGCGGACACAGTGGAAACGTGGCCATCTGCCAGCCAAGTACAGAGGCCTCAGGAGAAGCCAAACATGCCGACACCTTGATCCTGGACTTCCAGCCTCTAAAACTGTGAGAAAGTAAATTTCCGTTATTTAAGCTCCCCAGTCTGTGGTATTTTGTTACGGCAGGTGTAGCAAACTAACAATTCTCATTTCAACACTGACTTCTTCATGCAGGAAAGAAATGTATAAATAAAACAGAAGATCCTACATTGTCATGGTAAATGAGTAACTGACTCTCTGATACCTAGAATGAGTATGTCATATTAACGCACTTCATAACACTTAAACACTTAACTACAAAAGGAGTACTTTAAATGATTTTTAGATTTTACATACCTATACACTTTCATGATTAAAATGACTCAATCACGTTACCTCGTGTTTCAACTGCACTGATGCATTTTCTGAGAATTGTGAATCCCATCTTATCCAACTGTGCACCTAAAAGAAATAGTTATAAAATATTAAGGGCACAATTATCACCTTTCTCTTCTTTACAAAAATAGAAAAAAATTATTTAAATCCAATTTAAGTTTTATTTCACTATTTTAAAAAAGCTAAAGGCCATACTTAAATGATATAAATGGAAATTTCTTATATTTAGAAAAGTACTTGTTGGAATCAGGACTTCTATTACCAATAATTTATAAATACATTTATGATATAAAGTAATATATAAATTAATAAATATAATTTATTTCAGACTGTAAGAAATGATACAAATGTCTAAAGGAAGCTATCTAGATACAGTCAAGACATATTTTGGAGAAAATTCTAACAGCAGCTCAATTAAAGAAAACTATATTTATAAATGAAGGTCCTTTCTAAGAATACAAACCTTTTTTTAAAACCTAGGAGGAAAAATTTTAAGAAAAGCTTTTAAAAAATATTTGGGCAATGAGCGCATTTTAAAATTTTGATATTTTATACCATGCTCCAAGCTTTTAAAATAATATTTTATTATTTTTATAATAAATTTAAAACATGATTCATGTGGCAGAACAGACTATTTTGAAAATACAATTTTATACTTTTTCTAATATAGATGCTTGCCTAAGATTAGGCTGGCATATTTGTGTATCCTAATGAAAGGTAATCCTTGTTTCAAAAATTAAATCAAAAAAGTGGCACCCTCAGCCACTGCATTTAGAACCCAGGGAACAGTAACACTAACCCTTGGCTCCCAGAGGAGATCCATGAACAATCCAGGAAGACTTTGTACATAATCCGTAATACTAAGCTGGAGGAGAATTTTAATGAAGAAAATTGGGCAGTGGTTTTCTCTTCACGAATCCACTATTCACAAAGTTTTTTAAATGCAAGTATTTCTGCTTAGTAAGACAATTTTTCAAAACAAAAAAAGGAATGTTTTCACTTCTCTATAATAAATAAGAAAGGAAGAGAAAAGAGGGAAGGAGAAAAGTCAAAGGGAGGAGGAAGGAGGGAAGAGAAAGAAAGAGAGAGGAGGAGGGAAAGGAAGAAGGAAGCAGACAGAGCAGGAGGAGCTCAAAGGAGGGAAGAAGGGAGAGGGGTTAAGAAGGTGCTTCCGTGGACGTGCCCCTCTTCCGGGGCACCTGTCCATCTCCAGTGCCAAGCTAAGAGAGCTGTGTTTTCATTCAACCAATGGCTCAAGTGTAATCACGATTACTCTGAAATCGTATGTTACATAATAGTGTTTCCACACTGTGGACATTTGACAAATGTAGCCTTAATGTCTCCAAATACATCAAAAGTAAATTCATAAAGAACCCAGCTAATTCGATCACATTTTCGTTTTATCTCAGTACAAAATTGAGGGTATAGAGCCAGGCAGTGGTTCATTTTCTCCTAGTACATATAGTGCAAGTGAAGGTCATTGTCCTAGAATATGCGAACATGTTTAGTTATTAGTTATTACCATTTTCCACAGTGCAATGATACGTTATGTGTATAGCCCAAACTCAGAGACCATAAAGATAAAAAACACGACCTTACAACTTAGGAAGTTGGAGGTTGCCAACCTGAAACTCTTATGTGATTGCTTATGGTGATAAGAATAAATATCAAAGGTAATTGTAGAGAGAGTATTTTGGGTTTCGTAGAGAAGGACTCACAGAAAAGCTCACAGATAGGAAAGATCAGCGAGGGCTACAGTAGTCCAGGAAACTTTGAGGAAGTCCTCGGTGGGTAAGACAATACATACAACAGGGGACTTACAGAAGGTGAAGAGAATAAGCCCCTAGCAGCAGTTTGACATCAGTAATAAACACAAAGTAAAGCATGAAAAAAATGAGATGAATAATCATTTTTATGAATTAGCACTTACTTCCTTCAGGTCTTGGGATGATGGCTCTATTAAAACTATGGAACAGCTAGTAAAAGAGAGAAAGGAAAACCAGTATTTTTAACAAATCAATAAAAATTATTTAAGTAGGCACACTTAGGATCTTGAGTATTTTTATAAACTTAATAGTGGTAAATACTAAGAAATATGTTTGCTCTTTGTCCCTGCTTCCTGGCACAGAGATCCTAAACCCTTGGAATTTACTGAGTAAGAATGTCTTTTATTATTCATAATGAGCCCCACCAGATCACATCTGAGTTTATGCTAATGAGGTAACTTAGGATAGGCTCCCTGGTGGCCTCAGAATGGGGTGGACTCCAGAAAAACCAATGATTAGAGGGTTGGGACTTTCAGCCCCACCCATCAACCTCTTGGAAAGTGAGCTGGAGATTGTTTTTTGTTTTTAAGGTGGCTAAAGTCCTTTTCTTCTTTCTTTTATAAGAGACAGGTCTTACTCTGGTGCCCAGGCTGGAGTGCAGTGGCATCATCATAGCTCACTACAGCCTTAAACTCCTGGGCTCAAGCCATCCTCCTGCCTCAGGCTCCTGAGTAGCTGAGACCACAAGTGCCAGCCAGGGCACCGAGCTGGAGATTAAGTTCTATAAAAACTCAAACAATGAGATTTGATGAGCTTCCAGGTTGGTGAACACAGCAAAGTTCTGGGAGGGTGGTGCACCCACAGAGGGCATGGAAGCTCTGTGCACACATCTCAACCTCACTTCATACTACGTTGCCCCATACATCTCTCTTCCATCTGGCTGGTCCTGAGTTGCATCTTTTATAACATACCGGTAAACATAAATAAAATGTTTCCCTGAGTTCTGTGAGGCATTCTAGCAAGTTATGGAACCTGAGGAGGGGGTCACGGGAATCCCCAGTTTATAGCCAGTTAGTGCGAAGTATGAGAGGGTCCAGACTTGTGACTGGCATCTGAAGTGCAGGCAGTCACATGGGACTGAGCCCTTAACATGTTGGATCTGACACTGACTCTAGGAAGTGTCAGAATTAAACTGAATTGTAGAACACCCACCTGGTGTCAGAGAATTGGTCCATAAAAGAAAAAACCCACATATCCGCTGTCAAAAGTGTTCTGTGTGAGAACGTGGAGAAACAGTGTTGTGTTTTCCTGCTTACTTGCATACTATCATATGCTCAGATGCAAGGATAAATAACACAAAGGGGCATCTCTGGGAGTACTTTTTCTCTTACTGAGGCATGCTAAACTGGCAAAAATACGATGAAGGGAACGTGGTCATTAAGAGACTTATTGTAAGTTTACGTAAATTTGAAACACTCAGAGTTATGGGATGACAAAGAAACTGCTGTATTCTAATCAATAAGATGAAACTCATTTTTTTTACCATTATTTCTACAATCTGGCACTTACTTAACGAGGTAACCCCTGCCCGTAACTTAAATAACTACATCTGAAATAGCAAGGTGGTAATTCTGGACAGCCTTTAAGAATTCTAATGCTGGTCCATTTTTACAAGGCTTACAGCACCTGCCAAAAATATGCACTACCTTAAGTGTCTCCATATAAATACATAGCTGAATATTGCCTTTCTGCACACTTGCTTTTGTCTGTTTACCTGAGTTAATCACTTGGCTCTTTACTCAAAAAGAGAGGTTATGTATGTCTTCAAGGTTACATTCCCACTGACAACAGACTTATTTCTCAACGACTTACTCATGTGATCTTTTTGCTGTGTAAACTCACTTTCTGAAGTATTTGAATCTCTGGGGAGATATATGCTAGTTAGTGCATTGCCTTTACTAAAGATTAATAGAAGCTGTTTTGGCTCTCAGTAACCATAAGCACTATAAATACTATTGACTCCCAGCTAAAAATCTCAAGGACAAACTTAAGGATAAATAGAAGTAAAACTACAGAGGCTAAATGCAGCTCAAATATGGCAAGATGACACAAAAAAATCGAACCACTATTTTTTTTTACAAGGGTGATACATTCCTTCAACATAGCATCAATTTTTAAAATATTTTAATTAGGGTTCTCATTTTTCAAACCCCACGTCAAGATTGCAGACCAGCCTCCTTGCTCCCATTTCCTATACTCTCACTGTGAGAAAACATTATCTTTTGCCCATTTCACAAGCTCTATTCTGAAACCTCTCTTTACTGTACTTGACTGCCTCCTTCTACTTACAAACCATGTTCTTTCTTTTTTTTCTAAATTCTGCTGAACTGGCAAATGCTTTCCAGATAAGCCCACCTGGTACCTGCACTGGCAATTTATTTAGAGTCATAATACTTGAAGTAGAGTGTATTTAAATTGGTTCTATGGCATTACACTGAATCCCCAATTCAATGCATGATCTGCCAAATTCTCAACTCCCAAAGGCCACTAGGTCCACCGAAATGAAAGTAGTACTTGGATAAAGTGGCAAACAGACTGAATTCCAGTGCCCCCGGATCCATATCACTACCTTTAATTTATTCCTCAAAGCAATCTGAATACAGAGGCCCATTCCCTAAGGCTACATAATACTGCATACTGTAAACCATTAGACTAAACCATCAATTGTTAAATCAAGCAAAATAATTACAACAGTCACTTATATTTAATAATATTGCCTGCAATGTTTCATATTTACTGCTCTACCTTCACAGATCTAAATGCATTGCAAGCATTTATTGTGTTCATCACCTAAAGTACCATCAGGTAGGAAAGAAGAAACTGAGAATTTAGATGACTTTCTCAAGTGAAGCAAATCAGAGTGGCAAAGTCGAGAAAAATCAGAAATAAAAAGTAATGATACGCCAGTCTTACATGTGGTGCTGCTAGCCCAAGCCAAATTATTAGAATATTGAATGCTTCCAAGATGAATTCTAATACCTGTTTCATCAGGGAACTTTTCTCAAAATGCCATAAAACAAAAATAACATAAAAAGGAATGCAAGTCAACTCTAAAGGATCTGAAATAAAGCTCAACCATTGATTATTCTTACAGATTCTTTTCCACCCAGAGCTTCCAACCACTGCTTCCTTTCCTCTTCCGAAAACGCCTGCAGAGTCAGGGAAATGCCAGGCCTGAAAGACACCAGTAACAGATCAGGTTACACCTTGGCTGCTGTAACAAAATCTTTCTTGCTATTTCCAAAGATTTTTTTTTAATTTTTAACTGTGGTAAAATACCTATGACATAAAATTTACCATGTTAACCATTTTTAAATGTACAGTTCAGTGGCACTAAACACATTCACATTGTTGTGCAATCATCACCACCATCCACCTCCAAAACTTTCTTCATCTTGCAAAACTGAAACTCTGTACCCATTAAATAACAACTCTCCATTGCCCCTCTCGCTAGCCCCTGCCAACCACCATTCTATTTTCTGTCTCTATGAATTTGACTACCCTAGGTACCAGACATGACTGGAATTGTACACTACTTGTCTTTTTGTGAGCAGCTTATTTCACTTAGCATAATGTATTTAAGATTCAGTCATGTTGAGGCATGTGTCAGAATTTTCTTCCTTTTTAAGGCTAACAACCCATTGTATACAACACATTTTGTGTATCCATTCATACACCCATGGACACTTGGGTTGCTTCCACATTTTGTCTATTATGAGTAATGCTTCTATGAACATAGATGTACAAATATCTGTTCAATTCCCTTTTTTCAATTCTTTTGAGTGTGTACCCAGAAATGGAATTGTTGGGTCACAGAGTACATACACCTGGACATACAGATAGCGAATAAGCGTAAGAAAAGATACTCCCCATCCTATATCATCAGGGAAATGCAAATTAAAATGAGATACCACAACACACCTATTAGAATAGCCAAAACCCAAAACACTGACAGCAAGAACAAGTGTTGACGAGGATATGGAGCAACAGGAACTCTTGTTCATTGCTGCTGGGAATGAAAATGGTACAGACGCTTTGGAAAACAGTTGGTCATTTTCTTACAAAAGTAAAAATACTCTTACTATAGGACCCAGCAATCATATTCCTATGCTTACCCCAAGGAGCTGAAAACATACGTCCATACAAAAACCTGCATATGGATATTTACAGCAGATTTATTCCTAACTGCCAAAACTTAGAAGCAACCAAGATGTCGTTCAGTAGGTAAATGGATTAATAAACTCTGGTACATCCTGACAACGAAATATCATTCAGCACTAAAAGAAATGAGCTTTCAAGTCATGAAAAGACATGGAGGAAACTTAAATGTACGTTACTCAATGAAAGAAGCCAATCTGAAAAGTCTACATACTGTATGGTTCCAAATATTTAACATTCTGGACAAGGCAAAACTATAGAGATAGTAAAAAGATCAGAAGTTGCCAGGGACTAGAGGGAAAGCAACAAACAGGCGAACCACAGAGGATTTTTAGGGCAGTGAAAATACTGTGATGCTATAATAACGGCTACACATTTGTCCAAACCTATAGAATGTACAACACCAAATAAGCCCTAATATAAACCACAGATTCTGGGTGATAATGATGTGTCAATGTAGGTTCATCAATTTTAACAAAGGGATCACTCTGGTAGATGGTGTTGATAACAGGGGAAACTATGCCTGTGTAGGGGCAGGGGAATAGGGAAAATCTCTGTACCATCCTCTTAATTTTCCTGTGGACCTAAAAGTGCTCTTTAAAAACTAGTCTCTAAAAAAAAAAAAAAGTTTTTTAAATTCAGAGCTGTCTCCTAAGCTGAGAAGGCACATAGGAGACAAAGTGTACACGCTGGAGGAGCTAGGATGGGCCCTTGGCTGGTCCCGTGAGCCAGTCGGAGGGTGGCACAATGGAAAGCGAGGGAGGCAGACCCAGGGCCTCCTGGACCCACAGAAGGATCTGATTTACCCTACACATCAGTGAAGGTTTATTAGTAGAGGATTAAAACTGTACACGAACACGCTGGCTGCTCGGTGGAGAATGGACTGAAGACAGGCAAGGGTTGGCTGAGAAGAGATGTTAAAAGACTGGAAGGATGGAAGGATGATACAGAACAAAAAAAAAGAATGAGCTTGAGAAATATTCTGGAAATGTTCCTACATGCTACAGGCAACAAAATGATGGGTAAGAAAGCTGTCTCTCCAAGAATAAAGAATAAAAGACAGATCAATTATAATATAGCATTGATAACTACTAAAGGGATTCAGTGAGACCCAAAAACAATTAGCAAATCAAATATGGACTTAATATACTGACACTCACAAAATCAGACAATGAGCCTAAGGAAATTCCTTATACTCCCTGGTTCCTTTTTGTTTTCCCCTAAGGTTTTCTACTGATTTTCGTATGTGAGGGGAAATATTAACTAGGGGTACATGGTTGGATATTTTTAACCAAGTCACATCTAGAGCAGCAAATAGAGATGTTGCAGAGGAGAAAGAATGACTGATTCTGGCAACTTGGGTGTTGAATGGTGCAGAGTGTAAAGAGTTATTAACTAGAATTATAAATACTCAAGGAGAGGGAAAAGGCAATTGTCAGGTTTCAGATCAAACAGCCATTTACATCTAGATAAAAATCCAAGGTGGCATAAAAACTAAAGTATTATTATATGCCTTGCCTCAAGCACAATGACTCAAACTTGAGCCACCTAGCCCTTTGTGGAATACGGCAGAGAACAGCCAACTTGATGAAAGATAAGAGATTAAGGAAAACTGGATCATCCACAAAAATTCTATTGTTTACATTTTGGCAAATGTAAATGGCAAATAGTAACTCAAAACATTTCCACTATTGAGCATTAATTCATTACACTACACACTCTTCATAACACTTAGAAAACATTACTTTAAAACTAAAGGGATCAGCCACTAGCATTATGTAAGACTGGTTCCCATCCCATCACAAAGACTGCTCATATATTCATCCTCTATTCTGACCCCTACACCTCTAAAACATTAGTATAGGAAAAAATAAAACGTGCACTAAAATATGTTTCAACCATTTTAAATTTCTCAAGTTTGTTTTCTTCTTTAATAATCAATTGCTAGGACATCATTAAGCAGAAAATGAGACTTTAGGAAACATTGGACACATTTCAAACTACAGTATTAATAGCATCTCGCTGTTAAACTAAACTCTAAAAATTTTAGTGTTTGAAACAAAGAAGGACATGTTTTATTAATAAACCTTAATGGATATAAATGACAACATGGTAAATATAAGAATAGTAAAGAACAGAAAATTTTACAACAGTGTGTTGAATTATTCACATTTAAAGAAAGAAAGAAATAGCAATTCCATCTTCATTTCATGGAAAAGCTACGGTAACAACATTAAAGACTCCAATGGAGCTAGAATTAAAACTGAGAAAGTTCTGATTTGGGTTCTTGAGCCAATATTGCTGCAATGCATCTTACTGGTTCAGCTAAGAACACTGCTATTCTCTTACTCGTCTCGTAATTCATCCCAACCAAACTACAACCCGGGTACCTACCCAAGTGCCAGATACTGTGCTAAGCTCTCAACAACTGACCACATGCAGTGAGTCAAAACTGATTCTTAGTAACCACAAAGGCAACAGCATAAACTTTATGAAGGAAAAATAAATTAGGTAAAAGAGAACAAGTTGCCAGGATAGTCTTTCTTTCCTTAAAACCGTAATTATTATCTGTAAAGCATAAGGTTGGGAATTGAAATTTGAAGAAAGAAACATTTAATGTGAATAAACAAGTTGTTGTTCTTAAATTAACATCAATCTCTTTTCATTCACTCATTCACAAAAAATATGTATTATTATGCATCAGGCACTACCTTCGGCATTAGCTTGAGAAACTGTCTATGGAGCTATTATCTGTATTTTACATTTTACTCCATATCTATAATTCTCTTTCAATTGCATTTTTTATCTAAGTTCTATCAAAGCATGTGGAAAATACGTGTTTTCCTGGTATTTTACCTGATAGATCACTGAGCTCTTAAATTCAGAAAATACAATATACAAAAAGAAAAAAGTAGAGAGAAACAATCGCAAGACAAGTCTAGAGAGACATTATTGTAAACGGAGTTGTTAAGTAAAAAAACTTAGAAGCTACCAAAATTTATGACATTAACAATCAAGAATATTATAATGCTTTTCTAAGAGGAATTTTGAAAAGGAACCAGCAAAAAAAACAAATCAGCCCAAGTTCTGCACTAACTTTTATTATAAGAAGGGGAAAGTGTCAACACTATAACAAAGGACTTTTAAGGTTAGAGAGATGTAGCAGTTGCAATCATTTTTCATAAGGGTTTCTGGGGAAAAAATATAAAGAACATCTATGATTCGGACATTTTTCCAGAGATGATAGAAGTATGTTGCCTAATTTTACTCAGGGTGAAGTCTTTGGAACTTCTTTCTTCTACCAAAAAGATGTTTCAAATAGAGCAAACAATGATACAGTCAGAAATAGAGTATGTTCCAACTAAAGTGAATTCAAATAATTAATCATTAGAGAACTGCTGCTTTGCTTAGAATGTAGGAAATTATGAGAGAACATGATTCCCACCCTACCAGTAAGACCACGATAGAGAACCACAGTTGTTTTGGGTTTTTTTTTTTTTTTTACCCCACCTAAGAGTAAAGATACTAAGAAAACTTACTGAACCTAGAAAGTGAAAAGGCCCTCCCCCGAGAGAGTGAACAAATGCACACACACACACACACACACACACACAGAGCTTTCATTATTGGCAGACCAGCAGGACAAAGAGAAGCCAACAGAGATGAAGAAAATAGTATAATTTTAACACAATTTTAAAGGTAGAGTACAGGCTAGTGTGATGGTTTAGAATTCCCAGCAGACTTAAAGAGTCTGAACACACTCTCCAACTCTGAGCCCCGCGATTTCACCAAGTGCTCATATGGAAGTCTGAGAACAAGACTGAGAGACCAACCCTAAAGGTATGTGAGGAGCAAGGCAGGAGAAGGGAGAAAACCTCCAGGCACCCAGTGCTATCTCTGAGTAGGACACAAACAATTCTTGTGGCTGGGGCAGCGGTGGGAAAGCTGAGACAGCTGGCCCCTAAGGCACAGACATGCAGGGCATGCTGAAGGCTGAGGATAGAACTGAGACAAGCCTTCCAGAGAAGGCTCTGCTGGCATCCTCAAATCACCTGAAAGCCTGTAATAAACTGAATCTAATTAAAGTCACGACAATGCTAAATCTCAGCTCAGCTAACAAACTGGGCCCGACACATTAGCGGCCTGGTGAAAGAATGGCCATACCCTCTACCAGGCACAAATATTATTTACTTTCTCTGTTGTTTGCATACACACAGCATCTGGCATTCAATCAAAAAAATCATGAGACACACAAAGAAGCAAGAAATTGTGAACCCTGGATCACGAAAGGAGATAGTCGAGAAAACCCAAAAAATAGCCAAGACGTTAGAAAAAAATCAGACAGAAACAACCACAAGTACGGTAAGGGTCTAGTGCGAAAGGTGGTCAACATGCAGAACTGATGGAGATTTTCAGCATGGAGATGAAACAATTAAAAAGAGGCAAATTAGTATGCAAAAATATGAAAAGTAAAATAACAGTGACAAAAAAATTCTTTGAAAAGGTTTAATACAGCAGTAAAAAGAATAAGTGAATTTGAAAATGGGTCAACAGAAATTATCCAAACTGAAACACAAATGGAAATCAAGTGAGAAAAGTGGAACAGAGAATCTGAGATCTCTGTGGGCAATATCAAATGGTCTAACATAATTGGAACCAAAAAAATATAGAGAAAATAGGGCAGAGGAAATATTTCAAGAGATAATGGCTAAGATTTTCTAAAACTGATAAGAAATATCAAGCCACATATCCAAGAACCTCAATGAACCTTAAGCAGGGTAAAACAAAGAAAACCATAAAAACCACTAAAAAAAAAAATCTTAAAAGCAGTAAGAGAAAAAGAGCACACACAGGGGAACGATCAGAAAAATCGATGACTTGTCATCAGAAAATAAATAGAACCCTGAAGACAATGGAATGACATTTTCAAGTACAAGGGGGGGAATCCTATGAATCTATAACTCTATATCCATCAACAGTGAAACATAATAAAGACATTTTCAGATAACCAAAATATAAAATAATTCTCCAGCAGACCTGCATTACAAGAAGTGCTAAAATTAAGTTAGCTTAAGGAACTTGAAAGAAATAGTACAAGATAAAAGCCCAGTTCTGCAGAAAATAAAACTAGAAAAGATAAATATGTTGGTATAAAAAATTACACACACTTGTATGTATATACATATATGTAGATAAACATTAAATTTCTTTTAAAAATCCACCAATTATTGATGCTATGTATTTCACAGATTCACAATGGATGTAGAATTAGAATATATAATCAACAATGGCAAAGAGGACAGAGGGTTGGTCATTAGAAGCCTGCTATTCTAAGTTCCTATATTGTTTATGAAAAGGTAAATACTATGGCCATTTAAAAATGCATGTTATACTCTGAGACAACATCTAAAAAGTATGCAAAAAGGCAAAAAAGGCATAATTTAAAATTAAAAGTCAATAGAGGAGATAAAATGGAATATTAAAAAATACTCAACTCACTAAAAAGAAGGCAGTAAAGAAGGAAGAGAGAAGTAAACATGGCAAACAGAAATCAAAATCAAGATGGTAGCCTTAAACCTATACATACCAAAAATCATAGTACATATAAATTAACTAAAACCCTGCTTAAAAAGCTAAGGCTAACAAAGCAGGACTCAATTATATGCTGTTTATAAAAAACAAAGTTTAAACATAAAGGCATAGAGTGGTAAAACAAAAAGGATGAAAAAAGACACACTATGCAAAACAGTCGGTATAAGAAAGCTAGTGTGGCTATATGAATATCCAAAGAAAGTAAATTTCAAGATAATTATTAGCAGAAATGGAGAGACATTTCATAATGATAAAAGGGTCATTTCATGAAGAAGATATAACAATGTACACACATGAAAAAAGATCTTTTCAGTATTCAATATTTATTGATAAAATAGACTATGTTATCCAACCAAAAGAGCACTAAAGTAGAAAATAATATTACATGTATAATATCCCCAACCATTTGCAATTTTAAAGACACTTCTAAATATCACAGAGATTCGACATCTATATACTAAATCACATAGGAAATAAAAATTATTTGAAACGGAATTATAATGAAAGCACATCAAAATCTGTAGGATGTAAGCTAAAGGAATCCTTAGAAGATAATTTATAGATTAAATACCTACATTCAAAAATAAGGTATAAAAATCAATGATCTATGCTTCCAACTGAAGAAGCAATGAAAAGAAAAACAAATTAAACACAAATTTAAAATGTAAATAAAAAAAGCACAAACCATTAAAATATAAAATGGATGAATTCTCTGAAAATATTTTAAAAATGTATAAGCCTCTGTGCAAGAGTTATCAAGAAAAATGAAACAAAAAATCTCTAATATCAAACTTAAAGAGGTATCATTTATAAAACCTACAAATATGAAAAGAACAGGTGGATAATAAGAAATTTATGCCAATAAAGTCAACAATTTAGAGGAAATAAATTCCTTGAAAAACCACAATGTATCAAAACTAACACAAGAAAAACAGGAAATCTGAATATCCTTACAACCACTAAATAAATTGAATTTATAATTTATTTTATTTTATTTTTTTGGAGACAGAGTCTCACTCTGTCACCTTGGCTATAGAGTAGTAGCATCATCATAGCTCACTGCAACTTCAAACTCCCAGGCTCAAGCAATCCTCCTGCCTCAGCCTCCTGAGTAGCTGGGACTACAGGCACATACCACCACACCTGACCTGGCTGATTTTTCCATTTTTTTTCTTTTTCTGTTTTTTTTTTTTTTTTTTTTTTGTAGTAGAGACAGGGTCTCGCTCTTGCTCAGCGTGGTCTCGAACTCCTGACCTCAAGCAATCCTCCTGCCTTGGCCTCCCAGAGTGCTAGAATTATAGGTGTGAACCACCACATCCGGCCTGAATCTCTAATTTTGAAACTTCTCACAAAGAAAACTCCAGGCCAAGATGGCTTTACAAGTGAATTACCTCAAACATTTAAGGAAGAAATAATACCAATGTTACATAAACACTTTCAAAAAAACAGAGTAGAAGGGAAAACTTCCCAACTCTTTTCTGAAGCTATCATAACCTTGGTACCAAAATCAGACAAGAACATTAAAAGGAAAGATAATACACATATCTCTTATGAGCATAAATACAAAAATCCTTAACCAAATACTAGCAAAATGAATGAAGCAATATATAAAAAGTTAGTACATCATGACCAAATAGAGTCTATCTCTGGAATGTAAAGGTAATTTAACTCAGAAAATTCAATGCCATTCACTGCATTAACAGATTCAAGGCAAATATTTTTTGTTCATTTCAACAGACACTGAAAAATATTTTGTCAAAATTCAAACCTATTCATGATTAAAACTGAGAATAAACAAAAACTTCCTAAAAATGAAAAGGGCATTTACAAAGAATTTTCAGTGAATGTCATACTTTAAAGTAAAATAATGAATGCTTTCCCCCCAAGATCAGGAACAAGGCAAGATGGCCAATATCATCACTTCTAGTCAACATTTATGAGTGGTCTTAGGCAGTGTAAGAAGTTAAAAAAAAAAAAAAAAGACATACAGATCGGAAAGGAAGAAATAAGCTGTCTTTATTCACACACAAAATCATTGTGCACGTAAAAAAATTTCTAAAGGAGATGCCATAACTACTAGTATTAAGTGAACTTAACAATATTGTGGGATACAAAAACCAACTACATTTCTATACACTAACAGTGACCACTTGGAAACAAATATCCTTTAAAATTACCATCCAGAAACAAAATATTATACTTAGGGAAATTTAACAAAAGATGCCCCTGATCCCTATACTGAAAACTGTAAAACATTACTGGGAGAAATTAAAGATCTAAATACATGGAAACTCATGTTCATGAAATGTAAGGGTCTATATTGATAATGTTGACCTACAAGGGTTGGGGAGGAGGGGCATTGTTTGGTAAAAATAAATTGATTCTAAAATTTATATGGAAATACAAAGGATCTACAATAGCCAAAACAATTTTTAAAAGAACAGAGGATTTACAACACCTGACTAAAGCTATAACAAATCATTGTAAGTATGGAATTGGCAAAAGGACAAAGAGATGGAAGAGAATAGGGTATCTAGAAATAGATCTACACATATACAGTTAAATGATTTTTGAGAAAGGTGCCAAAACAATTAAATAAGAGAAAAGTCTTTATCAACAAATGGTGCTGGAAATACTGGTTATTTAGCTGGGAAAAAAAACAACCGTCAACCCCCATACCTCACACCATACACCGCCCCCCCAAAAAAAAATCTTCACAAGTCACAGGACTAATTATAAAGCTTTTGTAAGAAAACATGAGAAAATTCCTCAAAACCTCAGAGCAAAAAAAGATTTTCTTGGCAAAAATCCATACCAATAAAATTTTTTTAAACTGATAAATTCAACCTCAAATTAAAATGTTCTTCTCATCAAAAGACACTGTTAAGAAATAGAGGAGGAGACAAAAATGGCGGAGTGGAGGTAACCTCCTGGATTCCTGCTCCCAAATAGGGAGGCCTAGATCTCGGTCTGCTATACATGAGTGGATCACTCCCCTGTAAGAACCGCGTTGTGACTCGGCGGAGAATCAGCATGGGACACAAAAAGCAGGAAAAAGAAAAGGTTTGTTTTTGTAATTCTGTTGATGATTCTTTTCTTAAAACAACAAATATTACTAAATATAATAATGATGAAAGGCAATTAGAGTCATAACATTTGGAGAAAGATGAGTGGTAACCCTGTAAAATATAAAAATAACTTGTAAAATTATTATAAAATTTTGATAGTGGTATGAAAATGGACTTAAAGATTCCTCAGAAGCAGAACCTTCTTTATATGGGATTATAATATAAAACAAAAGAAACAAGGCAAGATATACATTACTCAATGTATATCAATGTATATCAATGTATATCAGTGTATATGTATATCAATGTATATCAATGTATATCAGTGTATATGTATATCAATGTATATCAATGTATATCAGTCAAATGAAGTGACTAAAAATATAATATCCCCTTCTTTACGTAATATATTAAAATAAGCTCTGGATAGATCATAATTCAATGTAAAACATGAAATCATGAACACATGGATCATTTGGTTAACCATTTGTAATATTTATATAAATACAGAAACGGAAAAATTCTATAAGCACAGAAGCTATGGAAGCCATCAAAAAACACAAAGAAAATGTAATTCAACTACCTACAAGATACTTTTATTAATCAAAACACAAAGAAATTTAAAAGGCAAATAATGGAGAAAAATCATAACAAATATTACAAAGAATAAATTAATCAGTTATTAGATACCATCTGTTCTAGTAGAACAAGATCAATATATAGCTAAGCATCTTTATCATCAACTATGTATGAAAACAATTATCTTAGAAGAGGAAAAATGAGAAACTAGAGTCTTCCACTAAATAATAGTTATTTTCTGTGTGATATTTCAATTAAACTATTTTCAGAGCCATATGTTGAAGTACATTTACATAACCTATACATCACTACACAAACTCAATTTATTATTATTGTTATTATATCTAGCTTCTATTTAGGCTCTCCTTTGTTTTAGCAACACTACCACTACCAACTAGCTCATCCCTGCTACATTTTTTTATCATTTGTATAATGCATGGTTTTTATGGATAAAATAAATGTGACTGAAAATGAAAAAAAGACACTTAAGAAATAATAAAGAGGCAAGCCACAGACATGAGAAAGCATTCACAATTATTACATCTGATGAAGGATTTATATTCAGAATATGTAAAGAATTCCTACAATTCAATAACAAAAAGACCAACAACATAATTTTTTAAATTGGCAAAAATTTGAATAGGTACTTCACAAAAGATATATACATGGCCAATAAGCACATAAAAAAGTATTCAACATCATTAAGTCAAAATTGGCTAAAATGAAAAAGATCAACGTAATCAAAGGCTGGTAAGGAAGTGGAGCAACTGGAACTCTGACACATTGCTGCTGGGAGGGTAAAACTACTTTGGAAAACTCGATTTCTTAAAAAGTCAGAAATGGATAACCATAACCCAGCAATCCCACTCCAAGGTATTTATCCAAGACAAATGAAAACCCGTGTCCACAAAAACCCATGTACAAAATTGTGCATTCCAGGTTTATTCACAAAAGCTAAAAGAATTTTCTGTGTCACATACTCTAGTGTCCTCAGCACACATTTCAAAAATAAATCCATATTAATGTCAATCTAGATTTCCACTTAAATATCAAAACCAATATAAAATGTGGCTTTCAGTACATTACTACAACCATACCATCTTTAGGGCAAAATTTACACTCTATGAAAACCACAGAAGCCTGTACACAAGAAATGTTTCTAATTCTACCTATTCCATGTCTCACCAATTCCACTTAAATTCTTTTAAGGTAACTTCCTCTCCTCGTCTGTACACTGGAATCTCAGTAGAATTCTTGAATGACTCGCCAGCCCTGAAAGGATAAAGCCACAGAGAGCCCTTTCCATTTGGTTTTCCTTCATCTCCTGTGCTACAGCCAAATTCAGCTATTGTCACGCTTTTTTAATTGAAATGCACACCATATATTCACATAGAAGACAACAGTACGCTCTCATTCAATTTCACAAACATTTGTTGGAGTCTCTGCCTTATCAAATGCTTTAAAGGAGGACTTCTCAACAGTGGCACTACTGACATTTCAGACCAGATGATGTCTTGTTGCGAGGACTGTCCTGCGTGCTGTAGCATGTTTAGAAGCGTGGCTGCCCTCTACCCACTAGATGTGTATAGCAACTGCCCGCCCTCCTCCAATCCGCCACCCCCACACACACTCACGACAATCAAAATGTCTCCAGATATTGCCCAATGTTCCCTGGGAACAAAAGCACCCACAGTTGAGAACCTCTGATTTAAAGAATCAACATGTTTTCTCAGGACTTCCTGTGATTCCTTGTAGGAAGATGCCAAACTGTTGGCAACTCCTTGAGATGCCAAACTGTTCCCCAATCTTCAAGGGTCAATTTAAAAATCATTTTCTCTGGTAAGCTTTTCCAGTCAGCCTCACACTTTCTAACGCTTCTCAGCTCCCACAGCACCTTAGGCCTCTGAACTGTCATTTGCTTCTAAACCCTTGTAGTCTGTGTGTTTCCATAAGGTCAGGCCTTTTGGTTGCTGGTTTATTCTCGTATCCTCAGTGCCAAACACAGTTAACAATTGTCTAGGTGCCTGGATGAGATGCACTATAAAACACTTACAAATATTAGTACAGTTAATGTGCTACATAAATATTCTTATTCAGTCCAATTGCATGGGCTTCTGGAAGCAACATGCTGTCAACTCCTTCACAGTGAGCAACAGCACTGCACCGCACACAGATGCTAAATAAAGTCGTTGGTATAAAAGCACTCTAAAATGTCCAATGCGTCAGATACATAGGTGATTTCCTCCTCTCATCATCATGAAAATATAAATGAGTGAATCATAAAAGAAGCATCCTGCCATCCTTTCAAGAGTGATGTACTAAGAACTAGGCAAAAAATCAAACCAAATATGATATTTGAAATGTCAGATTAATGAGAGCAAAACGAGAAGCATTTTCTTTAAGCAGTGCCTGAATGCGATGTGTGGGAGAACTTTCACAGAATGGTAATTATTTATCAAGCAAATGTGTGGGGGTCATGCACAATGTGGCACGTGGCAAGCATGCCAAAGAAGCTAAAAGCACATTACATAACAGAATTGTTGGGGCGGGGGAAGGGTGCTATGTCGACAACTATACAAAACACTATTTTCCAACCTAAAATGAGTGACATGACCACGATTGGCCTCAAGTCGTGAATGTTTATGGTCATTTAAGACCCTTATTTTAGTTATGGTAGGTATTTCTTTATTTGCAGCTGTGTTGCTTTGTTTAAAAAAGCTTCACTGAGATATAATTCATACCCTAAAATTTACCCAAAGTATACAATTTGATACATTCACAGACTTGTGTAACCACCACCAAAATCAATTTTAGAACATTTTTATCACCCCAGAAAAAAGACCCATTCCCATTAGCCATCACTCCCCCTTTCCCCTCCAACCCCCCAGACCTAGGCAACCACTAATTTACTATCTACATAGACTGGCCTCTTCTGGACACTTTGTATAAACGTAGTTATATAATACGTGGTCTTTTGTGACTGGCTTCTTTCACTTAGCATAGTGTTTTCAGGGTTCAATCACACTGTAGCATGTACTAGTTCTCTTTTATTGCTAAATCATTTTTCATTGTATGGATGTACCACATTTTATTAATCCATTCATCAGTTAGTAGACATTTAGATGGTCTCTACTTTTTGGCTATTATCAATAATTCTTCCATGAAATTCCTGCGTACATTTTTGTGTTGAGAAAAGAAAAACAGCTCAAAGCAATCTGAGCTGTGTGAGGTATGCAGGCCCAGAGAGACATGAGTTTGGGACTTCAGTCATCCTTCCCCAGCCCCTAGGCTGGGGGCAACTGTTCATTTTGTTCCTGACTAGGTGTCTCACCCATTATGTCCATGTTCCTGGAATCTGTGATACAAGGAACAACAGCTTATGTTATTTTGATGTAAATTCTTGGTAAACAACTCAGGAACTACCTCTTCTTTTGCTTTAAAAATCCACTTGTAACTGCTGCTAATCGGAATATATTTTCTGGGCAACTCGAATCTATGCTCCCAGGTTGCAATCCTCAAGCGTGGCCCAAATAAACTCTCTACTTGTATTAATTTTGCTTCAGCTTCTTCCTTTTAGGTTGACCATACAGACGTAAGTTTTCATTTCTCTTGAATATATACCTAGAAGCAGAATTTCTGGGTCAGATGGCAATATTGTTTAACTTTTTGAAGAACTGCCAAACTGTTTTTTCCAAAGCAGCTATACCATTTCAAATTCCCACCCTAAGCATACGAGGGTTCCAATTTCTCCACTTCCTCGCCAGTACTTGTTATTATCTGACTCTTTGTACCCACTAGGATGGCTATAAATAAAGTGGTATCTAATTATGGTTTTGGTTTGCATTTCCCTAATAGCTAAACAATGCTAAGCATCCTTTCATGTGCTTATTAGCCACCTGTATACTTTCTTTGGAGAAATGTCTAATTCAGATCTTTTGACCATTTTTAAATTTTATTTGTCTTTTTATTACAGAGTTATAAGCATTCTTTTTATGTCCTGGAAACAAATCCCTTATCAGACATACAATTTTCAAATATTTTCTCCCATCCTGTAGGTTCTCTTTTTGCTTGTTTGATGTTCATAGCACATGTGCTCTTAAATACTGCCTCTCAGCTAAGAAAATATTCAAAGCAACCTTTTAGGGACTTGAGGGAGAAAGAAATGAACTACACATCCATCTAGCCATTGATAATCAAAGCAGTAATGACTAGTTGCCCCCCACCACCACACCCTGATTAGCCTTTCTTCTCTTTGTTGTAATAGATTTCCTAAGTATTAGAACAGCACATGGACGTCTGAAAACAGAAGACAGCAACTTCCCATGGATTTAAAAGCCTCCCTTGCAACTAGGAGTAATCACTTAACTCCATTCAGGCCAAGGGTATGCAAGCAAGAGTGTGTGCAACTACTGGAAAGCGTTCCTACAGCAAGAGGCATGCTACGTGATGTACGGGCAGTGCCATATGCTCTCGTGGACCTGAGGTGACTGGGCAGGTAAACCATGCCCAAGAGGGAGTGAGATTATATCAACCCTGATTGGGCAATCTCTAGGCTTCCCAAACAAGAGACAAAGTAAACTTTGACACTGTTTAACACATCTTATTTTGACTTATACTACATGCAACCAAATCTGATCAGAACTAATGCCACAATTAACTGAAAACTCGATTTATATTTACACAGATCAAACGCAAACCCAGGCTCCATTCTGCAGTTTATAAATATCACCTACGGTCACAATGTGACCTGACTGCTCTTCCAACACAAGATATTAAAAACAGCAAAAATGAATACTTGGAAAGAAGATAAAATATATTTATGTTATACATACGCAATCATTGCTATATGAAGGTACCCAATAGAACTTCTGAACAAACTCCATCAGAGATCCATTTACACTACCCACACATTCCCGAATGGGTTAAGTTTATTTTTCTTTAAGCAGAAGGAAAACATTGCAGTTCACTGTGTAGCAGCGTGGTGCAGAAAAAAAGGATGGTTGACTGACAGCTGCTTGATTGAATCTAATCCCAGTTCTGTCACTTCTGAGCAACAATTCGATTTCATTTAATCCAGTACAAATTTGGTAAATGGCCACCATATATGAGACATTACAATTGTAGTACCAAGTAATACTAAGTAAGACTTAGTTCCTACTCTCGTGGAATTTATAATCTAGTAGACAAGGAACAAATTACTTATAATTCCCAATAGTCTGCTTGGTCAGGAATCAGAGAAACAGACAAGAGAAGAACCCATCTCATTCACCCTTTTCACTAAATAATGCCTTCAAAGTCCCAGAATCAGAGACCTCAAAGTATGAGCACCCCCTGCCAGCAGATTTTGCTCCACAACTGGGAGATGAACAGCAAGACATGGATGGTAGGGGATGGCAGGAAACTAAGCCCCCCCAGCAAACACTATCCACTGATAACACCAAACCTGAATACAAATGAGGAAGTACACTAAAAAAATAAACAAAAACACCAGGAGTGTGTAATTAGGAAAGAAAGGGGCAAGGGGGGACTTATCCTGAAGACTCAAGGAGACGTATTCATAAAGAAAATTATTTTCCAAGTAACCCAAACCTTCAGGAAAAAAAATGGACTTACAATAAGCATGTATTACCTTGGAAAGTAGTAAAGATTTGTACCTTAGTATTTATATGGTATGACTGAATCCCTAATACCTATATAAAATGCTGGATCCCACAAAAAGAGCATACCTTCCTATCCCAAGAATTCTTGGAAAATTTACAAAAACCAATCACTATCCCCCAGTGTTTCAAATGCCTATTAGACATCCCAGAAGCAATACTGAGTAGGCAGCTAAATTTAAGAACCTAGAATTCAGGCAAGAGATCTAGATAGAGATAATAAATTTGAGAGTTACCAACACACGGATGGCACTGAATGAAGGCTGGACAGCATCACAAGGGAACACGAGTGGAAAGAGATGACATCTTAGGACTGAGGCCCAAAGAACTCCAACATCAAGAGGGCTGGGAAACACAGAACTGGCAAAGGAGTTAAAAAAAAAAAAATGGAAAAGCCATTGAGGTGGGAGAAAAACAGGGAGGTGTGATGTCCTTGAACCAAGTGATGCGAGTGTAACTTGGAGGAGAGAGTGACGGGCCGTGTCAGTGAGGCTGCCAGGAAAGACTGAGCGCTGAGGATTGACCACTGAGCCCGGCCACACCGAGACCACTGATGACCTCAGCAAATGCAATTGTGGGGCAACGGCCAGAGTGGAGAGAGCACAATAGAGCAGAGCAGGAAAGAAATTCGGGACCATAAACATCATAGCTTTTTGAAGAATTTTTGCTGTTTATGGGAGGAAAGTAGATGAAAGGGAAGGGTTGTTTCATTGTTGATAATGGTTGTGGTAGACTTGGGTTTTTTTTTTTAAGATGAATGAAATAAGAGCACTTCGCACACAGATGAGGCAAACTAATGTCAACAAGAAAGAAAAAGAAGAGTTGCTTGAGCAATATCCTGAGAGCAGTGGTCCCCAACCTTTTTGGCACCAAGCACCAGTTTCATGGAAGACAATTTTCCAATGACAGGGGTGGTGGGGGAGGATGGTTTCAGGATGATTCACGTGCATTACATTTATTGTGCAGTCAAACCTGCTAATGATCATCTGTATTTGCAGCCACTCCCCAGTGCTAGCATCACCACCTCAGCTCCACCTCAGCCCGTCAGGCATTAGATTCCCATAAGGAGCACAACCTAGATCCCTCACATGCACAGTTTACAGTAGGATTCGAGCTCCTATGAGAATTTAATGCAGCCGCTGATCTGACATAAGGCAGAGCTTATGCGGTGACGCAAACAATGGGGAGCAGCTGTTGATACAGATGAAGCTTCATTTTCTTGCCCACCGCTCACCTCCTGCTGTGCAGCCTGACTCCTAACAGGCCATGGACCGGTATCAGTCCATGGGCTAGGGGCTGCGGACTGCAGTCTGGAGAAGAGGAGAGAGGATGGGAAAAGTGAATGGAAACAACGAAACAGAGAGGTAGCCTTGATTAGGAACACAGACAGCTCTCACAATAATGAGGGAAAGACAGGGTATCTGGGCACTGATGGGGGGGGCAGATATATACAGCAGGGAAAGAGCTCTTGTTATTGCTTCTACTTCTCAATAAAATAGGACACAAAGTCATCAGGAAAGGGAGGCAGTGTCAGAGGCTAAAAGAGAGGAAAGTATGAAATATTCATCAACTGTGAGATTGAGCGAACTAAGAAAACACAGCATGATTAGTGGTCAGCATTAATGGCCCATTTGAGGCTAGCGGTCATGTATTTGACGTGATCCCAATGAATGTGGTAGAATGTGTCTCTCCAGAAAGACAGAAGGCAGAACTGAATCTTACCTAAATTGGGGTTGTGCTAACAAGTATAATAAAGAAGAAAAAGGGCAGTGGAGTTGGGAGTATCAAAAAAGGACTATGATGACTATGAAATTTAAACTGGTTAAGGAAGGAAGGGCACGAGGCAGCTGTAGGATCAACTGATTACAGGTCTTCACTGGGGGATCTAGCAGGTTCTTACTAGGAAAGAGTCAGCAGGGAAGGACAGAAGGTGGTGTCAGAAAGAGAAAGGTTTGCAGTCCAGATCCCCAAGGGACTGCAGCTCCTAATGACAGGGTCTAAGAATGATCACAGGAGGGAGTGACTACGGTGTGGTAAAGAACTAGATCATCCAAGGGGAGGAGTTTAAGGAGGCAACAAGCAGAGTGCTGAATGGATCATCTGAAGTGATACTGAAATTACCAAGAATTACAAAAAGAGTAGAACTGGAGATTTATAGGTCAAGTACCCTTCTCATCTGAAATGCACGGGACCAGAACTGTTTTGGATTTTGGAATATTTGCATACACATAGTAAGGTATCTTGGGGATGGGACCCAATTCTAAATATGAAATTCATTTGTGTTTCATGTACACCTTATACACATAGGCTGAAGGTAATTTTACACAATATGTTTAATAGTTTTGTACATGAGCCAGGCATAGTGGCTGATGCCTGTAATCCTAACACTTTGGGAGGCTGAGGTAGGAGGATCACTTGAGGCCACGAGTTCGAGACCAGCCTGGGCAACACAGCAAAACCCCATCCAAATCTTTCTCTATCCTGCCAGAGTGAGCTTTGCGAAATGCAAAGATAAATATGTCATGTGCTGCCCTGCTTAAAACCATCTAAATGGATTAAGCTCAAAAACCTCCAGTTCGGGCCCTTGCCCCCATCTCAAACCTCCTCTCCCTAGATGCTGGCTGCCTCTGCGGAACCCCAAATGGATCACAACCTCTCCTGTCTCCAGGCCTCCGCATGTGACACTCACTCTGCCTGGCCTATGAGTCTCAGTCCTAGCTGACTCCAAGTAATCCTTCAGTTATCAATTCAGATGTCAGATCCTCCGTGTGCCTTTCTCTAACCATCTAGACTAGATTAGGTCGCCTACCAGGAGTTCCCGGAAAGGGGCTCTGGGTCTCAGCAGAAGCAAATTAGAGATTTCTGCAAGAAAAAAACGGAAGCTAAAAGGGTGGGGGTCCAGGCCCCCTACCCATATTTTATAAGGGAACCCTCTTTTTTTTATATATGCATAAGTGTAAAATTTCATTTGAAAAGAAGGTGTCCCTACAAAGCAGCTGGAAACCACTAGCATAGATCACTCTTAAGGTCCTCCCCAGTTCCAAGTCTCCCTGTAAGTTATTATCCTTATATGTGAAAACAGAGGGATCCTTCATCAGTCTTTGTGAGAGGTGGAGAGTGGTTAAAGTCACCGTAAGGATCATGGCTGACAAAAAAAAAAAAAATTTGGTATAATCAAGGTTTCAGTGAAAATATGGGGTTAGGCAAAAAATACAAATTGCATTAAACCAACATACAAAAATACTACAAGTAGCCTGTTTTCCAAACAAATCAGATTCGCCTCACTCGCCACATTTTCTAGTAGACAATGCTGCTGACTCACCTTTGTCAACTATTTAGGAAACATCCTAATCATACAGTAATCTGCTGAGGCCTATAGCGTAGTGGTTACGAGGCTGGACTCTGCAGGCAGAAAGCAGGGGTTCAAATCTCAGTGATGCCACTCACTAGCTATGTGACCTCAGGGGAACTGCTCACCCACTCTGTGCCTCGGTCTCTCATCATAAAATGGAAAGGATAATATCTGTTTAAGGGAGCCGTGGTGATGAATAAACAGGCTAAAACATTTAGAAGACTGGCACTGAGAAAGGACCCAAATGCTATCTATGGGTGTGTGCACCCATACGTATGCTCAAGTTGTATGGCATAGACGAATTCTCTTTTCAAAGTTTGGAACAATTTCTTATTGCCTTGAAATTTACCCTCTTTTACACTGATATTCTCTTTCATCTTTTCCAACCTTGGCAAATGCTTATTTAACTACTAGTCCTTTTCATGGTAGTGCCACATTTTATCATGTGCTCAGGGGCACATTTTTATGTACAGTATCTGGTCTTATAATTCATTCGTTGAAAAGTAAAGCACAGACCTTCCCCTTCCGCACTACCCCCAGAGACTTGGCTATCTCATCTAAGCTCACCTGAACAGAACTTTTGCTTTAAAAAATCTCCTGTTAAAAGTTTTTATTATACAAACACAAAATAGCCTTATCTAAAAATCACTGTTGCCAAAACCAGGGCCACCAAGGAATCACTGCCCCATTAAAACACAAATATTCTATGAGTACCATGATGTTCCTAAGTGCTAGTGGAAGACAGAAGTTAATGCCAGACAGGACACAGAGAGATTTCAGACGGAGGGATGGTGAGCAGGATGGAAAGCAGAGTGGAGTTCCTCAAATCCAGGTGTTGCTCTATTTCCAAGGGAGACGAGTGTCTCCCCACAGCGCCCCCATCACCTCTCTCAATCCTAGCACTTCATTTTTATTTGTTTTGTCTCTTTCCCACACTAGAATATAAGCTTGGTGGGGGCTCTGTTTTATTATTAGGGGAATAACAACGATGACGACTGCCACTTAATGAGAACTTACTCTACCTCAAACTGTCATGTGTCACTTCATTTAACCTTCATCAACCCTAGGAGACCAGCAGGAACCTTCAATCCCATGTTGTAGAGAAAAGAACCGTGGCTCAGAGGGACAAAGTGGCAGTGCTCCTCTTTGCTCCTGTCCTCCGTGGCTCACCTGACCCAGCACCACCGCCTCTGCCAAGGCAAGGCCCACTGTCCCCCTGCCTTGTCCAAGTCAGGCCCACCAGCACTCAGAGCCAACTTCTCAGAAAAGGAGATTTGATCTCGTCCTTTTCCTGTTTAATTAATGGTTTCCTCTGGCTGCTTAGAATCCATACTCACCCCCTCCTTATGTATCGACCAGGCTTGGCAGGATCCGCCCAGCCCCATCTCCTACCAACTCCACGCCGGCTGCTTCCTCTCTGCCCCGTGGAAACACCTAGCATGTTCCTGCCTGTGGGCTTTTGCACTTGCTGCTTTCCCCTCCTAGAATTTGCACCTCACGCCTCCCCCTCATTTCATCTGCTTCTCCCTTCACACAGCAAAAGACAGCCATATTGCTGCCCTAAGATTACATAAACTCTGCAAAGACCAAGTGGAGGTCTCTGATCGCAATTCCCAAATCTTGGGAGGGGGAGAGTCTGATACACTGACGTCAAGAATAAATTCCTGGCCTCATCATCAACTGTGGCCTCAACGCAGGTTGTCATGGTAGAAACAGGGCTCCTGGGGCATCCTGCTTCCTTTTCCCTCCGTCCCACTCCCACGGACTCACTCTACAAGTTTGTCTACAACAGAAATCCCTTGCAAACGATAAACTTTTACCGAAATGTTAATGCAGTAAAAAAAAAAAGAGAAGAGAAAAAAGAAGAAAAAATTAAAGAAAAGAAATAGAAATTAATCCCAGATAAGTGGTAACACTGACAGATAAACTTTTTTCTTCTTTTTCCTTCCTCCTCTCTGGCAAAGATTCTTATTGTATGACTTTCATTTACTAAAGAAAAAAATAGTCTTTGAATAAACAGAAAGAGTTTGCCTAACCTCCTTTACCACATACAGAGGATATGCACTAAAACCTCCCACACATGAAAATAACGTTCTGCATTAACAGCTACCCACCACTCCTTTTTAGCTTTGCAACCCACTTCCTCAGTCTCACTCGCTGTTATCCTTGTGCCACAAATTAGGCTGGGATCAACAGTGGAATGCTCCAAGGTTATTTTTTACGTGACAACACTGGTTAGAATGACTCTCAACTTCAGCCAAGATGAAACTATCGCTCCATAGCTAAACACAGTGACCAAGACTAAACAGCTTATAATGAATACACAGCCTGGAAATGTAACAAGTTAACATTCTTTCAGGCCATGGAGATCTCCCAGTTGCAACTAATCTCTATTTTTTTTAAATCATTTTTAAAATCGACTCTTTCATTATGTCCAATAATTCTAGTAACTTACCGGTCAGCAGCTTCTATGTCAAAACAAAACCTTCTGTCAATGGAGTCTGTATGCCTTTTGGTACATTCTTTCAAAAAGAACACCTCTCCATCCCCCTGCAAATAATCATTTTAGACATTCTCAAAAACTATAGTATAAGCATGAACATACTGAGCCTCGCTACACTGAGGGGTGGGAAACCAAGGTCCAAGATTTTAAGTCCCCTCTCTTTATTCTTTTTCAAACTAATTTAAACACTATTTAGAATCTAAACTCTTAATCTTTTCTTGTTAGTCTCACGTTCTTTAGGTTTTCTAGGTGATACACTGATTATAATGACATTAAACAAAACCTCACCAATGCTAATTTTAAAAGATAGATTAACAGTAGTTTCCAGATGCAAGAATATTTGTTACTCTTATACTGTTTAAAAAGTGAAAATTTGTTTTTATTTCACATGATGTTATACCATATGACATAGTCAATATGTGACCTTTTCTGACCTATAAAAACGGCAATTCCATATGAATTATCCTAAAAGTACACTAAGGGCCCTACATCAGGTACTGTGGTAACCTTACTCAGTCTATGCAGTTTTTCTCTTTCCTACGTGAATCACCCTGGATTTATCTTAATTTTTTTTAATAGGGTCCCATTTTATGTCACTTAAACCATCCTCTCTAAGAGCATTAAAAAGAGGTAGGAGACTAAAGACAGAAGCAATGCAGGAATGCAGGTACTCAGTAAAGAATAACTATAAGTTGTCTGACTACACACTTCTAAAACACGTTAATATTTTCTAGAATATGAGGATCTCTAATATTAAATAAGCATTCAAGTATATAACTATTCAAGATATCAGTTATATCCCAAAATGTATTTTTCCATTATTTGGAGGCTAAAACAGGAAGACGTCACTAAGCAGAAATGTCTTAGGACTTCAATTAGCTCTGATAGGAAGTTGACTCAAGACTGATGCTCGATCTTAACCCCATCAGCCTTTAAGAGTGACATCCTTACGTCATTCTCTTCCCCATGACCCTGACTTTCCATGTCTATGTCATTACCACATAAACGTTTTTACTGCAAATTGCTTTAAATATTTTTCAGGAACAAGCACAGTATATGTAAACAGGAGCGAACGTGGGTTAATTCTGTATTCACCGCAGCAAAACTATCCCCATCTACCCAGCAAGCAATGAATTGACCTGCTTTCCTAAAACGTGTTACAATTATGTTCAGTATTGGTGGAAAGAGCTTTGTCTCCAGATCATCGATTACTGTTATGAGATGCAGCTTCTATTTAAGACGCATATAAAGATTACTTTTCCTACACGGCCAACTCCCTGAGGTCTTCGTGCTCTTTCATTACTATCATGCTGTTGCTTTGCTGTTTATTTCTTTGATGGGTAGTCAACTAAATGGGGAATACCTAAGTGAGAACTTTGTAAGTCTAACTGAACAACAGTGAAATTCATCACAGATCGCTCTACTTACTTTATAATGTTTTCCGGCTGCGAATACATGTGTGCGAGTGACATCAAAGGATTCCACTGTTCTCTTACCAAAAAACTCTGATGGTAAAAACCCAGGCATGCAACTCAGAAAACACAGAAAATTCATCTGTTTTCTGGCCGATTTTATTTAGAAACAAAAGAAAAGATTTTCACACTAAAAACAAAATTTATTTATCCTTAGTAAATATAAACCATGAAAGTGACACCCTCTCTTATGCTATGCAGAATCAAATACTTACAAGTTTCCCCCCAGATCTGTGCTCAAATGGGATCATGTTGAACTTCTTGGCTGATTTGCGATACATGCAGTAGTGTTTGACCCAACTGGAACCGAATGGAGCAGGCCCTTCAACAAAAAACAGAACTTCATATTTCCCTCATAAATAAGCAGATATGCAGAGCTCCAAAGCAATTACTCAGGAGGAAAAACCCAATAAGCAGCAATGAATACGGCTCAGTGAAACAACCCAGCAACACGGCTGGTTCTAATAAAAAGGAAACGCTAGGGAGAGCAAGAAGGCCCATGGAGATAGTTGGAGAGAAAATTCTAAGACATTTGCAGCAACGGAGAAGTGATTTAAAGACATACTTTTTAAATAGTTTGCTAGAAAAACCAACAGTTATCTCAAACCTGAAAATCTCTTACTTGTAAGCTCTATTTTCGGTTTGTTTCTAGGTATTAAGAGCTCGCAAGAGTCTCAAAAGTTGCATCCGATATATGTGATGGTTTTGGATTCAATTCCGGCCTCTCAAAATGACAGAAATATAGAATCACAGTGCTGAGAGGCAGCATCTACTCTAAAAATCCACCTAGTGCTTTAAGCCCACCAACAGTGCCCTGGTAGGCAGCTGCTCTTCCTGACTAAGGTAAAGTTAAGCTTTAGAAATGAAGTATTAAGAATAAAAAACATAAGACTCAACAGGGGTAAACTGTCTCTATATGCACCAGAACATTCTCAGAACCCCTTTTCAATTCTTGCTAAGTCAATAGTACCACCACCAGAGCTTTTAAAGGACAGTAGTCTATGTCAGGGGTACCCTAACATCTGGAATTTCACACGCCAGTAAAAATCCAATCATAACAAATCAAAGTTTAGGCCTAGCAGCGGCTGACAATTTTTTCCATTTACCAAGTAAAGACATTTTTTAAAAAAGCAATTAGCATCTATTATCACCATAATTTTTTTTGAGAGTCTCACTCTGTCACCCTGGGTAGAGTGCAGTGGCATCATCCATCACCGTAGTTCACAGCAACCTCAATCCTCCTGCCTCAGCCTCCCGAGTAGCTGGGACTACAGGCATGTGCCACAATTCCCGGCTACTTTTTTTCTATTTTTTGTAGAGATGGGAGTTTTCACTCTTGCTCAGGCTGGTCTGGAACTCCTGACCTCAAGTGATCCTCTTGCCTTGGCCAGCCAGAGTGCTAGGATTACAGGCATGAGCTACCATGCCTGGCCTATTATCAGCATAATTTTATATACAAATAAACCTTCTACACCAAACAAAAAAAAAAA
>CM052440.1:120756523-120812576 GCA_028533085.1 Varecia variegata
TATTTTGGTTTATGTAAGGTAACTAGATCCCCTCTTCCCTTCAGATGTGCTATAAACGTACTTCCACACCATAAGCAAGCTATGCAGGGACGGTTTTGAGGAAGGCCCCAAAGACTTTTATGTATCCCCATACCTCACCCCAGAGCTCGAGGTAAGGCTGGCTTCGGGGACATGTAGCCTGCAAGGTCACACAGGGACCTGTGCTCAGAATTCTCCTGCTTGAGTTAATGCTCTACTGTCTATCTCTTAATTTTTAATGAGGGGCCCTACTTTTTCATTTTACATTGGTCCCACAAATTACATATGCAGTCCTGCCTGAAGGTTCTCATTCCAGGCCTGTCCTACCCTTGACAGTTGAGGTCCAGACAGAAAAAGTGTAATTCCACAAGTTCTACAGCCAGTTAGTGGAGAAAGAGAAAAGGAAAAAAAAAAAAATCAGGATTATAATGTAATCTTCTAAGCTATTTAATGTTCTTTTTACAAAACTATGTTCTGCCTGCAAAAGTATTCTGAAAAATCATATCATTAAATATTCTACAACCTACGGTATCAATTTTGAGGTGACCAGGATTAATCTACATGTGTACATTGAATTTTTTAATTTTATTACATTATGGTCATATATTTTATAATTCTCTTCACTGATCTTGGGGTCACAGCAACAGGAAAAAAAAAATCTACTCAAGGACTCTATTATCAGTAGCCCAGCTGAGTGTCAATCTACTAATGGAAGTTGACACATAAATTACAAAAACAAGAGATTTTTATCATCCCAGTAGGGATTATAAATGTTTTGTATAGGGAACTATAAAAAAAAAAAAGAAAACCCACCTTGGAAACCAAATCTACACAAAAGGCATTCATCCTCAACTAATTTTGTGTAAAATTAAGGACAGGCAGCAAACACCACAGAGATTCCCGTCCATCCACCTGTGTAAGCTGTGAGTTTGTCACGAAGCTATCACACTGGATTTCTAACAGGGCCTCAAATTATACTAAACACCCTGAGACTAGCTTTTCAATGAGGACACTTCTGAGATCACCTAATGTATTGGGAGGAAAAATATCTGCCACCTGAACAAAATCACATATAGTATACTACTTAATGGATAAAATTCTCCTAACTCTCTTTATCCAACACCTGATAGAAAGTGTACATTTTCCAAAGGAAAATAATGAAGACCAAGGGCAACTATGAACAGCACTGCATTAGTGAATATGCATAAAACGTAGGGAAGAAATTCCACAATAAGCCTACCCAGGAATGAAAATCAAGATGCACAGTTAACCAGGAAGAAATTTAGTTCATTATAATTTAAATGCCTTAAATCTAAAGTGGGAGCTCTTTTTTCTGTTTGATACACAGCTAATTTAGAGTTAACAAAGCCAATCCTTAGAACTGTCCCAGAAAGTGCAGGAAAAGCCACCAGGTGGCAGAATTTCCTGAGCGGTGGAAAAGCAGTTTGCTACACCAAGAATTGACCAGAAGGTGGCAACATATCCTCAGCTTCTCAGTACCGACAGATCAGCTTGGTCTTCGTTTGAGGCTTTTCCTACACCAAATAAATGAAAAATACACATTTCAAACATCTGTTTTATACCAGAAAGCTTTTCATTTCCTTACATTCTGAATATTGATCTGTAGTTCCATTTTGTAGTGATTGAAGTCTTTGGCAAGTTCATGGCCCTGATGATAGAAAGTAAACATCCCCTGAAAAAATGACAGCATCTAATAAGGCAAAGGAGAAAAAGAGACATTAGTGCACACACATACTCACACAAAAAAACTCTGTGGAAAAGAATCATACAAACAGCCAAGTTTCTCCCTCTCATCATCTCACTGTTATCCCGCTGAAGTAAAGTAATTAAAAGGAAGTCACTAGTATTCAAGTAAATCCAAGTGCACAGTATTTATTAATTGGTCTTTTTGGAAAACAATGCTTTTTCTTAAATATCAGCACAATTAGTCAATTTTTTTAGCATGCTCTATAGGAAAAAATGGAATTCTAAGTCACTGATTTGTCCTTTTTAGTCAAGAGAATCCCCATATTCATTTGTAACTCAAACCTTACCATTGCAGGTCGATACAATCTATAAGAAAGTAAAATCACAGAATTGAAGAGCTCAAGACATCCAGTGGAGTGCAACCTCTGGGTCTGGTTGACAACGATGTTCAGCGACTTGCCCAGGGCAGACACAGGCCCGTAATTAAACCCTTCCTTTTCTCCCAACTCCCAACCTGCCCCTCTTAATTAGAGGGCAGCTGCTTCTGTCCCACATGTGAGTAAATCTAAAGTGAGTAGAAATGATTTGGGGAGAAACTTAAGGAAATCCTGAAGTTCATTTTCTTCAGAATGTCACAAAGAATAATGGTTAGGAATTTGGGACTCTGATATCAAATGCCCAGCAGGGTCAGTTTCCAACTTTGGCAATGGCTTATTGGGGACCTTGGGTGAATTACTGAAACTTTCTCTACTTTGTTTCCTTATTTGCTAAGTGGGATAATAAAAATACCTCCTCGTTGAGTTAAGTGCGTGGAATGAATGAGCACAGTACCATACTCAGAACAATGATCTGAACAATGACTGAGCATTGGAAATGCCCAATAAATGCAGGCCATTATTATTTCACATAAAAAGAAAGCTTTAAGGAGGTTTAATTTTTCTATAATTGCTTAATTTAGATTAATTCTATTACCTCAACTAGATCATAGCTTCATGAATGCTAATTTTTAATTAATCATTACTTGGTTATTCTTCTGTTTCTAAAAATCATACACACAATGGGTAGATTGTATAAGATATGAATTACATCTCAATAAAGCTTTTTAAGAAAATAGCACACAACAAAAGTCTAGATTAAAATTAAAATGAATCTTGAGAACCATGAAATCCAGTGTTTGTCAATTTTTTTGCTAAAACCCACATTATGAAATATCCTTTATATTTTGATAAGACATATATTCATATATATGCCCATATATAAATATGTAAATAACCAAAGATGTTAAAAACATCTCTATAATTACAAACAAAAATCATGTGCTTCTCATATAAGTATAAAGAAATGCTAAAGTAACTCACAAAACTGTTTCAAATGTTCCACACACTGGTTCTCAGATTGCCATAAGCATTGTAAGTGGTGTTAGAAATCATATTACAAATAATTGTTTGAAGTACCAAACTTTAAATTGGTATACTTGCTTTAGAAACAAACCTGAGTAAAGATTATCTCATGAACAACCCCCTTTCACTCATAGTCTAATATAAATTCTTTCAGAGGGATTTTTTAAAGGGTGGAGCTACAACCAAGATGACAGAAATTGCACCTAGTTGCAGTCCTTGAGCTCATGCAGCAACAGGAATAACACTCATCATGTGTTGCTGTGCAAATAAGGTTGAGAACCATTGACTTAGAGGCAATGTCTTGATTTCGTGGCTCCCTGTGTCTGCCCTTTTCAATTTATGTCTTGCTTCATGTTTATGCACTACAGCCTCTAAGAACCATAAATTAGATCTAGGAAGAAAACATATTTCTATTATGTCACAAAAGTCTGCTAGCAAACAACTTGAGAGAATACTCACAGGTTCCACAAACTCAAACTTCTTTCTCTCTTGGATTTCCTGAAGCTTACATACATATTCAAGAGACAGTTCATAAAAGTGCTGCCGGTTCTGCTCCACTTGGATATCTGCCTATGTTAAAATAATTGAGGTTAGTCAAACTGGAGGTAGTGAGAAGTGAAACTCTGTAACAGAGGTCAGCAAAATACAGTCCTCGGGCCAAACGTGTCATGTGGCCTGTTTCTGGTAAATAAAGTTGTACTGGAACATAGTCATGCCTATTCGTTTATTTATTGTCTGTGGCTACTTTCCCGCTACAGCAGCAGAATTGAACAGTTGCAACAGGGACCTTGTGGTCCACAACAGTCTAAAATGTTTACTATCAGATTCTTTGCAGAAAAAGTTTGCTGACCCCATCTCTGTAAGTTGAGCTTGACCCCCAAAGGTTGAAGATCAAGCAGGCTCTCCCCACAAGCATGACTGACACCCAACGTGGATGAATCACATACATAGAATCACCATCACACAAACATCACTTCCATGAACAAATCCTCTAAGAATAGTCTGCCTGAGAGAGAGGGTTGGAGCAATGCCAGTCACTGCAGACTTAGGGAGTGATGGCAGCAGGTGGGGAAGCAGCCACCAGGGCAGCATCTCAAGAACCTGGCTCCCAAAGGCAGGTTAGGGCTGGCTGCCCATTTGCGGGCAGTCACGGCCCTCACGATGTCTGATATCCTGGGAGTGAAGGGGACACCAGCTGGTCAGGAGACGAATCCAAAAAGAGGGTCCAGCTTAGCTTGCTTGCCTAACTAGGAAGGAATTGGGGAAAGAGCACGATTCCCCAGAGGAACAGTGGAGAAAGAATTCTCATCCTAGAAACTATTCTTCTAAGGCATTGTGTAAGTATTTTTCCTAACTTAGCTAATTTTACTCTTAAAGGTATGTATCTATGCACTTCTCCAGAGAGGATATACAAATGGCCAATAAGTACATGAAAAGATGCTCAAGATCGATAATCATTAGAGAAATGCAAATCAAACTCACAATGAGATACTTCTTCATATCCATTAGGATGGCCACTATCCAAAAAAGATGGAAGAAAGAAAAAGGAGAAGAAAATGAGCAGTATCAGTCACAATATGAAGAAACTGGAACCCTTGTGCACCATTGGTGGGAATGTAAGATGGTGCAGGCACTGTGAAAAACAGAATGAAGTTTCCTCAAAACATTAACAATAGAATTACCATATGATCCAGCAATTCAACTTCTGGATATATACCCCAAAGAATTGAAAGCAGGGACTCAAACAGATATTTGTGTACCCATTATGCACAATATCCAAAAGGTAAAAGCAATCCAGGTATCCATCAACAGGTGAATGAATAGACATCAAAATGCGGTATTGGCTGGGGCACAGTGGCTCATGCCTGTAATCCTAGCACTCTGGGAGGCCGAGGCAGGATGATTGCTTGAGCTCAGGAGTTTGAGACCAGCCCGAGCAAGAATGTGACCCTAACTCTATTAAAAATAGAAAAAATTAGCCGGGCGCGGTGGTGTGCACCTGTACTCCCAGCTATTCGGGAGTCTGAGGCAAGAGGATTGCTTGAGCCTAGGAGTTTGAGGTTGCTGTGAGCTAAGCTGATGCCATGGCACTCTAGAGCCCATGCACCAGAGCGAGACTCTGTGTCAAAAAAAAAAAAAAAAATGTGGTGTATACATACAATGGAATATTATTCAACCTTAAAAAGGAAGGAAATTTTGACAGGGGCTGTAACATGGATGAACTTCGAGGACATTATGTTAAGTGAAATAAATTGAACACAAAAAGACCAATACTGTAGGATTCCGCTTATAAGAGATACTAATAATAGTCAAATTAATAGAGATAGAAAATAGAATTGTGATCACCAGGAGCTGGAGTGAAAGGAAAATGGCAAGTTGTTGTTTAACAGGTACAGAGTTTCATTTTGAGAAGATGAAAAGTTCTAGAAATGGATGGTGGTGATGGTTGCACACCGGTGTGAATGTACTCAATGCCATTGAACTGTACATTTGAAAATGGTTAAAAATCATAAATTATGTTAATGTATACTTTACAACCAAAATGTGTTAATTTTTTGGGGGAAAATGTATTGAACATGTAATAAAAATTTTTAGCATCAAATGCTTTAAGTAAAATAATATATAAATATAATAAGAGTGGGGTACTAAGCTAAAATGAGAATTTCTACCTAACACTCCTCAAAATTATGATATTTTTGTGCCTCCAATAACCAGAGTTTGGTAGTTCAGCCTCCAGCAGTTAACTGGCACAACTCCCAGCAAAAACACTATAATTTCGTTGAGAATTTAATAAAATGAAGATATGAGCAGGGTGGTTTCTTCATGTTATTACTAGGAAAGGCCCTTCAAGAAAATCACACCAGATCTATCGAGCTGGTTTTGTCTTTTAGTGGAGTCTCTCTCCCGGTTGTTCTTGTGATTGCAGTGGCCCTTGCGTTGCAGGTCAGCCTCTATCCCCAAACTCTTGATGTTCTGAGAATCCAGAACTGCTGAGCCATGTCCTTCACAAGTAAATCACCAGAAGCCCTGGGATCCTCGACAGCCCTAACTTACAACAATGCCACGGACATCCACAGCGTGCCTAGAGGCACAAAATGATTTCCTTCATCCTGACCAAGTCTAAAAGGCAATCCCTAAACTTCTGCCGACACCAGGCAAAAGTTATTAGTTTTTAACAGTTTCAGTTTGATGATCATCTAATTTCCGGGCATTCTTGCTGTAAATGTGTATAAGAGAGTAGATCAGTCTCACACAAAGTTATTCAAAGAATCTATTTCTCTAGTCGTATTTATACTGACAATATTATCATTTGGCTACTCAGGAAGGAAAAATAGACTTCAAAAGTCAACAGGAATGGAGTTTTCTCAAATATCCAATACTTGTTATAGTACAAATGTTAAGCAGAATTTAGGGATGTAGATAAAAGTAGAAGCTACTATGCCCTATAAACGTAGAGCTGGAACAGCAGGTCCTAACGGAGTACCAAAATAGCTGGCATGGTGTATGCTACGATGTCTCCTCTTACTGTCATTTGAAGCAAGAGGAGAGAATGAATTATACAAGTTTCTATGCCTTTGTTCAGTAGTATTCTCAGAAGCCTTTATTAATCACTTGAGCACTTAATTCACTAAAGATTAGCAATACATTAGCCACTGCCAAAAGTAATGAATATCCAAATCTAACTTTTTCCCCCCCTTAAAAACCATTCCCTCTGTTAAGGCCTTCAGCCTTACAAAAGAAGCCTGTTTCAAGTGGGAGTTTGTATGTTTGTAAACAGCAAACAGAGCAAGACGGGAGAGTATATTGTAATTTAAATGAAACAAATTATTTGATCTTTTCAAATTTCTGATCTGGAGTTTAATTATCTTTGGGATTGATGAAATTGCTGAAAGCCCTAACTCACTGTACAAGCATCTTCACACTTGTCTATTCAATAAATATGTATTAAGTACCTACCTATTCCCTGACAGGTACTATTCTAGGCATCGGGGATAGAGTACTGAATAAAACGATGTTGTTGCCTTCAAAGAGCTTAAATTCTAGTGGAAGAAGCCATATAACAGATACGTAGTATGTCAAATGGTTATAAGAAATATGAAAAAACATTAAGCAGAGTGAAGGGGACATTCTAAACAAGATGGCCAGGGAAAGCTTTGAATAAAGTGACCTCCGAGAAGAAGAGTATTTCGAAGAATACCTAAAGGCATAAGGCATGTGGATCTGGGTTAAAAACATACTAGGCAGAAGGAAGAACAAACGCAAAGGCCCTTAGCAAGGAGTTTGTTGGCCCCAGGTGGGGTGGATCACAGAGGAACCTGTGGGCCCCGGGGCCTCTTGAGGTAGCCATCGGGAGAAGAGTAGGTCACGAGAAGTGACACATTCTGAGCATATTTTGGAGCTAAAAAAAACATATGCTAATGGACCAGATGACTGCAATGATTTTTGTGTAAGCAAAGCTTAAAATGAGACACCTAATTAGAGAGTGAAGCGGAGATGGAAATTTACTTGGGGAATTGGAAATCCTCTTTGGGATGCCTGAAAATAGAGATAAAAGAGAACAGAGGTAGGAAACTGCTAGTATGAAGAGTGGGACCTATGAAAGCAACAGCTGTCATTTCAAAATTGACAGAGGGTGGGAGATGAGGGAGACAAGGGGATGATGGAATAATTGCATGGTACTCTACATAACACAGAACAAGGAGAGAATGGAGTTCTACCTACGGTATTGCAGTGAGGATTAAGTGGTACAAAAGCTCCCTTCTCTTTTATGAGCTGTCAAGGTGCCATCCAAATGTCAAAGGAATTAGAGGGACAAAAAAAATGTCACATGTGAATAACACCAAACCAACGCCCCCAGCCACACACACACACCCTTTGCAACTAAATATTTGACTTTAAAAAATAACCCAGGTTTATACTAGAGTCAATGCTGTTGATGTCTCTTTTTTTTTTTTTTTTTTTTGAGACAGAGTCTCGCTTTGTTGCCCGGGCTAGAGTGAGTGCCGTGGCATCAGCCTAGCTCACAGCAACCTCAAACTCCTGGGCTTAAGCGATACTACTGCCTCAGCCTCCCGAGTAGCTGGGACTACAGGCATGCGCCACCATGCCCGGCTAATTTTTTCTATATATACTATATATAATTTTAGTTGGCCAGATCATTTCTTTCTATTTTTAGTAGAGACGGGGGTCTCACTCTTGCTCAGGCTGGTCTCGAACTCCTGACCTTGAGCGATCCACCCGCCTCGGCCTCCCAGAGTGCTAGGATTACAGGCGTGAGCCACCGCGCCTGGCCTGTTGATGTCTTTTTGATGAAACTTCAATAAATGTATATTGTAGTAGTACATTATGCCCAGATTCCTTGTGTGTTTAAAAACAAATGGGTTGGGGGATCACAATTTTGTGGACTGAGACAAGATCCTAAACAACTGCAGACAGCATTATTTTTAATAAAAGCATATGTTCCAAATTGTCAACAATTCAGTTGCTATTCAAGTGTGTAAGAAAAATAAATGGCAGCAGATTTAGTAAGAAATAGAAAGAGAAAATGAAAGATAAGACATAAATTCCTTTCTCCTTACAAAAATGTCCCTCCAAAATAAATGAGTCTATTAACACAAGTAAAACAGATGCTCTCTTTCCAATGAAGCTGAACCTCCTGGGTCTTCCGTGTTAAATAAGATTAATGCTGCCTTCACATTAAAGCAAAATGGTATATGAGCTTATTAAATTCAATTCATTTCCTCAAGAACTCTTGAAAGCCAATTAATGGGTCTATTCCCACAAATAATATATCTGCTCTTCACTAATGCTAGTTAAAATTATTGTTCCTGTGAAAAAATAGTCAGAACCAAAAATTTTACTTCTATGAATCCATACTGAATTCCATATTCAATCACTTTAAGATGTATTCATTATTTTGTGTCTTGTTTCACAAGAACTTTTTTTCTTGATTTATGACAATAACTGTTCCCTTTTTTATCTCTATATAATGCCAGATGAGAAGTTTTCGAAAGTAAAGCACATTTTTTAAAAAGACATGTATTGCTTATTAAATTTTGGAAACAAAAATAAAAAGAATACCTCTTGTAAATGTGAGTCTTTCTTTTTCGCTGATAAATTCAAATGTTTATCAATTGTACTGTAATTCTTTTCTGTCTCTTTGTCAAACTTCTTTTTTTCTTCCTACAAATCAAAAAAAAAACACAGACAACTCTGATTAAACAGAAAAAAATGCATATAGTTAATCCACCGGGAAGCTCAAAGTATGAAAAATATTTGAAAATAAAATACCACTGAATGTGATGAAGCTATCTAAGAAACATATCTATACCCAGCCTACTGCTTATTAATCATCAAGACAGCATTAGGATTGAAGAGACACTTTTCTCTTTTCCTTTAATGGACTTTTTCCCAAGCCTATGTTATTTTTCAACTCTTCATACTTATCAGTGTTAAGAATTAGTGCTACGTCACTCATCCCTCACAAAAAGAAAAAAAATACATAAAAAGAATATAAAGCTTAAAAAAGCGAACTTGCTCCAGATTTTGGCATAGAAATGGAATTCATTTAAAATGTAGTAAGTTTTTTCTAGATAAAAAAAAATTCATAATACACACTCACTGCTAGAAAAAATATCTTGGGAAAGATATTCTTCCCTAATGGTCCACTATTAACATGGATTGAGTATCCTTTCTTCGAAATGCTTGGAATCAGAAGAGGTTCAGGTTTCCAATTTATTTTTAATATCTGCATATACATAATGAGATATCTTGGGGGTGGGACCCAAGTTCAAACATGAAATTCTCTTATGTTTCGTATACACCTTATGCACATAACCTGAGAGTAATTTTATACAATATTTTTATTTTTAATAATTTTATACATGAAACAAAGTTTATGTGCACTGAACCATCAGAAAGCAAGGGGTCAGGTGTGGAATTTTCCACCTGCAGTGTCATGTCGGTGGTCAAAGTTTCAGAGTATTGCAGATTTCAGGTTTTCGGATTAGGGATGCTCAACTTGTATAACATTAAGATCCTCTGACCAGAAATGTCATGTACTTCCTCAAAACTTACCAGTGATTTCTTTCTTTCTTTTTTTGGAGACAGAGTCTTGCTTTGTTGCCCCGGCTAGAGTGCAGAGGCGTCATCATAGTTACTACAGTCTCAAAACTCCTGACCTCAAGCCATCCTTCTGCCTCGGCCTCCCAGAGTGCTAGGATAACAGGTGTGAGCCACCATGCTCAGCTGATTTCTCTAACACTATTTAGAATATGTATCACAATCGGTCAACAGGGCCTAAAATAGTATTGATGTACTATAATAGTACTGAGATCCTTTGGTTAACATCACAAACATTTCTCAAGTCCTGCCTAGAAACAGTACATATGTGCTTTCCTTTTGCTATAGAAGCTTTTTAAGAAAACAAGTAGCCAAATTTTTAAATGCAGAGAAGACAGACGTATTCCCCCCTAAAGCTGCTTGCCAAGGTGGTAGATATTTAATAAATATTTTTGAGTATCAATGAGAACACACTATGTCCTCATGCTGTCAAATATTTCCATTAACTTCAAACTCTTCCTAACTCTCCGCAGCCCTGAAAAGGAACATTTTCTTTCTTATTTTCCAACTTCTATTTTTCTAAAGCAGAAATAATGAATTATTCCAGCCTTTTCCAGCATGATTTTTTTTTTCCTATCAGGCAAAGAGATTAAATGAAGCATGTTAATTCTCTATTTATTTATATTTATCTTCCTCCCACCCCCACTACAATGGGACCATGAAAAGCTGTTTTGGGAACCTAGGATAGTATGTCCTCTGCCAGGTCATCTAAAGACCCTAAATTAATCCCCACATTGATGGAGAAGAGACTCAGTAACCAGGGTTTCTACTCTGAGTCTAATTACCAACTAGCTGAACAACTTCGCAAAAGACCACCTGACAACACAGAATCTAAGTTTACATATCAGAAAGATAAGGGATTTTTTTGTACTAGCTCATTCTTAGACCCAATCCTAAAATTCTGTGATCCTAAGATTCACCTATGTGTGAGAAAGTAACAAAAAAAAGTAGGCAGTTTTATTTTAACCTCTTTCACATAGCAGCCACTCTTTTGTTAAAACAAAAGGACTTTATTTTTCTCTATGCCCTAGGTTTTTCTTAATTTACAACTATTTTCTAAAAATCTAGGGTATTAGTGTTACATGGTTACTTTATTTTCTGCTTTTCATTATTATGCTTTTCAACTATTTTAATGACTAACAGAAAATAAAGTATAACAAACACATGTCCAATACCTAAAAATGTCCACTATTGTAAAAAGTTGGTATTGTGGAGTGCACATTGAACTAGGTGTCAGAAGACTCAAGTTCTAGCTCTTGGCCACTTCTTACTCTTCGACTTTGTACGAGGGTCACAGCATTCTCTCAGCATCGGTTTCTCAGGTTTAAACAAAACAGGAATGGAAGTCGTGCCTGTGCACTGACCACAGATTGCTGCAAAGCAGGATCACACAGTAAGAAATGTTCACTCTCTTTTCAGAATGGCACTTACCAGGTATATGAAAACATTTTTACTCCCTTATTTTGATTTCATCTGAATCACAGAAAGGGACAAAGGAAGGAGTGATGCTGAAATCAGCAGTCAAAACACCCAGCACACACAGCAATGTGTGTATGTAAATTAACATGTGGGTAAAGTTGGGCAGGAGAGAAAATGGAGACATAAAGCCTTTGTGAATAAAGAATTTAGCCAAGAAACAACATTACACCCACCAATTTTAGAACAGAAACACATTTGTTCCTATGTGGTATAGCATTGTACAAATGCTGCTGTGTTTTATTTTTGAGTATTAAGACTTAGATAATTATTTCTTCTTGCATTTGTTCTTAATGTCATTATAAAATATTATTCTGTTTCTTTGTGCTCATATGATTTCTTGTGCTGAAATAATACAAATTTTAAAGGAGACTATTCAAGTAGCATTCAATAAAGAATGGAGTTCCCCGCCCCCCAACACTGCATTGCAGGAATTATGTAATATAAATTCAGCAGCATAGTCCAAATAGTTCCATCAAGATCAATTTGAATACCATTGTGAAAGTTTTTCTTATAAATCAGACATTACAAACTCAAGTAAGTCTGGGCCAGGCAGTAATCTAATGAGTGGGGCAGGGTGGGAGAGAAATGCGATGACGAGTGCTTGGGCCATGGCAAACCAGAGAGCCCCCGTCTGCTCTAGAGGGAAGGCAGCCATCACTCAGCTCCAGCAGGCTTTGCCATGTGGACATACGGGCCCGGTACCTAGGCTGTGTCTTCTGATTTTTCTGGAACAGCTGAAAACCCAATGATTTTTAAATGGTGGGAACAATCTTTTTTATTTCAACAACATCAGTAAGCCAAACTAAATTTATGTTTATAGGTTAAATATGACTCACAGAAAGCTTGTAATCCACAATAAAATTGCACATGCAAAAAAACCCCAAAACCATAAAAAAGAGCTACTACTGAAAACAACATAATGGGTCAAATAAGATATACATTGTATAAATGGTAGAGAGAATTCATGAACCTAAAAACCACAGTTCAAATAACCAGATCTTTTGAATACCATTAGAAGTAAAAATATATTGTCATCACAAATCACTGGCTTAAAAAAAGAAAATGTTATTCAACCAATGGTGCTGGTACTATTGTTTAACTACTAGGAAACAGAAAGAAAACTCCACCTCATATCAAAATTAATTCCAGATGTAACGAAAGAGTCACCAGTAAAAAATGAAGCCAAAGAAAAGAGAATATTTTCATCAGATCTCAGGACACAGGAGGACTTATTCTAAGCAAAAAAGAAATGGAAGAAGCCATAAGTACTTCCAAATATCAAAAAATACACAGTAATCAAGCTAAAAGGCAAACAACCAAAGGGGGGGAGTGTGACCAATATAAGTAAACATTCTTTACACATAAAAATTCCTCATTAAGCAATTTTTTGCTAAAAGCACACATTAATACTTCCATTGAGAAATGGATAAAGAACATAAAGAAATCAGAAAAGTTTGAACGTAATTGTGAATTGCCCATTTTTCTATAGGGTACTAGACTGTTTTGTTTTAGAAGAGGGGAAGAAGTTTTTCAAAGTTGCTAGGATAACTTTTTTTGAATTTTCTGTATTTTACAATTTTCTAGGATGCGGAAATGAAAAAGGCTTATTTTCAAGCTATAAACATTAAATAATATTTAGTGGTTGACTGGTCTAGAATTTAAATACAGCCGGTCCTTAAATAACATCCTTGTGTTACAACACTGATAAGGAAAAAAAAAGAAAAATGGATTCCCAGCCAGGGTCCCTGTCTGGGTGAGTTTTCTCTGAGTACTCCAGTTTCCTCCCACATCCCAAAGCCGTGCACACGTGAGGTGACCAGCATGTCTACGCAGTCCCAGTGTGAGTGAGTGTGGGTGTGAGATGGCATCTTGAGCTGCTGGGAGAGGGTCCTGTCACCCACAACTCTGAACCGGAAGAATTGGGTAAATAATTTTTCTTGTTTTTATCAATCTTTCTTAAATGTCTGTGCAGCTCACACTTACTTCAATATTTAATATTAGAAGTGTTTTGGTCTTTAGAAGTTTGGTGATGTTTTTTGACCAGAAATATGCTCTAGGAACTTAACTCTTTGTATCACTCAACCTACGGAAAACTGGCTCTGTAATACAGTTTCACTGAGAGTTCCAGTTTCCAAGAACCCATCAAAGATGTTAGGTGCAGGCTCACTGCGCTTTTCTTACGAGATTCCAACTCTTTCCCTACCACACACACAGGGAACAAGATTCACACTACATGTCGCAGAAGCATCAGGAATCCTTGTTAAAACCCAATCCTGTCTATCCAAGCTAACCAGAGTGCTGTGATCCCTCGTTAGCCAACATCCAGCCCAGGTGAATCCCCCTCTTCTATGAAGCACCCCCTCAACCCTCCAGTGGGGGGCAGCACCCTGCCTCCGTCAACTCCTGACCTACACCAACATCATCTATTCCTACCTGACACTTCATTTGCCTTTTGCAACCCCACTCCCCTTCCCCCTTTCCTTTAAGCTCCTACCAGCTCTAAAGAGATGAGAATTCAGCTTCTATCCCTACAGAGCACTTGACTCCACACCCCGTAGGTGCCCAGGTGACATCTGTCAGAGGACAAGTGAACCAGCCAGCATAGGACTGCAGTGGCATCAACCCCAGGAGCCACCATCGGATCCTGCTCGGTTGCTCCAGAGTCACCAAACCAGCACCTTAGCACTATTTGGCCAGAAAGGTCGTAAGCCACAGTGCTCAGTCATGGCACCCCTGAGCCCAGTATGCAGAGAATGGACAGAGACCTGAGCAATTCTTGCTTGGCAAGCTGAGAGGGAGCAAGCCATAAATGGGATAATCCAATAACTGCAACTGCATAAGCCAGGCCCCACACTAGACACTTGGGGTACATTATCAAATACACTTAATTCTCACAATAACCTTCTGAGACAGGTGTCATTAGTCTCGTTTTACAGACCAGGAAACTGAGGCTTAGAGGTCTTAAGTAACTTGCCCCAAATCACATAGCTAATTAAAGCACCAAATTCAAAGCAGGAAGAATCAAGTCTTCCTGAAAAACTCTCTGGTGGCTCCAAAGCTGAGACGGTGGGGTACATTCCAGGGCACCTATGCTTCTTCCTCTCATAGCACTTATCACTGTATTTTTATTGCTTTTTTTTTTTTTTTTGACAGTCTCACACAGAGCTGCTAACTTCTCAAAGGTCAGCTGGTATTTTAGTTCATAGTTGTATCCAAGGACCTCTCACACTATGACATATGATAGGCACTAATAAGTGTTTTATTACTAAATGAAAAAAATGTAATTAAATCAATATTATTTCTGCTTTACCAAACATAATTTGAGAAATTATTCAGACAGGTTTGTTTTTTGCCCATATTCTGCAGTCACTTACGGAATCTTGGGAAGTCAGTGTTTATTAAAAATGTATTCATTAGACATAGTCTTTGAAAAAAATTTGGGGTGAGGGTCTGGTAATGGGCTTAGGTAATGGGCTAAGGCATAAAAATGAGCATTTGTTAACCTGCTGCTTAAACTTTTTTATTCCATTGGGTAGAATTAGAATGGGCTCCTTCCAAGGTGTCGTTTGGGCAGACTCTGTTGTCAATACAGCTAACTGCATCCACTTGCATTTGCAAGCTGCTGCTTGCCCAAACTCACATTTTCACTACTTGATTGGTCAAATGTCTGAAAGAGCAACTTTAAATTCTCCCACTGTAACTCTTACCATGTTCTGGTATTTCTCAGAGTTTTTACTCAATCTACTTGGCTCTTGTTTGGTACCTGTATTTAGTTTCCTGTAGCTAAATCTACTACTGATGAGTGACGGGGACCAAGAAAGTACTCTGGGACACTTGACCATGAACGCCAAGCTCCTCAGGGGATGTTGGAGAGCTTCACAAGGAGGTAAGGACTGTGCTAGGCCTTGCAGGAACTCTGAACGGTCACTAAATGTGATGTTTCAGGGAACAACCTCTGTCCTGCAACAGCAAATGGGCTTCCTTAACGCAGGTCAGAACCTAGCCAGCGTGTGAGAAAATGCAACAGAACCTCCAAAGTGGAGATGTAAGCCCAAAGCAAACAGATATGACTCAAGGAGAACATATCCAAACAGAAGAAAAGAATTCCTGGGGGCTTTTTTAAAAATCCGATTTACAAAACCACCTAGCAGCTTAGATTCCTTTAAACCACAGTTAAACATGTAATCGGGCCTTCGGAAAGCGGAGAAAGCAAGAGTACAGGGAACTGAAAGAGCTTCGGTGCAAGGCAGATGGTACAACAGTACCAGATGGGAAAAGGAGAAGAAAGAGAAGATTAAAATGTTGACTCTGATAGCTAAAAATTCTGATGTGGTCAACTTTTAAAGACATTTTTTCATCACCACATGAAAACCGTTTTATGTTGTTTTCTTTTAAAAAGCTCTTTAAGAGAGTAAGGTCTTTTTGAAGTATCTGAGATTAATCAGAGGAATCAAGAATGTGTGCTTGTCAAACTATGAATGAGTATTTAGGAAGCACAGATGTAGAAAGTAAACAAATACCCAAATTAAAACCCTTTCTGGTTCTTCTAGAATTGTTGGTTGAACAGGTTATTTATTTATACCTTACATAGTATGGTAGGGTGGAGGCTGGTAGAAAATAAATGAAGCAGAGTCTTCTCTCTTAAAGATTTGACAATCTAATGGAAGATTCCAATATTTATATGTCATTATGTAACATAATCACCTCTCTCCACTATTTATGATGATATATGAAAACCTCCAGTGAAAAAGGGCTTCTCCCTATGACCCACAATGACTGGCTCCTCACAGGTAACACCACTAGGTATGACAGCCAACACACGTGCTGTACTGAACAAGACCGTAGGATGAACCCTTCCTAAACGTGAAGCCAGAAGAACAAGGAGGGATAAAGAAATGGGACTTCAGGATAGAATCTGATCACTAAATAGCTCAAAGCATAGACTAAACTATTGAAGTCATTTCTCCTTTTAGAAGGACAATTTATTTGGCAAGTTGCTTTGCACAATATACTCTGAACAAGTACAACATTAGAAGCTGGCAAAGTCTGGGGTGAGGAAAAAGGAGTCAACAGATTCGAGGTCAAAAATTTATAAAACCCAGTAGGGTGGATGGCAAATAAAAAGAAAATATACGTATTAATTAACTCACACTCACTTTTCATTTCCATAATATAATCTTCACACATACCCCCCACCATCCAATTCAAATAAGAAAAATAAGAAATGGATATTGTTTACATGCAGTACCTGCCAATGAAATGTTAAAAGAGACAGAACCCATATGTTCAAGCTTAAAACAGCTTAAGGAGACATAATCAGAGAAAAGAGAATCATAAAACTACAAAAGAAAGTAGAGTAGTCAGATCCCCAAGTCCTTCATTTTACAGATAAGAAACCAAAGCCAATTACTTGCTCAAGTCACGAGAGACCTGACCTCCGACCTCCCGCTGCACAGCCAGAGATGCCAGCTGCTTGCAGCTCAGCAAACAATCAAAGGAAGACAGGGTCTGGCTGGTGCTCCACTGACCTCCCACTGTCCATAAGGCCTGAACCTCAATTCAGAGCCCTTCATGAAAAACTTTAAAGTATAATATTACACCAAAAAGAAATGTTTAGTATTTTAACAAATCACTTAAAGGAGAAATAATCCCATAAACAGCAACCAAAAAGCTAGAACTCTTTGAGTTCATCTGTGTAGTTACAGCTATTGAGGCTGTAATGTTTATTTGTACCAAGAGATTTGAATAGTTTCTTTTAGGAAGATAAAGAAAAAATTTCACAACCCCAGCCATGTGGAGGGAAGAAAAAAAAAAAAAAGATACAAATATAAAAACTCTCCTCCCTACTTAAAATTGATATTATTCTCTTCTCCTTGGGCCAAGCCAAAAATGGTCAACAACATGCAAATGTTACTTTTTCTCCCTCAAGTACATACTCAAAATTCAAGCAACATTGGTGGAAATTATTTCTCTGGGATAATTTCAAAGCTCTGATGGCAAACTTTAGAAGTTGCTAAATATATCCTAGGCTCCCTGTGGCAAAAGCACTGCATTATTCCTGAAAATCATGGCTAAACCCCAGATCCCCTAGTACAGAACCCACGATTCACTCATCTCTGAATAACCAGCATAATACTATACCATACACAACACTGTAACAATACTGGCACGTAGAAGCTCAATACGTTTTTGTTAAATGGAAGGAAATTACATCTCAGTAACTTAATATTCTCTTCCTAGTTTCAATGGCATCATGCCATAGCAGCACCTCTAATCTTAAACACTATCATAATGCCACACTCCCCCATAAAACTGAGGTGTGCATGGAAAAATAATCACACTGCCTGCAGTGATAAGATCCTTCTATTCAGAGTAAATATGTTGTTTGGTTAAAGATATTTCTAAAACTCTGTATGGAAAGGTGTAGCCAAAGAAGATTACTAGAGGTTTTACTACCCTGTCCAGGTGTTTTTGTTTTGTTTTCAATCCCATATCCCCTAAAGGGGAAAAAGCATATTTAAAACACAAAACAACAGATGGTTTGCTCCAGCATCTCCTTCAAAGCTGCCAAATGTGAATATAATGTACAATGAAGCAACAGAGACATCCACGTTTTCTGTTTACAAGAATACTCAAATTAGACACAAACCTTTACAGCTCCAAGTTGCTCTTTTCTGAATTTTTCCAAGGGTTTAATCAGGGTTTCAGTTACACTTAATGCCTAGAGAACAAGAGTGATAACAAAAGAGCACAGTGTTAGGTTTCCAAAAAGGAAAAAATTAGTATTTCATTTCCCTCTTCCACTCCACCCAGAAATAAAATGAACAACACATTTAACTGCTTTATCTCACCCTGCCAATCCCTTCTCAACTTATTAAAGCACTAGAACTCCATAAATATTTTCAGGGAAGAGGAGGTAGGGCAAATGGCCAGGGAAATGTGCAACGCAGCCCCCACACCCAACAAAGGGGTCTATCACATTCATTAACAGAACACTTCTGTTTGAGATTGTTTTTTCCTCCCCCTCCTCAGAAATTTAAAATTCAATTACATTCCTTTATTGGTAATCAGACTACATTATGTAAAGAGCTAGGATTGTGGCTACTTGTTCAAATGCAACCAGTCTGCTCTTCATTACTGAGAATTCCTCAGAAGGATTTAAGGTATATCAGCAGCGTACAACCACTGGAGGATCACGAAAAAGTCACAGCAAACACTGGGGCGTACTGGCAAACATTACACAAGGGAGGGCGGACACGAGAGGAGCCAGCACAAACTCCAACCACAGCCACATTCATTTCTGACATTCACTGGTTGGGGGCTTGTCATGTTAAGCCACAGTATGCTAAAAATGCAAATAAAAGGGAATAGTCACCTAAGGAGAACATACTTAACAACAGTATGTTGGTGAGTAGTGGCTTCTCACCCTCTATTTCCAGGAGAATAGAAATATCCAAAAGAGAAAAGAAAATCACAAAATACTATTCAAGAATGTGCCATCTCTCTATGAAGGCACCCCCAAAAAATCTAAGCTTAAAATTACAGAAATAATAAGTGACTTAGAATAGGAAATGATTCCTAATTTAACCAAAGGCTCCTTAGCAGTGTTTCACTATGTGAGGTTTCTCCCAAAGAGATCATTCATACTGTAAGGTAGGGAACACTCAACATAGTGACTGTGCCCCCATTCAAGATGCCCAGGAGTGTGAACCTTCTACCCCAGGCTGGACCTTGGGTTACAACACTCACTCCCACCTGGATAATATGTTACTTGGGTGTGAAAGAGCTCAAGCCACAGAGATCTAAAAGAATGAATTAAGGCCGGGCGCGGTGGCTCACGCCTGTAATCCTAGCACTCTGGGAGGCCGAGGCGGGTGGATCGCTCAAGGTCAGGAGTTCAAGACCAGCCTGAGCAAGAGCGAGACCCCGTCTCTACTAAAAAAAAAAAAATAGAAAGAAATTAGCTGGCCAACTAAAAATATATATAGAAAAAAATTAGCCGGGCATGGTGGCGCATGCCTGTAGTCCCAGCTACTCGGGAGGCTGAGGCAGTAGGATCGCTTGAGCCCAGGAGTTTGAGGTTGCTGTGAGCTAGGCTGATGCCACGGCACTCGCTCTAGCCCGGGCAACAAAAGCGAGACTCTGTCTCAAAAAAAAAAAAAAAAAAAGAATGAATTAAGAGCAACAACTGGCCAGGGGAAAGGGATCATTTTCAAAATATATTCATTTTATCCTCTCTACATGTTAGACCATGTCACCTACAATAATGCCAAACCACAAAGTCCTACATCCTAAAGAACAGAGCAGGGACAAAGCCCCCCAGGACAGAAATCCTGACCACCCAAATAATATAGAATGCTCCAAGTTCCCCTTGGGAAAGCAGATACAAGAAGTTCTGCCATACATGTGCAAGGTGATCCAATTTACACATAGTGTCTCACAAATTAATTTAAGGCACATTTTATATGAGTACCTGTGTCACTTCCTAAGCTTCCACATCTGGATCTGGCCTACTCGTGTTCCTGAACAAAGCCACATTAATAAACCTTCCGTGGAGGGTGGCACGCTCAAGAAGTCAGCCTGGCATTACATACTGGGATGACAGAGGTCAATAACTGCTCAAGTTATTGGCAGGAACAGGGAATCAAAATCATTTAAGTTTGAGCCCAGGCTTAACCGCCATACACTACTGCAATAAAAGTACCAAATGGACCACTCCCCCACTCCAAGTAGCCATCTGGGTAAACTGCGTATTTCACAAAACAAGTATTTGCTGAGCATCCAATATAAGCTCATGGGGACAAACACAAGCAAAACAAACACAGACCCTGCCCTGGTGGAAATTACTGTTTAGTAGGAAAAACCTAAGCTGGATACACAGATACCTAAGGAAAAATGTATAATTGCAAATTCTAGTAATTCCTTTCAACGGGGAAAAGAAGGGGTGTGGTGAGGAACTGATTAGAAGAGCCATAAGGAGAAATGTGCTCAGGGAGAACTTAACCAAAGTCGCAACATTAAAGCCAAGACCTGAAAGATGAGAAGGAATCAATGGTGCAAAGAGCAAGGGAAACTGTTTCCAGCCTGACGCCAGCGGAGGAAAGGATGAAGGTGAAAAGTAGTTTAAGCATTCCAGGAAAAGTCAAGAGGCCCAGCAGCATGAGGAACAATGATGTGAACGCAGAGCTAAGCGACAAGAGGGGACCAGAGCATACTGGGCCTTGTGGGCCCTGGGAAAGGCTTAGCATTTTATTTGGGGTACAAGGAAAGCCATTAAAGTGTTTTTGAGCAGTGAATGTACACAATAATTACATCTTTTAAAAGGATTACTTTCACTGCTCTGAGAAAAAGATTAGAGGTGAGAAAACTGGAAGAAGAAAGGCTCATTATGAGGCTTCTAGCATGGTACATAAAGATATGGATCGTGTCTCAGAGGAAGGCAGTGACAATAGAAATAAAGAGAAGTAGACAGATTTGAGAGATGTTTGCAGACGGAATCAAAATAATGGGTGATGGACCGAATGTAGAAAAGGATAGAGATTTCCAGGACCACTCCGAGATTTCTGGCACGAACAACTGGACAGATAAGAATACTATTTGTTGAAACAAGAAATTCTGGAGGAAAAGCAGCTAACATCACGCACTAAGGGCTCAAGTTAAATCTGAGATGCTGAGAGGCCCAAGATCTCAGTAAAACAGGTTGTCAGAAACATTAGGTACACAGCCTAGAAATTTAGATCAGAGAGAGAAATTTCACAGTCATCAGCTAGTAGATGGGGTTTGAAGTCATAAAAGCAGATAGGTAGGATGTGGTAGAAAAAAAAGAAAGAAAATGTCCCAGACCAAGCACCTAGATCAGAAAGTGGAAGATCAGGAGGAAAAGATGGCAGTGGGACTGGGGAGAAGCTCCCAGGGTGCTGGATGAAAGAAGGAAGGGGTTAGCTATGTGCGTTGCAGAGATGTTAAAGAAGGAATGAGACCTCTGCAACATCCACGGAAAGGTGAGAGAAAGAGCTAGGCTGGAGTCAACCTGTGACTGAAAGGTGAGAACATCTGGGGGCACAACCCTTCTTCAGAAGGATGACCACGAAGGGCAGCAGACAGAGAGGATGACTGCTGAAAGGGAACTCGCAGTAAAGTGAAGGCATGTTTCTCTTTTTAAGATGGAAAATTGGTATATAAGAGATGAGAGCACATCTATATGCCCATGTGAGAGATGCAGAAAAGATGGCTCAGAGTCTCTAATGTGGAAAGAGATGGGATGTTGGCCGCACGTGGAGGGTTGCCTGCCACAGGAGTAAAGCTCCTTCCCTCCTTGTAATAGGTAGGGAAGGAGAAAACAAGTGCCAATACCAATGGATTTGCAGACTTCAGGAAAAAAAGCTGAGGGAGTTGCTACCAGATGGTTATTTTTTCCAGGAAGTACAAGACAAGGTCACTTACAGAGAGTTTGGGCATGGGAAGAGGTCTGAATAGAGAAGAGAATAAATCAAAGAATCACTACAAAAAGAAGGGAGAGCGCTTCCTAGAGAAACATGAACATTCCTGGGCAGGGCTGAAGGCCCTTGGGGACAGGTGAGCAAGGAGTTTACAAAGACACTTTCCTGCCTTGCTGTGGGATTTTCTCCAGCAAGGAAGGGAGAAGGTGGGCAGCTGGGTTCATCCCGGGTGAGAGTGTTTCCAAGAGATGTAAACACGTCAGCACAATATGACGTGGTATGTGAAGTGCTGACAAGCTGCACAGAGCTACTGGGGAACAGAGCGGGGAGCCCCCTGGGAAGAGAAGACTTCCTGAGATCACATGGAGCTGAGCTTCACACAGGGGGGGAGTTCTCTGGGCAAAGCGTAAGAGTGAAAGAAAGGCTCTCCACATAGGAGAAAACAGCAATTTTAGGGCATGGACTACAAACAGTTCAGCGTCCCTAAAACAGAGATGAAGACGTCAGAGAGGATCACACGAAAGGAGGCTAGAAATATCAGCTGATCTCTATCACCCATCAGAATGGGACCTGGGAAATGCTCAGAAAATGCTAGAAGTAGGCATCAATAACATGGACATATGAAAGCCTTTGAAAATAAGAACTCTAATACTCCATCCTCTGGGGTGAACACTGACTGTCCTTCACAAAAAGGACCAGGCCACAAAGATTACACGAGAACAATTTTGGGTCATGATATTTGTGCTTAATTTGGAGAATTAATTTGATGAAGTATCCACCTGACTTCCAAGGGCTAACACCAGTGTAGGAAAGGAACATAAGGGTTTCTGCCTTACTGTCTGTAGGTCAATAAGCAAATTTCCAAAACAAGGAAAGATGTAGTTGCGACAGATAACGCTAAATCCAACTCTTTGATTTAAAAAGTTTTTGAATAAAACTACTTTTAAAAGCTTAAAATTCATCACAAGTTTTCTTCTTTAGGAAAGTCCAATTTTGTAACTTCTGAACCTAACATAAAAAATTCTATTTAGGAACAAAAGAATAAAGCAGCCACTAAACATTTCAATAAGGCAATGTTGGTTGAGCAAAAAGAATTGTTTTCTTCCTTTTCCCAAACTAGATTGGAGATTCCATGGAATCTCTCAGTTCCTTTTATAATTTCACAGAAATACTATATAATATTTGTTAGTAATAAATGTTACTGATGTTTTCTAATGCCAAAACATAATTCTTCTTCCCCAGAGACAAATGAATACCAAAGCTACAACTGCCCCTAAAACTCTAAAAGCAATTTATGGCGATGACAGTTTCTCTGTATCAGAGAGACAGCTGAAGTAATAATATTGAGAAAGCTTTCAAACACTAACATATTAGAAATCAGTCAGATAAGAAAGAGAGCAAATATAGAATGTGATTTTATAACCACACATATAAAATTACATAACCATATTTGTTCCCATAAAATACTTGAACTAGCTAAGAAGTCACAAAATACCTTTGCCAATAATCCTTGGAAAGGATTTTGGATAGCCTTGCTTAGAAGCAAAAGGCAGCTACATGAACATAAAATATGTCCATTAATCAGTTGCTCTTTCCTTACAGCAAGAGTCACCCAACTTTTCCCATAAAAGGCCAGATTGCCTGGATTAGTTAATTAATCGATGTTAATTAATGATATTTATCATTAATTCGGCTTTGCAGCCATGCAACCTCCGTTGCAACTACTCAACTTTACCACTGTAGCACAAAAGCAGCCATAAACAGTGTATGAACAAATGGGTGCAGGTGTGTTCCAACAAAACTTTCTTTACAAAAACAGGAGGCAAGGTAGACTTGGCCCATGGGCTAGAGTTTGCCAAACCCTGCCTAAGAGAATCATCTTTAGTATCATGGCATAAAATGTTCTACTGACTCTTATCTTTTATTTTTAAAAAATATACATTTACCTTATTTGCCACTGACCAGAAGTCAGGAGGGAATGTTGGCTAAGAGAATCACAGTCCCAGTAGCTCTCAAGCTGAAAAGAGGGACTCAAAAGGGGTGCCACAGGATTTGCCTGGGATAAGCAATCTACAGGATGCTGACAGGCAATTGCTCAGGTGTAAACGCTGTCTTAAGAACAGTTTATGTAAATTTAATAATGGGCTTAATGCCCCTAAAAATTTTAGTTAACTCAAAGTTCATCATGAGTCAAAGGAGCCACAAATTGAGCCTTAAGAGAAGGAACATATACAGGTCGCACACGTTGCTCAGACCAGGTAAACACTCAACTGCATCCCATCAGATCAGAACCTATCTCAATAGCATGGTCACCACATTTTAAGAGAGACATTTCTAACCAGGGTAAAGCAGGAATGTGACCAGAATGCTAAAAAAAAAAAAAAAAAAAAAAAAAAAAAGGCTTAGAAGGAAGGGGGTAAAAAAAAAAACTAGAACTGTTTAATGGGAGTGGGGAGGAAGCGAAGATTTATTGGGACAATTAAAGCTGTATTTAAATATTTAAATGGATACTGCATTAGAGAAGGAAAAAAATCATGCTGATTTGCTTAAAGAGAGCAAAGCTAGGTTTAATGGGTAGAAGTTGTAGAGAGGTAGTTTGAGGTTTGCTAACAACAGGAACTCATAAGAACTATAATGGAACAGGTTGCCTGGTGAGGTAGTGACCTCTAGCTCCTTCCTCTTAAACAAGCAGAGGCTAGATGACCAATGTCCAGGAGAACTCTATCACGCATTCCTGCACTGGGAGAACGCTGGCCTAGGAGACCTCTGAGGTCCTGATCTATCTCTATGACTCCGGGATTCTAAATGAGTTGGGAGAAGCAGAAGTGCAAACTACATTTCCATGTTGCCTCATCGTGCTATAATGGCAAACTACAGAAGCCATGAGAACATCACAATTCAAAATAAAAGAACAAGATTATTATGTAATGGTGTGGGGTATTTAAATGCTTCCCACAACTGTTCAAGTCTGAAATCCCTTTTCGTTAGACATTTGGATGTAAGAATCTTAAATGTCTAAAAAGGAAAGGAAAGTTAGGATGTTATCTTAATCTACCTCTACAGTTCAAGCTAGAGCTAAGAAATCTGTTAAAAGTAACAACCGACCAGCAGAGAATCACTCTTCTGTGAGTACACTACACCAACTTTAGTGAGTACACTACACCAACTGTAGTGTAGTACACTACACCAACTTTAAATTTCCCCCACCTTAGAGATCAAAGGCTAAATTCTGATGGCCTAAGATAGGACTTAGGGCTGGAAACCCATATTTGGTAAAAAGGCAACAAAAGTGTAACTACATCCTATGATATCTTTAATAACAATTTTTTAAGTCTCTGTCTAGGCAAAACAGTGAATAAGTGAGTATTAGTAATAAATCAAGTCCTTCTACTTTATTCAGCACTAAGAAGGACAGACTGAGTATAACGAATCAGAAGGAATGATGTCTGTTCCCCACAGCCCTCATTATTTTAAGCCTGGATTCCAAGTGTTTTTGACTCCAGAGGAATGCATAATTGGAAAGCAAAGGACAAGTCCCACTATTTTCTCCCATGACCTTCCAGATACTTCCCATTTCATTAGACTGAGGGGAAAACTCTATGTTCCGATTCCAACGTCAAGAATAGCAGCAAAGAAACCACTCACGAAAGACATAATCCTTTATTTTTTCCTTGAAGCGGAACCTTGAGAAAGGGTGTCAAGGAATTATCTCATATATATTAATAAATACGAACGTAAGGAGTATTTTTCCCAAAATGGTCCCTCAGAAAAAAAAGGGACTTGCCTTCTATGAGAATTCTTACAGTCTTCTCAAGGAGTGCGCTGTCCATTATTTTAATCAAAAAGGAACTGTTTGAGGAATCTTAGCCTCAAACAGCTCCAATGACATCTAGTTGCAGATCCTCCGAGATCACAAACAGGACTGAGTTACAAACACAAGAGGAAGCTAAGAGATTTAGTTATCATTCTGAGGACGTGCTCAAAATTTTGTATTCCGTATTTTTCTAAAGATCGCTTTAAAAGGAATAAAGTCAGTGGTTAAAATTAAGAAAAACATGAAGACACATCTCAGGGATACGTTTTTAAAACAAAGTGTCCAAATGGACTAATAGGTACTTGTGGGTTGAGATATAATTTCCAATGAAAACATTAGAAAGACTTTTCAAGGTGCTATTATATATACCAAAGAACTCAGACAGATGTGGCCACCCATGCTCTGAAAAGCTGTGCCAAAAAATTCATAATGTGTCTGTGACGACCATACTAATATCAAAAGTGCCAAGAGTTGGGATAACTTTTTCAGGAAATAAGTGGGAAAAATATTCCTAAAGTATATGCTGATTTTGTATATTATTTAATTTTAGAATATGGACATGTATTTAATCAACTACACAACGAAAGTAAACATCTGATTATCTAGCAAACATATTAATACATACACATACCTAAAAGCATACACATTCAAGTTGTCTAAAAAAAATTACATCGTGTTTAATTTTCTCCTGAGAAAATATTATCTTATAATCAGACACATATATTATAGGTAGTGGATATCTGTCCTTTGGGGCTACCCAGCACTTAAAATCCTTTCCTAAGTTTGAGGAATTCTCCTACCTAATGTGGCAGAGCCCACCCCCCACTATAAAAGCCCAAAATGACAGACACCAGCTTTCCCAGCCATCTTGCAGTGAGGTAATGGCACAGGGCCAGAATTCCATTAATCAGACCCTCCCACCCAAGACTGATTTGAAAGCTAGTACTTCAAAAGAACGAGGAAAACAGAGATTCTGGTGAGGTGGCAGCAACCACTCCTATTTCCAGAGGCAGCAGTTCTACCAATGGCCACCAGGGGCAGTGCTGTTGCTGGTACAAACTAAGGTGTCCACAGGCAACGGCAATAGCAGCGTCTTCAGCCAGTTCTGTGATGCAGCCTGGGCATCATTCCTGGTGCCAAAAAATCTTTTAAAGATACTGCAAGACACCTAATATTCTTTAATGAATTCCCTTTTTGTGCAGAATAGCTAGTGCTTACAATTGAGAATTCAGACTAATACAGCCTTAAGATTTTTTAAAATTTCAGAACCTTATTTTGACAAGAACAATCTTGTCAAAATGCTTTCAGCACTATCCTTCTCAGTACACAAGATTTTCCCCCTGATTAAACCGACTTATTATTAATTACATTACTCTCCCTCCACACTCACCCTTTGGTATCTTTCTCCATCTAGCCATTCTCTCTCCCTATACTATATCTTCCACCATCAATCTAGGCTCAAGTTTTAATAGAAAGATTAAAATGGCCAATAAAGCCCTCCCACATTTTTTAATAGCTGAAAGAACAGAGAGACAAAAGACTCTGATGTTGACAAAAAAAAAAGGAAAATGTTTCACAATCAATTTTGCTAAAAGAGCCCTGCAGCAGTGAAAAATGGGAGGCCAACATGTTCTCATCTGAGCTGTGCCTTAACTAGCTCTATTTTTAGACCACAAAAAAAAAAAATTCCTTTTGTTACCTGAATATTCTCAACTACAAAGATGGAATAATACTTGATCCCTGCCTACTTAACACAAGTAAAAAAGGGGGTATATCACACTTGCAGCCATTTTTAATTTCCAAACAAATCCCTGTATGATATTTTATTTTTAAGTGCAGCTCAAGCTAATCTAATCCTCCTGGTAGAAAATATAATATGAAATCTAAATTAAATTTTATGGTGGTAATAGCTCTAACTCACTAGCTAAGAACTAGTGAGATTTTAATGAACCTATACCCAAAGCTCTGAGACATAGGTACAGAGGTGCTGTAAATTAACTCTACGGGGTTTGAACTTGAAAATTAGGAGCCAATTAGTAGGAAATGGTTCCTTGAATGCCCGATTCTTTCAGACCACAGCAGTCTCACTTAATAGCCTAGGAACCATTATTTGTAAAATATGTATTTCAAATTCACTAGTTCAATTACCATACTTCTTTCATTCAGAAAATCCAAGAAGAAAAGTCCCCAGTAAGAAATTTTTTTTATCAACTTTCAATCCTGAACCCTGAATAGCTTGAAACATAATAAAACAAGGGCATTGGAGCTGAAGTTCTGACAACTTTTAGTCTCTAACTTAATGCCCTGACTATCTGCCTTCGACCTGGCCCTCCCTAAAAAAGTTAGGTCAATATATCACCAACGTTTAAGATTCCCTTAATATCTTCCATGAATAAATATCTTACGGTTTGCCCATCCCCTCACCAAAAGCTAGTACTGAAAGAAGAAAGTGACGATTTTACTCAGAATATTTAAATCAGGCTAGGCATGGTAGCTCACACCTGTAATCCCAGTGCTTTGGGAAGCCAAGATGGGAGGATCATTGCTTGAGCCGAGGAGTTCAAGGTTGCAGTGAGCTATGATCACACCACTGCACTCCAACCTGGGTGACAGAGAAAGACCCTGTCTCTAAAAAATAAAATTTAAAAAGAAAAAGAAATGAAGAGAATCAAACGACTCTACCAGTAAAGATTTGTTTTTAATTATGCTTAGAAAAAAAATGGAAATCTTAAAACAAAACTATTGGGCATATAAAGAATAAGTTAGCCTAATAAGGATATGCAGATATTTAACCTTGATCTTTTTTCCCCTTTGTACATGAGGGACAATAAGGACTTAGCTTCTATTTTTTAAACAAAATAAATACTTGGGCAGAACATCATGAGAGGGAATAAAAATCCCACAGAAGTATGAGACAGTATCATGAGACAGAATTGGAAATGTTGTCTTTTAGTTTTAAATGAGAGAAAATTTTAGTTTCTGGAGTGAATGGTATTATTCAGCTAGAAATGCAACCTCATGCATAATAAGGTAAACTGCTGAATCAAGAAAGTAAGAGAAAGAGCGAGAGGGAGGAAGAAATGTTCAGAAAAGAATGACTTTAACCAATGGCAAAAAGACTCAATCTCCAGCCCTTCTGTGTTGCACGGCCTATTGGAGTGGCTAAGAGAACAGAGGGGGGCTGTGAGGCTGAAAGACCCTTGATAACTCGTTCTCTACTAGGTAGCCACCAGCCGACCACTGCTCCTCAGACAAGGGCCTCATTCCTCACTGCATCCTCATGTGCCAGAACACTGCCTGGCTCATAGTAGGCATTCAAAAATATTTGTTTTATAAATGAATGGGGATTCTCCTATAAATTTAGATAATTTAAAGAACAGCATTTCTATGTAAGTGCAACATTTCCTGCTTATGGTGATAACAGTAACTGATGAGTGACAAAGCTAAGTACCCGGTATACATTATCTCTTATTCAAAACAGTCTATTTTCATGTTAGTCTGGGGCCTCTAAGCAGCAGACACCAAGATGGGTGTCTAGATGTCTAATAAGTCACTAGAAATACAAGTGATTTCTTAAGGGAAAAGTCCGAGAGAAAACGAGTAGGGATCCAGGGGCTGCTGGAGAAGATCTATCAGACAGTGATGCAGGTCTGACCCCAGGGGAAGGAGGCAGGGAAGGCAGGCAGGCTGGGCACACATGTTAGGATGCAATGCAGTTGTAGGGAAAGCTCATCAAGCCTGCCCGCCAGAGGACTCAGTGTCTCCCAAGAAGGAGCCTGCTTTAGTGTCCCTGCTGTGCCCAGTCACTGGTCGGGGGCAGGGCTATGATTTGAACATTTGTCCCCCTCCAAAACTCATCTTGAAACTTAACCCCCAATGTGACAGTTTTGAGTGGTGAGGCCTTAAAAGGGGACTGGATCGTAAATGCTCTGCCCTCCTGAATGGATTCGTCCATTCATGAATTGATTAATGGACTATCACAGGAGTGGGACTGATGGCTTGATAAGAAGACAGACCTGAGCCAGCACGCTCAGCCCCCTCACAGGTGATGCTCTGCGCCACCTCAATGCTCCGCAAAGTCCCCACCAGCAAGAAGGCTCTCACCAGACGCACCCTCTCACTCACCCTTGGGCTTTTCAGCCTCTACGACCATAAGAAATAAATTCCTCTTCTTATCAATTTTCCAGTTTCAGGTGTTCTGTTATAAGCAACAGAAAATGGACTGAGACAGGCAGAATGTGAGAGGCACGGCCTTCACACTAGTGTGAGGAAGCAGCTGTAGTGCAGCTGGGCAATCACCCTCCTTCTCCCAGCATCCGAGAGGTGTCTCGTGGCTGCAGCAGCTTCCACAGTCCACGTTTTCCCGGTAACTACCATGGCCACTGGTATTCCCTTGGACCTCTAAAAATCCCCACCGCCAACTTAACGCTGTATTTTCATTGACTCTAACATGCCACCCTCTCAAAAACACTCCATTATTTTACATACATACTACCAAGAAAAAAGTGCTAATTAAATCTTGATGTAATAGCTTCTGACACAGCACTTTCACAGTTATTGGAAAAGCTCTTTGAGAGTTTTTATCATGTCTCTCTCTTGTGCATACATTAAAAAAAAAAAAACAAGCACACTACATTTGTTACGATATTTCTAAAACTTCGCCAGAGTCCAACTCTTCTGAATCGCTTTTCATCTCTGTCACCAATATCTGGTTGTCCTCACACGTTTTTTCCCTCTGTGCCATCAAGAATACTGAAAATGTGTTATTTCTTTAGGGGTACTCCACTACTGTACACCCAGGATTTTCTTCCAAGATGATGGTATTCACTCTTTAGATACTGATACCTGCACTTCTTTGACCTAAGCAGAAGGTCTCAATGGAAGGTTTTCAAACAGCCATCAAGGTTCTTATTTTTTCCTTAAGTGGTCCTTACATGGTTTGTTGACTAAAATATTGAGGGCCTGCAGCTGTTCAAACAGGCCAGGAGAAATAACCAAATTCATGTCTCTTCATGACTGCTGCCTGGTGAACAGCAACTATAAGATACATATCCATTTCACTCACGTTCAAAGGTGGAGGGAAAAATATTAAGTATTACAAAGAGGTAAGGCAAGGTATAATAATGTCTATATAAGATACTGGAAAATAAGAGAAAGATTCTATTTTCATCTCTGTCACCAACTTAGTGATGTAGGATCAAGTCACTCCATCTCAGTGAGCTCCCATTTCCTCATTTTTCTTTTTTAATCAAGTGGTCAAATATAAGTGTCCCTAAGTTCTCTCTCAGTTCTTTAAGAGCCAAGGTTATATACCATTGAGTATTTTCATGACAGGATCTAAAGAATGATCTTAGGTACCCTGGCTCATCCCATAATATTTTCCTTGTGATATAGTAGATTCAGCTAAACAAACTCCCAATAATGGAATCGCTCCTCTGGATCAGACAATTAAATGAATGGGCCTGTTACATTCTCACGTCCCTTGTTATGTGTTTGGACAGGTGGGGGAGGGAGAAGGGCCCAGAGCCAGCTGATTCCTCAGAAGTAGAGAATAAGGCCCCAAGGGTGTGAAATACAGGAAATATCAGTTTCAATGAGGAAGTAGAATCTGATGATGTCGAGGCTGGGAGGCCACAGATGACGGTGACTCACCCACGGGGAGGACACTGAGTCATGGGGCGAGCCCTCCCAGGGAGAGGGGTCCAGGAAGGAGTCCCAGCCTCCTCCCCAAGACAATCCTCACTCACTTTAGAGCTTGGATTTGAGTTAGTCCTGACTGTAATCTCCATAGGATTCTGGGTCAGTAAAAATTAACCTCTCAATACAGATGAAGATCTATGCATGTTAATTAAAAAAAAAAAATTAACCTCTCAAAAGGCACATTCCTGAAAAACAGATTTTATAGTGACATCCATATATGACTGAACTATAATGGGTTTATAGGAAAAAAGAGGATGAATTATAGGAAAAGGCAATGTTGTCAAATTGTATAGGTCAGTTCCGACAAGGCAAAGTCTTCTTAGAATTAGGTCACTGACAATCTTTAAACCAAATTGAGAAATATTTTCATGAACAAGTGCAACAGGGATTTCCCCCCATTCTGCATGTGCCTGCCAACAGAAATCCATATAAAAATGTCATTTTACCTGTAAAAGAACTGATTAAAACAGGTTTGATATGCCATGTCAATAAAACTAAAGGCTTCATCCTCCCAATGTCATCTAATGCCTTAAGTACTTATCATACAGGAACTCACAACTTACAAAGCAACATTAAGCACAAAATAACACTAAAATTCCTAACAGCAGAAACCTATTCCATTAAAATAAACTAAACATAGTCTCAAATGCTGTGGAAATGACAGGTAAAAGCTTAGGCTTTTAAAGACTATTTTAACCCTTTGGCAGACACAGTCATCAAAAAAACAATGTACAGTGTATCCAACTTTCAGACAGATCTAGCTCTAAGGTAAGGATTGCCAGGCGAGATTTCACTAGCACCTTAGGCCAGTGGTTCTGATTTTAGCACACTTTCAGAATCACCTGGAGAGTTTATTAAAATACAGACTGATCCACCCCAGAGGTTATGATTCAGTAGCGCTGGCGTGGGACCTGAGAATCTGCATTTCTAGCATGTTCCCAGCAGCTGCCGCTGCTGGACCAGGGACCCTCGAGAACAACTGCCCTAGGGCACACCAGAGAAAGAACATCACAAAATTTTCTCCTAAAAGGCGAAACAGATTCAATTCATTTTAACCAACCTATATTACGTTAGCAATATTGTGAAACACTTTTGAAAAAAAAGTAATAGTTTGGAACAAAAATCAGTGTCAAAAATTCAAAAGGTCACACAGGAGATTTGAGACAACGAAAGAATGATGAGAGAGGAGGGCAGCAGAGCCGGCACTGGGTCTCGCCTGTAGCCATCTGAACTATGAACAAAAGGCTTCAGCACTCAGAAGCTCACCACCTTCTCTATGGGGGCAAAAGCTCAGGGTGCGTCACCCAGCAAGTGTTCCCTGGCACAGTGTTTTCACAAGGGTGACGTCTGTGGTAGGGAAAAACAACATGGAAAAAAGAGAAAGGGGTCTCAAAAGCCTAAAGAGACCGTGTAAGCCAAGGGCCACCTGCCCAAATGAGGAACAAGAATGCAGCTGGTGGAAAAGACACCCACTCCCACCTGCCTGGCGGCAGGCAGCTTTGGGGCACCATCTGGCAAGCTCCGTCTTCTCTCTCCTGCGCCACCCCCTTTCCCTGCGGCTTTCCTGAACCTCTGGGCCTCCCGCAATTGCCCTGATTTCCAGAGTCCTCAGAAACCGAGCAATCCTTTTTAGGTGAGGCACAAAATCTAAATGATCTGATAAAAGGACACACACAGAGAAGTAAATACAATGTGAAGGGCTTTTAAAGGAACGTCATAAACACTACAGCACTATTTTCAAAGTCCTCGGATTCCTGGACAGCTGCGCACCTCGTATAAGTACAACATGTCCTGCCATGCCGGAGAGAACATCTCCGGAATCCTGGCAGGAACACGCCACGGAGCGCTCTCCTCGGAGAACACACACAGAGGTGAGCGCCACAATCCTGGCCACTAACTGCACCCTACCCCGCGCCCCCGTCAGAGTTCCTCACTTTCACACTTAAGGCTGGCAGCATTATCAGTAAAAACCACTCCCTTGAAAACACTGTTCTGAAAAAGACAATATTGACTTTTGAAAGGGCTCAGCACATCCATTCACAGAAATTGGACTTGTGTGTGTGGAGGGAAACGCTGACTTCTTTTCTTAGACCGGTGATTTTTCTACTTCCCTCTCTAACAATTCGTTTTAACAGTGACAGAGCTGGACACTGGGCAGGGCGGGGCTGGGGGGGAGGTATGCAAACATATCCTTCCCTCTTTTCTAAATTCAACCCATTTTCTCCTGAAGGAGGAAACCAGAGCTTCAATTCATCTTTCCTTAGTTGGCTAACTCTGTTTGATCCTTCAGCTCAGCTTAGAAATCACCTCTCCAAGATGCCTTCTCTGAATTCCTCAATCCCTTTATTATGTCAAAGCATGCTGACATTACATGCTTTTGGCCATCTCCTCCAACGGACAGCTAACTACTCAAGGGTAGGAACTATGTCTTTATAACATTTGACACAGTGCTTGGCATGCAGTAGGTACACAGTATTTGTTGAACTAAGTATAGTCTATCTAGGTATACAGATTAGGCACATGAACATATATACCTGGTGGCTCACAACCAACAAGGAAGAACTTATTCCAGATTGCTGAGCTTCCAGATAGATGACTTTATCGCCTAAAGCCCAAAGTGCTATTTAATATTTATTTAAGATAGGGAAAGCTTTTTTAAAATATTTGGCACTGGTCTTTGCCTTCTGAAACATGGATATATATATATAAACATTTTAATGACTCAGTCTTAATTATGAATATCCAATTATTATGCTGCACCATTATTTCAGGACATCAGAAAATACTAAATTGCCTTTCAATATTAAGCGACCACTAAGATTGTTTAAATCTTTGTAACCAATTTTAGAATATTTCTACCTCTATTTTAGAGCTGTCATTTTGCATTCCTTTTTCAGCCTGTGGCTTTTCACATCCTACTGGTTTATAATAATTTTAAATAAAACAAGAGTTTTTAAAGGTTCTAAGATGGCAGTGGCATGCATTTTAGCTGCTTAAAGACCTTATCTCCTTGTGACTATGTTCAGGAGGAGCTTGTTAAACTACATGAAGGCCCATCCAGCAGTGTCTCCAACCCCGCAAACTCCCAGGTCAAATACTATTTCTTCCATAAAGTCTTTCCTGACAGCTACAGGCTCAGCACTCCCCACTCCACGTTAGCTACGCTCTATACCTTTGTTATCACACGCAGCATATTTTAATCAATCTTTACCAGGTATCCTCTAGGATCACACTGCAAATTTCTTAAGTACGTATGAGAAGTATTTATGAATGAAATGATATGACACTGGGCTTTCTGTCAAAATAATGGGGGGAGCAGTGAGGGGCATAGGAGAAGCAAGATTGTTTGCAAAGCTGGGTGTCAAGTACATGTGGGTTCATTGTATTTTTCTCTCAACTTTTATACGTTTGAAATTTTCCAAACTGAGAAGGAAGAAAGCATTAGGACGTACCCTGTTCACTCTGTGGTTGACTGTCGCTGCTCCCCACTGCTCTCAGCCTTTGGATAGCTTCCTGCTATCTGGCCGGTGCTTCTGTCCCCACAGATGGGTTGTAACCCACAGTGCCACTCTGCTCTGAAGTTCACGGCCTTATATAGACACCATTCTATTCTCACTTCTACTCTGCACTGGGAACCTAACCTTGTCACCCTCCTCCTGCCTAAGACAGAAACCTCTCAACCTTATCACAGCTGAAGATTAAGTCAGCAGGTCAAGCCACCAACAGCTCCGTGAACCATGCTATCTATACCACACAGCCTGGAGCTGATCCCACGTCCCAGGGTTTTGACCTCATCAATTCATCTCAAGGAACCTAAAACAGACAGAGTATCAAGACAGAGGGTGGTCACACAGCGTTTCTGCAGAGCTAAAATCCAGCACCAGTCTGTCCAGAACTCTCTTCCTCCAGACACGGTAACACTCCACTCCACTTCTGGCTCTTTATCCTTCTTTATTTTGTTTTGTAACACTCATCATGACCTGACGATGCAGTGTATTCAAATATGTCACACCACCCCTTTCTATAATGTAACCTCCATGAAGGCAGGGACTTTGTCTCTATATCCTCACATCCCAAATAGTAAAGAGGGTTAAGAACAAAAAATTGGTATTAACACAAACTAAGAACACATACCTCCATCCACACCCACCCACACTCGCTTCACGTGATGTCACAGCACTATTTTTATCCACTGGCATATTCAGTCTTTCCTAAACAGCTGAAAAGTCAGTGACTACAGGATCACATGGAAATGGCTGAATCTGTCAGCACGTGCCAGAAAAACTTCACGGGACCAGAGTATCCTCACATGCTCTCTATGGTCATTTACAATATATACAAATTAGCTCAGAATTTAGGGAACAGTGTAAATTATATTAGGGCCTTCAAAGGACATAAGTCTCTGTCACTTTCCAAATCAAAATCAGCGTCCTCTTCCTACTTCTGCCCTCACTACAACTCTACCCAGCACAAACCACCACCCAGGAGATGACAGTAACGTCTTACGAAGCTGGCAGCAGTGAGGGAGGAAGACGGGCTCAGGGTGCCTGTCTCTTATCACATACCAGTTCTACCTTTTAGATACCACGTGATCTTGGGCAAAGTAACGTGCCTCAGTTTCCTCATCTGTAAAATGCAGAGCAATAACTACCTCATAGGGTTGACATGAGAATTAAATGACTTAATATTAGGTAAACAGCTTAGAACAGTCCCTGACATATAGTCAAGGTTAACTATCTTAGCTATCAAGGACCAGTATTATTATTTCTAAGTCTTTCCAAACTATTATAAAAAGGAAGACTTTGAAAGAAAAGCATCAGGATTAACTGGTTTCTTAAGTCAAGGCAGGGAAGAAATTTATTCCTCCTACACTTGGTAGAGCTGTAAAGCTCTTCCACACTCAATTTCGAGAAGGCACAACCCAGCTTCTTTGCCAAGAGGCCCACCAACCTCAACCTAGCACATTCTCTGGGTAGCCTCTGTCTTCCAGTCTATACCCTGGCACAGAACAGGTACAGGTTAACTATCTTAGCTCTCATGTGCAGTATTTCTTATTTCTACCACATTTGAACCCACTCAAACACATTTTAACATAATTCTAAGTAGCGCTCATTCTCAAGAACATAGAAAGAATTTGTAATTTTTTTAAGGCCTGAAAAAAAAAAAAAAAAAAAAAAGAAGTGAGAATAGTGTGTCATAAACCAGTAGAAATCCTACTGTAAATCTTTGTTCAATTAAAGAATATCACTAGGAAGGAAATGTAAGCTTTTTAAGAAAGGCAGGCAAATACTATTCAATATCCCCAAATTCACTGCTGAGCATATGTTAAAAATAAGATCACCCACTCAAGGCATTCAGCATAGCACCGGGTACATGGAGAGCCCCCACTGAAAGTTAGCTTTTCCTATTCTTGGTATGATAGTGAATGTCAATGCAAAGTGGGATCTCAAAGACTTCCGGCCCGAGTTCTCTCCCTCTCCACACAGCCGAGAAATCTACAGGGGTACGAGTCAGGTGAGAACATTGCCCCGCTATCCCTCTGCATCTACATAAGCTTTTCTGCTTTCATCTCCTTAATACATTACAGTTTAAATGAAAATGCTCTGCTGCTAACAAAAAGCTAGAAATCACTGATGTAGTCCAGCCCTCCATTGTGCAGATGAAGAAACAGGACGTTCATCCAGAGGTCCAGCAATCTGTCCAAGATCTGACCGAGGTCAGCACCCTCGTGGAACTAGAAACTGGGGCTCCTGAAACCTCTTTCCACTACAGTGCACTAATGCATTCACAGATAAACACATCAAAACTTCCCACCAGAACCAGCTTCTAAATCCAGACTTTTCACTCTTTGAAATGGGATTTATTGGTTTACATCCCTCTCAACTTACCATAATTTCTCTCTGTTCTTCCAGATTCTTCAAAAAATTTGAAAATTCACGTAAGGAAGCATCTGTAGGGAAAAAAGAATGATTATTTGGTGGCCAAAGCATAGAAAAACAAACCAAAAACTCATTTTTAATTACCTATGCAACGTTCATCATCAGTTTCTGCATCGCCGATAAACTCGAATTTAAAGTCTCTGAGTGAATGAGCAAACTTCCTCTGGGCTGCTGAAAGACCTAGAAAGAAAGGTATAATGATTACTTGGGTCCTTGTTTTAAGTCAAGGCATAGAAGAAATTTATTCCTCCCACACTTGGTAGAGCTATAGAGCTCTCCTCCACTCAATCTGTGAGAACAAAAGTAGCTGGGCACAGCCCAACTCCTTTGCAAGATGCCCACCATCCTCAACCTGGCACACTCTCTGGGTAGCCTCTGTCTTCTATTCTATACCCTGGCACAGAACCAGTGCTGGAGAAATGTTTATTCCCTCCGCAGTCGTCTTCTTCCTCAGTCTGATTATTTCACATTGTTGCCTAAAGCACTTTCCCTCTTTCTGCTCACTCAGGTCAGAACTTGCCTGAAGTTCAGGTGGTGATTAGGAACGCACACACCTGATGGCATCTCTCAAGGCTTGATTAGCTCCAGCTGCCTGCCATCGTTTCAAACAAAAGGATCTCAAAAGCTCAGGGTCAGCCAACCAGGGGTTCCTAACTGACTGCCGAATAACCACTCCAGACAGAGAAACCCAGGAGATTCAAAATGAAATGGTAGAATTAATTCTGCAAAATACGTACAGAGGTCCTCATCTTAAGTGGAGACAGAATAGAAAATCCTGCTTCTAAAATAGGATAACATTTATTTTATTGGCCATGTACCATGCTAGGTGATATATATATTATTTAATTCAATATTCAAGAGATATATAAAGATTATCATCCCATTTTACAAAAACGAGGAAGCTAAAGCTCAGAGATGTTAAGTAATTTGCTTAAGGTTGCACAGCTAGAAAGGACAACAGCAAAAGCCTGATTTTATTCCAGAGCCATTGGGTTGAAATCCCATGCCCAGACCAGTGCACAATCCTGCCTCAGGTTTAAAGCACTTTCTGAGAAGCTGTTCACTATCTCCTGCACTCCACAGCTCCTGTCTCAGCACAGTGAAGACTGACAGAGTCATAGTATATTAAAATAAAATTTCACATCAAGCAAACTGCAAAGTTGAAAAACATAAAATGCAATCCATAACTGCCAATCAGAATACTCACACACAATAAATAAATGCGGACAAGATAGTGAAGCGAACAATGTGCAAACTGAGCATTATTTTTAAAAAGAGGGTGAGATAAAGCAGGAGCAATTTTCTCTTATTTTATTCATTGTATTATAACTAACAAGGAATAAAAGCAAAAAATTCTTTTTTACATTAGAAAATGCTATCTGGTTTATGTTTTTTTTTTAACCAAATCTTTATCCCCAATCATTAATGCACACCCCCACCCCATGCCCTCCAGGACAAGTTGCTTTCTTTCACTTTTTAAACTGCCTAATAATGCTCATCAGCAGCTCTTTCAGCTGCTGTCATGTTTTTGCTGCTATTGTTGAACAGGCCATTTTCAGAGCCGTTTTAGGCTCACAGCAAAATCGTGCTGCAGGCACAAAGATTTCCCACACACACCCTTACCCCACACGTGCACAGCCTCCACCCCTATCAACATTCCCCATTGTCACAGGTTTTGAAACTTCGTTTTTCCTCTAATTCATGTTTATCTTGCTGTTCTCAAACTCTTTTCCTCTTTAAAGTTAAAAAAAGAACCAAAACACTGTAAGAGCTATATATGAAAGGCAAACCTTTCAGAAGATCTTAGAGGGCTGTACTTTCTCACCCTTGGAGTATGGAAGAAAAGCACAAAGCCTAAGGTAAAGCAGATGGACCACAGGCGCCAGCCCTCCTTGTAGGCACATCTCTGTGCCATGAGACTCCACCTGTGGATAGCTGCTCTATTTTCCCACCCCTTGAATCGAGGCTGGTCTTGTGGCCCACAGAACATGGGGAAAGCGACACTGCCAACTCAGAGCTTCCACCTCGAGGAATTTTGCACACCTCTGCTCCACTGTCTCGGAACCCTCTGTCCTCCACGTGAACAAGCCCAGGCTCGCCTGCTGGCTGATGAAAGGCTTGTGACAAGGTGGCCCCCTAGTCACGCAGCAGCCACATGGTCAGCCTGCAGGAGCAGAGCTTCCTACACATGCATGAGGCAGTCCAGAGGGGACCACCAGCCCAGCGAGGAGAGCACACAATGAAATACATAAATGGCTGCTGTTCTGGCCACTGGGTTTTAAAGATTAATAAAATGTATCTTAAAATTATACATACATAAGTGAGGACAAACGCACATCCAGAAGGTATAAATGTTGCAAATCAATAAAGTGAGGCAGAAACTCCAATAAAAAATTGAACAAAACACTTGCATAGGCAAAAGGAAGTGAAGGAAACCCAAGCAGCCTATAACCACTTGAAAATGTGCTTAAGATCAGGGATCATAAAAGTGAAAATTAAAACCTCAAGATACCTCAATACAATTGCACTAACCCAATCTGGCAACTCCACAGAATGGTGTGACCATATGTGTGGAGCAACAAATCTCCTTACACTGCTAGTGAGAGTAAAAACTGGTATAATTACTTTTTACATAGTTTGGCATTTTCTAATAAATTTGATGATATCACTACAACGCCAAAATTTTTCTCCTAGGTAAATTCCCAAGATAAACTCTCGTACATGGGCACTTGTAGATGTGTACTAGAAAATCCACAGAACTAATCATAGTAACAGCCAAATACTGGACCGGGCAGGGGGGTATCAATAGCAGAATAAGTGAATAAACTGTAGTAAAGTCATATGCTATAAAGTTAATATAACTACAAATTCACACAAGACAGACAAAACTCACAATTTGGAGAGAAAGATGCAAGTCACAAAAGAATACACACACAGTATGGTTCTTTTATGTAAAGTTCAAAACAAGCTACACTGAAGTATTTGTTTAGATTACATACATAGGTCACGAAATCATAGCAAAGGAAGTGAATCATCTCAAAAGTTATACAATGTTCACCCCTGGGGGCAAGGGAAGGTGATGCAGTCAGAAAGCTACGAGGGGATTAAAGGTCTTTTATTTCACAAACTAGCAGTGGGTCTGTGAATACTTGCCTTATTCTTCTTCTTTAAGATATACATTTGTTTCATATACTTCCGTATTTTTCCTATAATTGCACAATTAATAAAAATTTTAGCCTAGCTATTAAAGCCATTCTAAGGTAACTTGGTTTCTATTGTAATACAGGCAAACATACAATCGATCACTCTCTAAGAGCTAGTAGCACTGGCCTGGCTCTTGGTTCACACACACCAAACTCACTCCAGTCAGAGGTCCCTTAACTTGCTGCTCCCGGAGCCCATACCTTGACACTCCCACCCCCTCAACACGATGCTCATCTCAGGGGTCCTCCTCCTCTCCCAGCCGCCTCCCTAGGAGGTCACCACCCCTCTGCCCCAAGGCCCTCTCCTTCTAATGCCATTTAATTTTCTTCATAGCACTTATTACCTGAAACTACCTTATTTAGTCAATATGTACTCATTGCTACCTATCTTCCCACTCTGGAATATCATTTCCCTGAAGCAGCACCAGTCTTGTGGCTTCACTATATCCCTAGAACAGGGGCCCCGCCCCGGCTGTAAATTAGATACAATAGAATGGTTTTCTTTTTAAATTTATTTCATATGCCTATTTCCAAATATTGATAGTCTCTGGGCTTATCATTTTTAATAACTACATATGACTCCATTTTGCTCATGTTTGCTTTGCTAAATCTCAACAGGGGCCTGTAAGCTGGCCTTGTGTATATGTGTATGATCATATATATAACAACATGTTTATATTTATATTTACTTATATACAAACATACACATATACACATTTATATATACTACCACAAATATGCTGGTATAAATTATATTTTCCCCCTTTGGAGGTATTTCCTTAGAGTATTTTATCCAAAATTACCAGGCCAAAAGCTAAAGGATATTTTAAAGACAGTGTTTCATATGGTCAGGAAAAGATGCTCTCTGTAAAGTTAAAACTTAAGTGCACCAGTTTTGGCCGGGCGAGGTGGCTCACGCCGGTAATCCTAGCCCTCTGGGAGGCCGAGGCAGGAGGATCGCTCGAGGTCAGGAGTTTGAGACCAGCCTGAGCAAGAGCGAGACCCCATCTCTACTAAAAATGGAAAGAAATGATCTGGACAGTTAAAAATATATAGAGAAAAAAAAATTAGCCGGGCATGGTGGTGCATGCCTGTAGTCCCAGCTACTCGGGAGGCAGAGGCAGAAGGATCGCTTGAGCCCAGGAGTTTGAGGTTGCTGTGAGCTAGGCTGATGCCACAGCACTCGAGCCCAGGCAACAGAGCAAGACTCTGTCTTAAAAAAAAAAAAAAAAAGTGCACCAGTTTCCCAACATTTTATAATCCCTAATTAGTTGAAAATGTTTATAATAGATTAAATGTGAGTTCATTTGCATTGCTAATCTGATGTATTTCTTCTTATGTAAATAGCATGCTTTACCCGTGCTAGATACTATAGTCACATCATTTGTCATTTTAAAATATAAGCACTTTCCTTCACTCATTTTCCCCTCTCTGTTGATCTTCCTCTGGTGTTACTAGAGTTTATTATGCAAAATTTTTACTGTTTAAAAATTTGACATCAAATTCCATTCCTTGCAATAATTACAAATTTAAATGCCTTTCCATTAGTTAGTACATTTTATTCTCCCATGCAGTTCATACTTCTATAGATATCTTCTGCCTTTCCAAATATAATACAAAATCGTAAGACAGAATACTAAATTTAATAGTCCATTAAATGTATTTTCTTTGCAGTATCATTGCACATTAAACTCAAACAGTTTCGAATGGGCTACTTACAGAGGCCAGCAACATTCCTCTACTGAGATTGGATGGGGGGCACTAAAGGAAGCCAACCTCTTCTGAGTGACTACTCTATGCTAATTGACTTAACCTTATTTTGTTCACTCTTTATAAGAAGACTGCAGGGTAAGTGCTGGTGTTACCCCATTTGTTTAAAAAAAAATGTAAATAGGATCAGAGGTGGATTAGTGACTTGATCGAGGTCACAGACCTCTTTAGACTGCTGATAATAAGTCCTGGAGGCAAAGGATCAACTCCGATGAATGTCCTTTTCCATTAAACCATTCTGACTTTTAAGAGATTCCACATTATTCCCAAGTCCTCTGCCCAGATCTCAACTGGTGTGAAACCATCAGGCTTTCTGGATGGCTCTAGTGAAGAATCCTAACTAAATGGAAAACTCATATATGTGCACCTCCTGCCTACTGATTCTTGAGTATTGTAAATTAACACTGCTCTTGAAACACCTTCAAGGCTGGTATATATTGGTGGATAATATCAAGCCAGAGTGTGCATAGAAAGCATAGTTAACTTAAAAGAATTAATGTGATTTGCACCCTTCAAATGAACTTGCCACTTCATAGTCTCCCAGAATTGAATTTTTAGTTCCTTGATCTGCAGACAAATGGGACAGAAAGTGTTGGTGATAAAATTCTTCCCAGGGTTTCGAGCAGTTTGAAAGATGAGCAGTTATATTTGAGACCTGCTGAGTTTGAGATGGAGGATATACCACATGGAGAGATCCAACCACAGTTCAAATTCAGGTTCAGAGAGACTCCAGACTCGGGCCCAAATTGCCACTGCTTGCCCTTGATAATTCTACAGATGAGAAAAATACTTTTCGTAGCAGAGCCACTTACTAACAATTTTAGTGAAGCCCATGAAATATGAGACAAATACAGGTACTTGGCTAGGGTGGATGGGAAGCCTCTCTGGGGTCCTCTACCTTTCAGTACTTCTAGGCAGCTCTGTGGGTGCAATACGGCCCCTGCAGGTACAGGCTCAGCCCTGGTCATGAAGTCACAGCTACTACCACCTACAACTTCCCATCCCACTAACTAAAGCACTAATGGAGATGCTCGAAAAAACGTGGCACATTCTATAATCCTGGGTTTGAAAAGAAAAAGGAAATGGTGAATAAATGCACTTTTCTTACCCATTAAATGTGAATACTGGATTCTTTACAAATCGTGTAAGATTCCATAGCCCTTTTTTAAATAGACAAATTGTACCTAGAAGCTCACATTCCTTTGCATGTAGAGACCCAAATAACTAGATTACCAGCTATGCCAAAGTCTGCCAAGTGAACTGCCCCCCACTCTGCACATCAAAAACATGCACCAAAATTCTTCAATGTTTTGTTTAAAGGGGAATGGGGTTCAGACTCTAAGCATTTAATATCTTTCATGCCAGATTCATGCCAAGGAAATAATGCTGATGTTAATCCAAGTAACTTGGAAGTAAAATGAAATTCCTCTAGGATTGTTGACTGGCTTCATATTTTACTTCATGTTTTCCAGATTTACAAAACCAGCAGTGGTCCTATATGCAAGTAGAGCATTATGGCTTCTCTGTAAGAGTCAAAAAAAAAAAAAAAAGTAAATAATTCATTTTGTAGGTTTTTTAAAAATGGTGCAAACATCTGATAAGCCCAGAATGCATTACTGGGTGTCATAGGCCTGAAGGTCAAATGTCAGGCTGTTCTAACGGCAGTTTTTGCGCCAACACAGTCTCTGGCACTATTAGGGTTAAGCACTCCTGGCCCTAACTCTCCAAGTCCAGCCCACCTGGGGTGTCTATGTAGCGAGTTCTTCTGAACCACACAATAAATAACACCTAAAGTCACTAGACTAATTTGAAGTGACAAATGTATAGGGTAAAAGGAAAACAAGCCAAGCCCACAAAGTGCATAGTCCCCAAAACAAATCCATAAAACTGGAGTGCAGGGCTCAAAACCCAATGTGGCATGTCACAGACAACCATAGACTGTTAACCAAAATTAGACGTTTAACATAAAGAACACTTCAGAAGGGAGTGATCTGGGCACTAGAGAATCCACAGGCAAGTGTACACTGAAGACCATCTCCCAACCTTCAGTAAACTATACTCCAGACATTAACTGCACTGCACATATTAGGCAAACACAGACAAACTACTGGGGCTAAGGTGCTGTACACAAAGGGAGCTCCTGCCACAATACCCTCTTAGAACAGGAGAGAATGCTGGTGGATCACCTAACCCACTGGTTTTCCAACTGTCTTTGGATACAGATTCTTTTGTTCAAAGAAAATCTTAGAGTAGGAACAGAAAAAACAGGTAAAACAACTATAACACTTATGTGTCATTTCTTATTGCTGCAGTAACAAATTACCAAAAATGTAATGGCTTAAAACAACAGGAATCTATTATCTTGCAGTTCTTGGTGGTCAGAAGTCTAAAATTGGTCTCACAGGGCTAAAATCCAGGTGGTCAGCAGGGTTGCGTTCCTTCTGGAAGCTCCAGCGGAGAGCCGGTTTCCTGGCCTTTTCCACCTTCAAGAGGCTGCCCACAGTTCTCGGTTCCCGGCCTCAGTCACCCATCGCATCACTGGCCTCTGCTTCTGTCACCACCTCTCCTTCTCTAACTAAGGACCAGGGTGATCACACTAGACCCATGCACAATCCAGGACAATCTCCCTATCTCAAGGTCCTTAATTACACATGAAAGTCTCTTTTGCCATGTAAAATAACATGTTCATAGGTTCCAGGGATTAGGACGGGACACATTGCAGGGCCATTATTCTGCCTACTAGACCTTACAACATCAGGTACTCTACTAATCACTTTACATTTATTGATTCTGTTAACTATCACAGCAACTCTATGATGCAGGTACTATATTATGATCCCTTGACAGAGGCAGAATCTGAGATGAACAGAGGTTACCCAATTTGCCCAAGATCACAGAACTGGTAAGAGATGGAACTGAAAGGAGAGCACAGCAACACCGTCCTGGCTGCTGCTTTGAGAACAGGAGGAGGATGAACAAATGCAGCAGCAGGGTGACAAGTTAGGAGGCTACTGCCTTGACCCAGGTGAGAGATGATGAGGGTTCTCTAAAGATTCTCTGGAAACTGTGTCAATAACTAGCGAGACTCAGAGGTCTCAACCTGATGATTTTGGGCTCTACATGCAAAAATTTCCCCAAGGATAACTATCACCTTTGAAGCTTCCTGGCTTTAATGCCATGAAAGCCCGGCTTATACGTGCTGTGATAATTAGCAGGATGTTCTTATTCCCCTGTATTACGGGTTGAATTGCGTTTTCCCAAATTCGTATGTTGAAATCCTAACCCCCAGTACCTCAGAATGTGTCCTTATTTGGAGACAGGGTCTTGACGGAGGTCATCAGTTAAAATGAGGTCATAAGGGTGGGTCCTACTCCAATACAACTTGTATCCTTATAAAAAGGGGAAGTTTGGACCAGAGATATGTCTAGAGGGAAGACAATGGGAAGAGACAGAGGGAAAAGACAGCCATCTATAAGCCAAGGACAGAAGCCTGGAACAGATCCTTCACTCACAATCCTCAGAAGGAAGCAACATGCTGACACCTCGATCTTGGACCTCTAACCTCCAGAACTGTGGGACAACAAATTTCGGTTAAGCCACCCAGTCTGTGCTACTTTGCTTTGGCAGCCCTAGCAAACTAACACACCACGAGTCTTTGTTAGTAGAAAAATAGGGGTTAAAAAGGGGTTTTAACCTTGGGGTCAAAAGCCATACGCAGATAAGAATGCTATTTGCAAGTGTCGTTTTTAAAGATCATGGATGTTAAGCTCAATGACAAAACATAGTATTGTTCAAACATCTTTGTACCGAATATAGTAACTTGGCAAACAAAGTGGTTTCAAAAATGTCCTAAGAAAGGGAAGACAAAAAGAAAACCAAACCCACATGCAGGGGTAATGTCAAGACAAGTCACCTTGCTAACCACAGTATATACTTGGGGCCCAAAGTCAATATTAGCAGGGATCTACACGTCAGGTATTCATCTAGCTTGAGGAATAGTTTTTTCTGCCATTGAAGTATCACCATTTCATGGCACAAATGAGAAACTTAGTTCCCAACCAAAAGCCAAGAGGTACTGTGTAACTCCTCATTTCTCTCAAACTCTTCAATATTTTTCTTTAAAATAATATTTTAAGTAAAAAAAAAAAAAAGAAAAGACTAACAAGGGCTTAAAAGGGCTACAACCTTCTCTTTTGTGCCCCCAGGTAGGCCAGGACCACAAGAGCTGGAAGAAATGGCCAATGATTTGCTGGGTGTCTGCCACTGGCTCACCAGCCCGAGGTGTTCTACAAGTACAAAGAGGGCACAGCTTCTGTCCTAAGGAGTCCACGCCCTAGGTCAGAGAGAAATCACCATCCCATGCTGCCTATGAACTGAGGCACCCCGAGTCACAAATTCCACACAAGGGCAATGGAAGACAAACTCAAAAAACCATTAAAGCTGTCAGGAAACAGCGCATGGAAGGCGGGGAGCAGTTAGGGCTTGAACAAAGTCCTAAAGAGTCCGATTTATATCGCTGTAAACTCCAGAGGAGGCATTCAAAGCATTAGGAACAAAATGAAAGGAATCCTTGAGATGGGAATAAGCAGGACTATATACAACTGATGTAAGTTAGGACTTTGTGAATGCAAGGAATAAATACTGAAATCATGAGACCACAACTGCAAAGAGCCCGGAAAAGCGTGAGCAACTTGCCCCGTGAGAAGGTACAGCCATGCCTGGGATCTTCTCCCTGGGCCTCTGTCATTAACACAACTTGGCTTCTGAGTGTTGACTTTTCTCCCTGTCACGTGCAGCTGTTGTCTCTTTTCTTGCACTTGGCATTCATTCTTGCTGTCAGACCGCGGCTGACTGCGGGTCTGCTGCCGTGTCACTGCCTGGTAGGCCTTCCCTGGGCCTCACGTTAGCTCACGGCATGCTTTCAACTTCAGCTCCCACTGCTTTTGCCTTATTTCCCAAAGGAAAATTCTCAAGAGAATCAAATTGGCCTGGCTCATTTTGTTCCCACAGAAGGCCATGACAGAGGTCTGGTGTCCTACCCGGCCAAATCAGCCACCTCCAGGAGGGGAGGTCACACAGTCCTCAGCGTGCCTTGTCCTCAGCAGAGGCTGCGAGCACAGCAGCCTCTCCTGACAGCAGCTGTGAGTTAGCAGAGGCATGAGGGACAGCTTGGGTACAGGCGAGTAAAAAAAAAAAAAAAAAATCCCTTAAAGGCCAAAATAATTTCTGAAGGATGTGCCTAGAGTTCCAACAACTCAGGAGTCTGAACCAGGAAGATCACTTGAGCCTAGGAGATTGAGACCAGCCTGGGCAACACAGTGAGACCTCGTCTCAAAAAGAAAAAAAAAATTCTGAAGACTTGACTACATTAACACATAACATTCCACAAAAAGGCCCTAACAGCAGAAACTAGTCCATCTAAAAAATTGCAGTAGGCAGTACCTACATCCGTGAGATGAGCCATTTTAACAGAGGGAACTGTGTTCAACACGTGGAAATTTCAACACTCAGAGTTAACTAGAAAATTGTTTCAAATGCAATGTTTCCAAATAGTTTAAGTGTGTGCAATCACCATCTAATATTTACTTGGCACTCCCTATGTGCGGGTCACTGCTCCAAGTGAGTATTTCGCAGGTATTAGTTCCTTCAATCCTCACTATTCCAAATTAGGTAAACATTTTCACACTGCATTTTACAGACAAGCACAAGAAGGCACAGAGATGTCACACCACATTAAAGGGTAAAGCCGGGATTGGAGCCCTGGATCAGCTCTTAGCCTAAACCGTCAAAATACAGTGCCTCAGCGTAGGGGACAATAACTGCTCAGGCCACAGCTGGGCCACAGGACCCTTTCTTTACAATGCCCTTATAAAATGTATGTGAATAATCAAAATGTCTTGATTATGTTGAAATAGTAGGGGGGAGGTTTTATGGACAGTTCCTGGGGAAGAAACATTTCCCAAGAAGAATGTCAGGAAAAGAGAGCTACACTGAGGAACAAAAAGCCAACAGGATGAAGGAAGGAAACAAAGCGAATTTGGAAAAGTGGCTGTTAGAAAACAAGTGTGCTGATTGGGCCATGAGGTCTGTGAGGTCTTCCTCAAGGGCAAGGGCAAGGCAGATCCCAGGCAGCAGAATCAACACAATCCACAGCTCCTACAGGCATACTGAGACAGGCCTGGACCTCCTGAAAACTGCTCTGTTCAGAGGGAGAAGGTGTTACATAAACAGGTAAGATGCACCGTCAACTTGTGAAATAAATGAAAGGATGAGAAAGGTATGTCATTGCACATAAAACAGTTTAGAAGGGAAGCCCCCCAAAATCTTAACCAGTGCTCTGAAAAATATTCATATTTTTCTGTATTTTCTAAATATTCTTCACTGAGCATAAACTACTTTTAAGTAAGTTAATGCCAAAAAAAAAAAAAAAGGATGACATCCAATCATGAGGATCAGCAAAGCAGAGACTGTGGCCAAGCTCACAAGTCACGATTACAACTCCAGGGCTGTGACTTGAGGAACTGTATGAGCTACATGCCTCGGGTGGACCCAACTCCCTAGGGAGTAGTGACCCCATATGTGGAACTGGGATTCCAATGTGCTCTACACTTGCTTCAGAACCCAGTGTGTTAAAAGAATGACCAGTATTCCAACAGAGAGCTGCCACAACAAGACAGAAAGGAGACAACTGAGATTTCCCACGGGAGGACACTGGGGGCCTGGGGTGCAACACCTACTGGCCGTACTTAGGGGTGCAGCTAGGAAATGGTGAAACCAGGAATAAAAGAAGGCCCTGATTGACCAGAAGCTGGTGAAGCTCAGGCGGTGATGCCAGCGATGGGGAAGGTGGGGAAGGGGGGAAGGGAGCGGCTGTAAATACAGATGAAACTTCTCACTCCCTGGTCCTCTGCTCACCTCCTACTGCGTGCCTCCCCCCTCCCACCCCTTCAAGCAAGACAATTGTTCCACGGAAGTGAGGGTGGTGGTGCAGCTCTGTGGCCTGGTCCCTAACAGGCCAAAGACCAGTACCAGTCTGTGGCCTAGATCGCAGACTACAGGCATACATTATCACACTCAGCTAATTTTTAATTTTTTTATTTTTTTATTTTTTTTTTAGAGATGGGGTCTTGCTATGTCACCCAGGCTGGTCTTGAACTTCTGGCCTCCAGCAATCCTCCTACTGTAATCCCAAAATTCTGGGATTACAGGCATGAGCCACCACGCCCAGCCTCGATGCAGAAGTTAGAAGACTGTATCTTTTAGTTCATCTCTACCAAGTTTCAGATCTTAGGGTCAATCATAATGATAATAATAATCATGAACAATCAATGCAATTCACAAAATAGAAACTACTAGTAAACACCAAAAAAAAAATTTCAACTTCATTAAGTAATGAAAGAAATGAACTTTGTGAAGTATCTGAAGAATGGAAAAACAAACACCACATGTACTCACTACTAAATTGGAGCAGATAAGCACACATGTACACAGAGGGAAGTAAAACTCAACAGAAATCAACCTGGGGGGTGGGGAGGACGGGTGAAAACTTACCTGACCAGTACAGTGAACAATATCCGGGTGACAGGTACTTTCTTATAACTGTGACTCAAGCATTCTGAAAGCAATTCATGTAAGCAAAATATCAAAACTATTTGTGATCCATAATATTTTGAAATATTTTAAAAATGAAATTTCTCACCAAATGGCCCACTACCTTTTAAATAATGAAACTCAATAATTCCAGGAGTATTGGCAAATGATCCCTTTCCTGTATCAGTAGGGAAGAAAAAATGAAGAGCCTGCACCCATCACTTAACTATATCACTCCTCTCTTCTTCCCCCTCAAAAAGGAATGGAATGCAAATGACCTGGCACACAGCAAACTGACAAATTTGTTTTGTCTCTATAAAGAGATAATACATGCACAGTACTTAACAGAGAAGACAGTCAATGACAGCGAGTATGACAGTTGTTAATGGTAGTAGTCCCAATCTGTGAGAATTTGGCATAGTTTAAAAACAAGGTAAGGTTAGGTGTCTTCTGGAAAAGCCTTCTCACAAAGCTCCTTGGCCTTGATTGACAGTAGGGGTCTAGAATCAGACTAGGGTTCACAGACCGGTGTCACCCACAACAAGCTGTGTGACCCTGGGCAGGTGACAACCCTTCCACGCTTCTACTTCTTCACTGACAACTTGAGAATATTGGATTTTCATATTAATATAATGAATTACAGTAAATGAAAATAACGAATCAAACATTATTAAGTTATTCTGTCTGGGTAACAAAGAACAGTGGAACCATTAAAAAGAAAAAGGGAAGTCAAGAGAGGAAGCCTATTTAAGGTAAGAAAAAAATTACATTTTAGATATTCTAGAAAGTAGAGGAACTAAACAAATTCTGCACACAGGTGCAGGTGAAAGAGCCAGAGATTTTAACTGTCAGTTATCTGCAGAAGGGAGATTAACGTGAAATGAAGAATAGTGTTTAAAAGGAAAAAGTAGAGAAAATCCAGAGCTGAAAATAGAGAAATAAACCATGGAAGAGACCCATAAATGGAGAATGGAATAGAAGGGAAGGGGCAGAAGAAAAGAACAGGCAGCCAAAAGGTACGAGAAGACTGCAGATCAGAGAAGACACCAAAGTTGAGAACACTCAAAAATGCCAAATGATTTTTTAGGTTGTCATTTTTGGCAAGAAATAGTTCTGACAAATCATGCTTGGTCCCTCCCTTTCCCTTAACGTGCTACGTCCATTCTATCCCCAAAATATCCCATGGATCTGCTCCCTTCTGTCCCCACTGTTCACACGTTATCCAAGCCACCATCATCTCCAGATTGGTCACCTGCTTCCACTCTGTCCCCTTCAGTTCAGTTCCCACAAAGCAGCACAAGTTAATTTAAAAATATGAATTGCATCTCCTTACTCCCCTGCTTAAAACTTTCAATATCATTCTGTTATATTTAGGATAAATTTCTTACCAGCGTCTGAAAGATCCTGACTCATCACCTCCTAATCTCACTTAACTCCAGCTTCATCAGCCTCCCTTCTCATCCTGGGGGAAAAAATGCCAAAGTTCTTTCCTTTCTTAGCGTCTTTGTACATGCTCTGCCTTCCTCCTGCAATGCTCTCCCTCCCACCTTCCCAAAACTCAAATACAACTCCCATGAGAAATCTCCAGCATCCCTCCAAGCTCTTAGCAGGCTGGCCTCTGGCTACTAACTGGGCCTCCGCAGTTGTCAGATGTATGCACAGCAGGTGCATGCAGCTGTAGTACATGCAGTCCACAGTTACTAACTTCAAGGAGCTTTTATTCCAAATCAGTAAATAACACAAAAGGCCACATAAAGATTTGTAAGAAATAATCATTTACATATTGATCAAAGATCCACATGCCCCTAAGGCATATTTTCCAGTTACTTTTTTTTTTTATTCCTGCTACTCTAGATTTAATTCCATCATTGATTTCCCCTTCACCTATACACACCTACAACCAAAGGAAGGATAAGGGCCTTCATGAACTTTTTGTGGACGATTAATGACTCCCAGGCTCTAGTATCTGCTACGATCTTCTATTCACCAAGTTATGTGGGATTCATTGTTTTATGTGCTCAACCTTTTTTCAAAACTGATTTTTTGAACTCTAATTTTTATTTCCTTGATTACAAGTATGTCTCTGGTATAAGTTGCCATTAATGGATATATAACAATTTTGTTTTAAATATTTTTCCTCTTGTGGCCTTTTTTTTAGATTAGGATTATGTTTTTGAACTCTATATAGTTTTAGGTAGTCAAATTTTTTCCATTTTTTTCTATTATTTTGAAGAAGGCAGTTTCTTCTCTCACTCACCTGCTTAAAAAGCACCCATCTCTTTACATCCTTTAACATTTTGGAAACATTGTTTTATTTTCTCCTAATCATCCTAAATTTGATTTTTAAAAAATTAACTCTGGAATCTGACTTATTCTGTTCCTTTGTTTCTCTTCCTGTGCCACATTTTGAACCACAGTCTAGCATCACACTTTTTATTACCTAATACAACCAATTGCCCCTATTTTTCTTTTTTCAGAGCTTTATCATTTCATAATTCTAAACTATAAGCACCTACCCATGCTGGGTATTTTATATAAAAATCACTCCTAATCCTAACAAGGATCTCCATTTCATAGATTTGGGGAGGGGATCCTCAAGAGAAGTAAAATAGGTCACACGGTAAAGCCAGAATCAAACCCAGTTCTCCGATTCTCAATTTGTGATCTTTTTCATTCTCAAAGTTTCATTCCCACACTGTGCTTGGCAGTTACCTGCTCCCACACTAAATGGCGCTGGGCTGCTGGGGTTAATCTGACATATCAAATTAATATGGCATCCCCTCACCTGGTTGCAAACCTACTAAGGGCTTGGAAAGCTGGCAGCCCCACCTGTTAGAACTGGGAAAACAAGGGAAGTTTTGTGGTACCCATAGGCAATGCTACTCAAAGTGCCAGCCCCTGAACTGTTTGTCACAGGGCCCCTGGGAGACAAGGAATTTGGAAAGAATGTAAATTAACTATGTCACCAAGCACCTTTATTTAGTTTGGCTGAAATTCTTTGACAGCAAGACTTCTATGATGAAAGAAGCAGCCTCCTTATCTCATCATAAGCAACAGTCTGTGGACAGGCATCGGTTTATGAGCTGCAATTTTCAAAGGGCCGTTTGTGACTTAATAGGTGATAAAATCAGTACATTGGGCCATACCAGCATTTTCTTAATAAAAAAAAAAAAAAGAAAGAAAGAAAAAGAAAACAGGCCCCTCTGGTAAAAGGAGTGAAAGATGGTTGGAATTACTATAACCTGATATTGAAACCTTTGGACAAACTAACACAAGTCTAAGTGAGATGAACGTTTTGAAAAGTGAGTGACATAGTAGATATATGTAACTGTGATGTCTGGTAGAGCCAATTAAACAAACTTAAAGTAAATGTGATCCAACCTGGACAATGTCCTGAACTCTACAGACAGTGGAGTGGCAAGATGAGTGAGGCAGAGCTCTCAGCATTCTGAGTAAGCCGCCCGTGCCCCGTCAAGCTTGTTAAGCATGTGCAGAACTTGTGTGTGATCAAGTGCAAGAACTTGGTAGTTCTTGAGAGGTAAATAAAAATAAAAGGCCCATTGGGTAGAATTATAATTTTTATAAATATAAATTTTATTATAATAAAAAGGGCTCATTGGGTGGAAAATAGTAAGTACAAACCTGTGGGCTTCTTTATAAGTGTACAGAGTTGGAGAGTAGACCATGCTGGGTTTGAGATAGCTCAGGATTTATAGCACTTTGCATTAGCATAAACTTCCCCAGGCTTGTTATCCACCCTATAAGCAATATCATATGAGTAAGATCATTAATTTAACTTCTATATTGCTCTTTTGCTTTACTTTTCTAAGAACTAACTTTTTGAAAAATGATGAATGGAATTTACAGACACTCAACTTTTACGCATCACACCTCATATTTCCACAGAGCAAAAGAGGGACCCCAAGCCATAGAGTAAGCACTTGGAAGCTGCCGTGAAAAAGAGCAACATGTTCACAGAGACAATACGGAAATGGCAACCTAGTACAGGGATTTAAGAATTTCCACTCAGGAGTCAGACCAACCAAGGGTTTGAATTGCAGTTTTGCCACTTACTAGCTCTAGCTGTGTGGTCTTGGGTAAAATCACACCTTACCCAAATGTACCTGTGCCTCAGGGTCCCCATCTATAAACCAAAGATTGATAAAAGAGCATCTGTCTCATAGGGGTTGTCATGAGGATCAAATGAATTACAGTCACGCATTGATAACAACATTTCAGTCAACGATGGACTGCATATATGTGCATATGTGATGGTGATACCATAAGCTTATAATGGAGCTAAAAATTTCCTATCACCTAGTGACATCGTCGTTATTCTAATGTCATGGCGTAACACGTTACTCACATGTTTGTGGTGATGCTGGTGGAAACAAACTCACAGTGCTGCCAGTGGTATAAGAGTCTAGTACATAAAATTACATACAGTATATAATACATGATAAGGATAATAAATATTTTACTGGTTTATGTACTTATTATACTTTTTATCTTTTTTGTAGAGTATACTCTTATTTCTTAAAAAAAAAAAGTTAACTACAAAACAGGCTCAGGCAGGTCCTTCAGGAGGTATAATGAAGAAGGCATTGTTATCATAGGGATGACAGCTCCATGCCTGCTACTGCCCCTGAAGACCTTCCAGTGGGACAAGCTGTGCAGGTGGAAGACAGTGATATGGATGATCCTGACCCTGTGTAGGCCTAGGCTAATGTGTGTGTCTTTGTTTTCAACAAAAAAAAGCTCAAAAAGTAAAAAAGCAAAAAAAAAAAAAAAAAAGTAGAAAAAAGTTTATAAAATGAGGATATAAAGAATACATTTTTGTACAGCTATACAATGGGTTTATGTTTTAATCTAAGTGTTATTAAAATGCTTCTAATCATCCAGTCTAAAAAAACCAAACAAAGAACTTAAAAGTTTATACAGTAGAAAAGTTAAAGTAAGCTACGGTTAATTATCAAAGAAGGAAAATATCTTTGTATAAATTTAGTATAGCCCAGAAGTACAGCGTTTATTATAAAGTCTACAGTAGTGTAATATCCTAGCCCTTCACATTCACTCACCGACTCACCCAGAGCAACTTCAGTCCTACAAGCTCCATTCACGGAAACTGCCCTACAGAGGTGTACCATTTTTATCTTATTATACTGTATTTTTACTGTATCTTTTTCTATGTTTAATATTTTCAGATACACAAATACAAATATAAACGTTTGTTAAAGAATATAAATAGTGACTACCTCATAGGGTTATGAGAAGAATTAAATAAATGCACATAAGAGCATAGCACAGTGCCTGGTCCTTACCTCAGTAAGTGGAAAGCATTACTGAAGTCTGTTTAGGAAAATGTATTTTGAAAACAAAAGACAATGATATCACTACTCCTTACACCCAGCTGGTCATAGCTCACTTTCCAAGCCACAGCAGACGTTCGAGCATGGATCCCTGAAATGCACAGTCTCTAACATAGGTAACAGCTCTGCAAGACAGGTGTTGCTCCCACTCTACAAATGAAGGAACACACACACAGGATAGGTAGGTGAAGATTCAAGTTCACAAATGCCTCTCTCTACTTGAGCTATACAGATTATAAAAATGGTTATCTTTAAACACTTGTTTTATGTTTTCTCTTTTTGAGTTTTGTTTCTTTTTTTAAATAGTATTTCCTTCACAAGTAAAAAAAAATCTTTGGGGCACTGTGTTTAGTTTGGAGGACCACATTTTGAAGGGAGACTGGCAAAACAGAACAGCAGAAAAAGGAGTCAAGATGATGAGGCATCCCTCAAGGTTGAGGAGAGGCAACCTTGGGAAGGTGAAGCCAAGACATCTGTTCCAAATTTGGAGAAACATTAATAAG